>BROE01000001.1:10856214-11254642 GCA_036571765.1 Plecoglossus altivelis
CCCCCCCCCATCTCTTCAACGCTGTAGCTCTGGGGACATCAGTGATAGCAGCAGAACCATTTTGGGGAAATTCGTGCGGTTCCCTTCAAAGCAGGTATTTTGTTTTTGATAGGCATCCATGGATGTGGAGTGTGGAAGTGTGTGATTAGAGTGCATGCTGTTAAAGGTTAGTGCCCTGACAATGATAGCAACGTATACATTTACTGTGGGGGGATGCAACTTTACCCCCTGCTTGTTAAAATGATCAAAAGTTCGCTACGGGGACAAAGCACTGTCCTTTTACAAGTGATGAAGAAACAGCATGTGACCATGCCGGAAGATTGGAAAAAGAATGTTTTGTAAATGTGAAGAAATCTCTAAACAGCTCCAAGGTCCCTTTTTAAATTTGAGGAGAGATATGGCATAGGGATTACTTTTGACAAATTGTGAACTGAGATTAATGTAGGTGAATATTGTCCATAAAACCTGAGACAGTGAGCAATTTTAAAAGACATCTCAGTTTCAGAGTGCTCTCAGAAAGTCTTGTAGGCAATCAAAAAGAAATGATTTAGATCCGAACCATATTCATTCCATCTTTTTCAATTGGTTTCTGCCTCACTTTCTCTATCTTTCGAGACACGCCTTTTAATCCGAAACCCTTTCTTTATGACCAAAGCCTGAAAAGATGAGATGAAAAATGGAAAAATCTGCCCTCTGCAATTACACAGAGCATCAAATCCAGTTTTACCATGATAAAAGTTCAAACAGATCAACTTTTTTCATCTCCCATCATCCTGTAAGGTTGAAGGACGACTGAGCACAGCCACAGAAGACAAAAGCTACTGTTGTGCACTTAACTCAGGAGACAAACATTCCCCTCTCCACGTATCATCCCTGTACCAGGAAAGGTGTATCAACTCTGGCAATAACGAAAGCACCAATCTTGTCTGGCATTATAAGCAGTCATTCCAATAACAAATCTACTGAGTCCCACTTATATCCCCAGCATCTGCTTTCACCTTGATATAAACATATTATTACTTTCAAGCCAGACCTACACAATATATCCTCTCTGTCAGAGCCAATAGCTGTGTTCACCTTCCTCTCCAGAGGGCAGAGATATACTGTACCACACAGCTCAGACTTGATTGAAGTGTCAGGAAGAGAAGCACGCCTGACTTAAACCCTTGAAGGCTCGGACTGCTTCAGATCCAACAAGCAACCTGTGCTGATCAGTCTGGAACTCCTTCTGTCATGTTATGTTCATTAAGATAACTGGTCGAACGTATTTCCATGGTGTTCCGCGAAAGAAGTCATCAGATGTATTTAGAAAGATACGTTGCAATCTTTACTCACAACGTGATATATTCCAAGGCAGATTGAAACGTTATTTTTTAAACGTTTACTTGTACGTCTCGTGTGACTGTTTTACAACATATATCATTAAGGAGCCTGTCTTATTTATGGATTCTGTGTGGTAACTGTAAACATGGAGTGACTTGAGCATATTGTGTCCTCCTGAATTAGTTGATTGAATTTTATTTGAATTGAATGTCTTAAACCCACGTGACTACACAGCAGGCTCATTCAGGCGAACTGTGTCACTACATGCAGGAGATGCATGAAAAGAGTTCACATAATACACGTACCCACCGCTGCTGACTGCAACCTCAAAACAGGTGAATTGTCTCTAATTCAACAGCAACATTTACACACAATACTGTACATTGATGGGTAATCATAAAACATCTTAAAATGCTTGATAGTCTTTCCCACACTAGAAATAAATTGGTTGTAAAAGAGCATTCATCGGTTTTCGGGAATGAAAGACGTGAAGGTCATAATCTTGAATAGGGTTCCTATTGTGAAGCTCCGAACGATGCTAGCGTAATTTACAGTATCTGCACACAGTCTATTTGCTGTTATGACAGCTCAAGGATTAAATACTTAATCCCCTCTCATAGTATCACCTCCAAAAAGGAAAAACAAATCAATTCACAACTCACACTCATTATAAATTAACTCCAAGAACTCTGGTGCCGGTCCCTCAAGAGTACATTTCATACTCGACGGATAAACGTTTTACAGTTTGTCTCTCCGGTCTATTGTTATAGCCGTGTTTGGCTATCACCATAATCTGTGCTTGTTTCCTTTGGCTGACGCTGCCAGCCCCCTCCTAAAGACGTGGGTTACACAAACTATTACACAGCACTTTGGATTATATATGAAGGCAGTGTTGAAGGTCTGTCTCTCCTGTATGCTGGGGCTTGATGATCACAGGGACTGCTCGAAGCCCCCAGGGGACCACGTCCCTGCGGGTCCAGGGAGGCGATGCTCTGTGGATCAACCTCGGCTCTTATCAGAGAGGGACAGAGGCTTCAAGGCCTCATGGCCTCCAGGTCTCCAGTCATTGCTATCTCTCTGACTGAGGCATATTTCTTTGCCCACATGTGTGTGTCTCCCTCCCCTGGTCTCACAGGATACGCAGAAGATGAAAT
The DNA here is from genome assembly GCA_036571765.1 of Plecoglossus altivelis. Lineage (NCBI taxonomy): Eukaryota > Metazoa > Chordata > Actinopteri > Osmeriformes > Plecoglossidae > Plecoglossus > Plecoglossus altivelis. Next base: position 10,858,692 of record BROE01000001.1, read on the forward strand.
GAGTCAGCCCAAGGGGTGCTCGTCAGTGTCAGGATCGTTCAGCGCTTCGTCCGGCCCAGCGGAAGGAGGTCGAAGCTTTGTGCCAATAAACTCAGCGACGTCACTTCACACCCGTAGCGCAGTGTCACACGACAAGACAGGGAGAGAGGGAGAGGCTGGTGCCAAACCTCCAGAGCGATTTCATGCCCCTCTCCCTCGTGGGTCGTTTTTTTTGTTGCTCAGTCTTTCTCATGAGATCTCTTTCTCCTCTCTCGTCCTCTCCTTCCGTCTCTCACCCTATCCTCCCCCTTGTCATCCTCTCCCTCATTTTCAGTTTCCCTCCCCGACATCTTCATCCTTCGTCTCTGAATTTGAATCAAGCCAGAGCTGCAGTTTGCAGGGAGGGAAAGCTATCTTTGCCTCCTTCTCCTGTCTTCTGGTACTGCTAGCTGCAGCTGCTACAGCCCTCCCCCCCGGTTAGACACAGTTGCAGGAAAGGCAAGCCCTAACCTCCATTTGCACAGGTTAATGTGCTAACACCTCCACACAGACATGGAACCAATCCACAGTTTCTCCACAGATGCCCCGCCTCCTTGTCTCCACCTCGTAAATCTCAGCGCTCCAACAATATCACGCTTCTGTTCTCATTACTCCTTCGGCTCTCGCCAAATTGCCTCGTCTTTCAGGATCATCGGCCACTGTTTGGCTCCAGCCCCTGTGACCCGGAAAGGATGGAACCCCTCTTCCCTCCTTCACGGATCTGTGAAACATACAACTGTTGATGTTCGTGATCACAGGTGGCTTGTTGACCACCTTGATTGGTGTACAGCTTTTCCTGACACGATCACAGTGTTTTCCTTAGCTAGATTACAATGCCATAATGGTGACGGAGCAGTCAGAAGTTGTCAGTTGTTGAAAATCTCTGAGCTGCGAAGCAGCAACTATAATGGGTCTCTTCCACACCTTTCAACACTCAACAAAGTGGAAGTAACTTGTTTAAGACGACCGCCATCACCTTGTCAATATCTCCGCTGAAATCGGGGACACATTTTCCCATCGCCGCTGGTAAACATGTCACCGCGTAACATCATATTACCGTACCATCTGCCTCGAGAAAGAGACAAGATAGAGATCAAGAATTTGTGCTGGTGGCTATCAGAGTGTCGAGTGTGAAGCCAGCTGCTACTGCTGCTGCTGCTGCACACACAGAGGTCTCCTGACTAGAAGTATGAATCATGGCCAGTCGTGCTGCTCTACCGTGGTTTAATATAAGGACATGGAGGTGGAGAGATGAAAGGAATGGATAAGGGGGAGAGAGGAAAAGAGAGAAGCACAGAGAGAGAGGGAGAGAGAGGGAGAGAGTGAAGGAGGGAGAGAGGGAGATGGAAGGCGAGAGGGAGAAAGGAAGAAAGAGAAGGAGAGAGAGAGGGAGATGGAGGGAGAGAGAGCAAGATAGATGCACTTAAAAGCATGTTTAAATGCTGATGGCTTTTCTGCGATTCATGCAGATATGATTCGAAAAGACTCGAAGTGAATATCTGTTCCAACTGTAGAGTACTGTACATCACAGGGCTGAACAGCCATGACTCCATTAGTCTGTCAGCTAACACTGTTCGGCTATCTGAAATGAAATGCCATAGCCAGTTCATTGGCCTCTCCACTGAGAAAAAAATGTTAAGTATAGAACGTAATCTGAGGGAGCTCTGGACCAGTCCATTTCAGTCGTCAAAAGTAGAAGCAATGCATTTATGCAATTACTGCAGCTAAATTGTCCTGGGTTTTCCTTACTATTACTGGACATAATACTTAAAGACATTTAGAGGTAATTCAATTTGATTTTACACAACGTGCAGGCACATTTCAAATGAAAGTAGGGATGCGACGCAAGCAGGACCTAAATTATACTGATACTTAAATGTAGGCAAAGCTACATTTCTTTGTTCTAATCGTCTTTTTTGTGTTAATTCTGTCTTATTTTCTGTAGCTGACAGCATGGAAAAGCATTGAAGGGATATGTTGGTCCCCAGGCCTGATAAGTGGTAATATTCCTCCTCCTCCCTCCCTCCCTCTCCTTTTTCTCTCCCTCTCTCAGGCAGTGTTAAACCCCCCTGACCTGCTTTTGATACATCCCTGTCTCCGTCACCCCTCTCTCACTAAGTCCCTTCTTACTTTCATCTTCCTCTTTCAGACCATTCTGTTTCCTGTGGGCCAAAACTGACAAGCTATTGTGCTGCCTTTCATGGAAAGCCTGTGAGAAATGGCTTTTTTCTCTCATTCACTTTCTCTTCTCTCTCCATATCTCTCTCTCTCCCCATTTCTCTCTCTCCCTCTCTCTCTCCTCCCTCTGTCTTTCTGTTTCTGTACCACAAGACAAGTGAAGTGAGGAGATGAAGGCAGTTTGACTTCAGAAGACAAAACAATACCACGACGTGTCAGACAAACTAAAGAAAGGAATGTTTTCAGTTGTTTGTGACTGTTTGATGTAGGTGCCAAACCAGAGGAAAGTGAAAAGCATGCATCTCTTTCAACTCGTTAGTGCTGCAATTTACTTAGAGACGGTGGTGCTCATAACTATGCAATACAGGAGTTATTTAGGTAAACGGGCTTCAGAGACGTTAGTTATTTTTGGCTTCCTGTGGTTTTGTAGGGCTGGGTAGTGGTCTGTGCAATTGGAGTCTCTTGGACAGGTAGACAGTTTGTCTATCTGGCATTTTGTCACATCATTTCCAGTGTCTGGATAAGTTCTTGAGCATGCTTACACTGACAGTAGAGAAAGTGGAGATGACATTGTAGTAGACAAGAGCATTGCCTGTCAGAAAAAAAAGAAAAAAATCAATTTGCCTAAATCCAGAAATCTTAGGATCTTAGACCAGTGGGCATTGAGGCGACTTCTAAAAGCCTTCCTTTCTCCAACAGGAATACGTCAGACACACAATACACCTGTCGATCCTCTAACCTCAACCACATCTATAATGGATCAAGGCAGGGTCATATTGATCGGGTATCTCTGCAGCCTTACTGTGGCAGGGAGTCAGGTTCTGATCCAGCAAGTCCTAAAATATCCTGGCCAGGGATGAGGTGAGCACTAGGTCTGCCTCATTAAGAAACACTCTGCGGCGTGTCTGCCAGGCTTGAGGTACTGCTCCGTGGAAGAAGAGGACAGAACTCATTAGCATAGAGGACCGGTGTGTGCATGTGAGTGTCTGTGAGTGTGCGCGCATGTGCTTCAACTAGCCAGCCGTGCTGCCATCGTAATCATGGGTGACACATGCACAGGGACACTAATCTCTATTGATTAGAAATCTGAGATGAAAGGCTTCCTCTGCTGTCACTTCAACCCCCATCTCCTCTCTCTTTCCCTGTCTCCCTCTCTTTCCCCCTCTCTTTCCCTCTCTCTCTTTCCCTCTCCCTCTCTCTCTCTCTTTCCCTCTCCCTCTCTCTCTCTCTTTCCCTATCGACACCTCTCTCTCTTCCTTTCCCTCTCTCCACTTCTCGCATCTTCTGTCTTCTTTCTCCATCGCTCCCTCTACGTTTCTCTCTGGGTCTCTCTCGCCCTCTCTGTCTAAGTATTTCATTAAGACATTAAAGATGTGATACCCCCTGGGATAAAAGAGGGATTTTGGTCTCAGATACTAATTTGCTATTGTGCGGAACGAATGCCTGAATGTCTCCAGCTAGCTAGAGCATTATGGATTCACGGCTAAGCTCAGCGTCTGTGTGATCACATTAGTAGCATGGACAAGTCGGAGCCACCTACCAGCCTTGGGAGGAGCCAGAAGGCTGTGCAACGTTCGACAAGTGAAGACCAACTTGTTTTCTGTAGCCTTCCCCACAAAACAAATACTTAGCTGAAGATGATGGCAAGCTGTTAGCTAATTGCTCTATGGAATTGAATATGCAAACTTGCTTTTAAAGGGACATGACAAAATGTGCTGGGAAAGTTTATCGTGGAAACTGTTTGTTTGGTTTTTACCTGGAGCGTAATAAGAGTCCCTTGTTTTTCTTTCACGGCACCTGTCAAGAGAAGAGCAGAGACGTTACACACACCTTTAACAAACAGCACACACACATCACAGTTTTCTTGCAATAACTTGGGTACAAGCAACCTTGGGAGAAGCAATCTGTCAGCTAAAGAATAGAGAACATATTTGCATACACACAGACACGCACACCCTCGCACACAAAGTGTGATCAAAATAGTGATTTTCTCTCAGCATAAAGGCTGAATCTGGACTTATTTGTTTCTGCGAGGTATCTTCTCTTGAAAGCCTGTGCTTACAGTCTAGAATGTAACAACATGCCTTTTACAACATGTGCAGTCAGCTGTAAGGAGCTGTAAGGGAGCTGCACATGAGACAAAAGTGCATCATTTTCTTTTCCTCTGTCAACTCTGCCATCTTACTAAACACCTAACTGCAAGCTATTGTACTTGTGTTTGGCCATTCCTCAAAATCCCAAACCCATCCCCCCCTCTCTCTCCCTTTCTCTCTCTCTTTCTCTCTCTCTCTCTCTCTCTTTCTCTCTCTCTCTCTCTCTCTCTCCCTCTCTCTATCTCTCCCCCCTCTCTCCCTCTCTCTCTCTCTCTCTCTGTCTCTCCCTTTCTCTCTCTGTCTCTCTCTCTATTTCTCTCTCTTTCTCCCTTTCTTTCTTTCTCTCTCTCCCTTTGTCTCTCTCCCTTTGTCTCTCTCTCTCTCATCTATCTCCCTCTTTCTCTTCCTCTCTCTCTGTCTTTTCCTTTATCTCTCTCTTTCCCTTCTCTCTCTCTCTCACACACACACACAAACACACAAAACCCTTTTGTTTAGTACTTTTCACTGGTCACAGATGATCCAGTGTTGCTCCACGGTCACTGTGTTCAGCGGTTGTGGGAGTGGTATTGAAAAAGGCTTTTGAATGTAAATCAAAATGCTGCCTTCCATGCATTATGACCCAGTGGGCCTAGAAGTGCAACCCAAGCAGAAAAATAAACAGATAAAACTGCTAGACAATAACAATGAATGTATGCTACTTGACACTTCCCCATTTACTTCTGACGTGCCCTAACAGGAAAACAGCATTTTCTAATGCTGCTATGGAACAGTGCTACCAATGACTTGATCTATGTATATATAAATTGAAAACTTTCCAGGCATGTTGCTTGAGATGCGGTATTGCCCGGGTTTAACGCACTCAAAGCTGGGTGTTCAAATCAAACACACTGGAGCTAATTTAGCTGTCAGTCGAAGCAAAACTGTCTTTACTGGAAGAGTAAAAAGTTTGACACTCAACCCAAAATTCATTATAGTTTATGGTTTTATATGAAACACGGAACCAACATAAATCATGTGAGGCCACCGAAATGAAAGATAAAACTTCTCAGATGATAGATTACTGGCTAGCCTGGCCACCTGCCAATGCCCATGCTCATCCAGATACAGGTGGGGCGCTTTTGCTTAAGGCTGGTGTTTGTGAGTGTGGGTGGGTGTGGGTGTGTGTGTGTGAGCATCACTGCTTGCGTGCCCAGTAATTTGTTATCTCTCGAAGATCCCATTTCCGATGTGTTGATGCAGCAGATGGATTTTCTCACACTGCCCATTCATCACCTGCAATAATAAACTAGCTTTGTTCTGTATTTCTACCACCAAGAACCTGGCTTCTAAACAACCTGTCTTTGAAGAAATGTACAGTGAACTGTACAATCGAAAAACAGATTCCCTGAAATATGCATGCTTACAGACAAACTTGGAAATCCATTCATATTCACTATTTAAATATGTGTCAAGCGTCCCAGCATGACAGTCGCCATGGCAACTTGATCTGGTTGTGTTAGAATCATGGTTGCAAGCTCTGACAGGGGGTTTTACGTCACATGACATGACCTCCTGTCCTGTTCAAGGTTTTTTTTTAAAATATTATTGCAGCGCCCCCCTGAGGTCAAATGAGGCCAAATATTTTACCAATTCTCATAAAGAGGTGCAGAGTTACAAGGGTAATAAGGATACAGCAAAGTGTTGCTACAGTGTGACTTCACATTCTGTTTGGTGAATTTACAATTTCAACTGGCTGCAAGGGACAACCCCCCCCCCACACACACACACACACACAAAAAATGGGTAACTTCTTTTGAGGCTTGGTCTGAAGTTCATCTGTACCAATTTCAGGAGAGATTGGACAAAGTTGTGAAACGGAATTTGTGTTGTACCTACATAAAAATAAAATCCAATCTGGTGTAAATCCAGTAAGGCAGAAGTTGACAGCCTGTGCTGGGATGTGTTGAATTCATCTTGAGCCTCATTTTAGAAAACTGAGCTCACGGTTCGGAAGTTAGTCCCCCAATTAAAGGAGCACAGCCGAATATCAAACTAAATATAGATTTGGATGCAATAAGTTAGCATGTGCGAGAGGAATTACTGTTTGACATCAACAGGTTGTTCAACTCTGCTTTTGCAGTCACTTTCAAATCCAAATCAATCTCAAGACTTCTCAAGCTGAAGAACTGATGAAGCTTGGATAGAGGCTTAATGTCCATGTCGTAGACCAGCCCGAAAAACCTCAACACCAGCCGACATGTTTGGTTTTCTATGGTTTTTCTAAATGTATCTTTTCACAGCGGTGGTGAATAATGAGAGTTTGGATAATAAAAATGCCTCCAGCCTCAATATCCAAATTATTTCATGCATAATCATTTACATGATTAATATAGCTTTTCCATTTAGAAATACAATGAAGATAAATTGCTCATTTGACAAACAGGGAAAGGAAGGGAAAAAACACATTGGGCAGCCAACCGATTGTCCATCACAAAAAGAAATTGTGTCTAAATCAAGACGAACAACGAATTCTAGTCCTATATGTCCACATCCTATTCCACAGCCCTGATAGTTCTGATTAAAATGTCAACACTCAAATCCTCACCTCCATGTTTTTGCATAATAAAGCAAACATGGAAGGTGGAATTCTCCCTCCTAAATGATGTTTCAGAGAAGGTCCCTGTATTCTCCTACTGGCATCTTGAATTCTCACTGAGGTGCTCTAGCACTGTAAGAACGTGGTAAGATCATTTTCCTCGTGAATGTTTCCCATAATACAGTTACTCATAGATGGTTATTAGCTAGCTTGAGTACTTCTTCTTGTGTTTCATACCCTGGGGTCCACATAAACATTAATCAGGATCTTTTTTCAGAGAGAAGATGAGGTGCTCCAGGAGTGTTTGCCAAGTAAAGCGAGTGTTAAATGACTCCTCAGATATTCTGACATTCGCCCTCTCTCTCGTATTTTCTCTCGCTCTCTCTTTCTCTCTCGCTGTCTGTTCCCCCCCCCACACACACACACACACACACACAAACACACACACAAACAGCAGTCACAGTTAGAAACAACTTCAACCCTGAGGATAGGAGGGCTTTTCCATAGTCATTAATCTGAACCTCACTACATCCCAGAGGCTCAAGCTGGAGTTGGGAGGTCAGGTTGGCAGGAGAGGGGGGAGGGGGGAAAAAAAGGTTGGCAACGAGTGTCTACGGCTATCGGACTCTACTGCATACTTAATAAGACAACTGATTAAAATCCATAAATCAATCTTTTTTCGCACAGCTGCAACAAATTGAAGTCCTGGAGTTAAAGACAACAAATCAGCCAAAGCCACAGCACATCTTTCTCTCTCTCTCTCTCCCTCTCTCTCTCTCTCTCTCTCTCTCTCTCTGTCTCTCTCTCTGTCTCTCTCTCTCTCTCTCTCTCTCTCTCTCTTGCGAGCCCTCTCTTTCACTCTCACGCTCGCTCTCACTTTCGCTTTCTTTCACTCTCGCTCTCTCTCACTCTTTCCCTGTCTAGCGCCCTTTCTCATTCTTTCTCTGTCTCAGTTTCTCTTTCACACAAACAATCCTTTCTCTCATTGGCACTCACTCTACCTTAAAAATTGACCCCCCTCTCCAATTTTCAATCATTAAAATGGGAGCTCAGGAAGTTCTCACCCTCTCTATCCTCTTCTCTCTATATATATCTGCAAACATTTTTCTGGACAGTGAAATGCCACTTGCTATCTTTAGAGGTGAACAAAGAACAGAGGCTGAACCTTTGAAAGGAGACTTCGCCCCAGGAGCCCAGAGTTTTCTGTTCACCTTCCATCCAGGAGGATCCGTCACATGCTTTTATCTACTGCATTGAGTGACAGGGCTCAGAGAAACAGAATTCTATAGACACATACTAGGCAAGACAGAAACACAAGGATGTGTAAGCAGGAAAAAGGTTTAAAAAAAAGAAGATTTTTCCAGAAGTTATTTATTTTTCTTTCTCTTGACAACAGCGGTGGTGGTGGTGCACTGCATGAGGAGTGTTGGCTGGGAGCAGTTTCTCCCATGCTTTCAAAGAGTAGCTAAATGTATCCATCAAAGGGAGAATGAAAGGACTGACAGATCAAGTAATGTGCTGTGGACACGCAGCATCTGATGAAGAGTGTTTTAATGGCTTTGAGGCCCACGGCTAAAGCAGCAGCATCCACGTGGATGGACTCCCACACAACAACTGTTTACTTGCTCTGGTTCCACTCGTGCAGAGGGTAAAATTGACATTCATACTGATCCTTGTGGTGCAAGATCCTACAGCAGAGAACACAACTGGTTTTCTCAGACGCCACTTACTTATGTCACATGTTTACTTATTCCAATAAACACCTGCACGACGAAGAAAGTCGTGTTCTCCAAAGTTGTTTACAAAAGAAGAGTAAAGTTACAGGAAGTCACTTCCTGTGGAGAGGTACATGGGGGGAGGGGGAGGAAAAGTAGAAAAAAGAAATAGAATGTTACAGTTGATTTATCTTGGAAAAGCCGTTACAGTCAAATATATTCCCTTCATCTACAGCCAGCCACAGACCCACATCCCTCCTCTCAGCTTGGATCTTAGCCCACACATAAGGAGCAAGAAGCAGGGAGGTGAGGACCCGGGCCAGCCATGGATTTCCCTCTGCTTAACATGAGGAGAAAGGGCGTGAGAGCCAGGTGAAAGTGCACTCCTGGATCAATTTCAATTGAACCTTATTGCATGGGAGACGAGATAAAGGATGACCCTCTGTTCGACCGTAGACGTCCATAGATCTTCATGTTGATTTGACCGTATTTAGTGCGTTAGGAGTAACCAGATAAGATGATGTTGTGATGTCATGTGCAGTGGGGGAAATGAGTCATATTCCATTTTAAATAGCCCAGATAAATAAACGAGGGACTGCATTATATTCAAGATTTACAATTGTTGTTCGACTGTACTGCAGAATATTTACTGCATGACTCACTCAATCAATTAACTAAATTAGCCTTTGCTTTTGTACAAGGCTCATGCATGATTTGCCATACCGAAAATGGAACTACTGCACCAAGGAGACTTCCCAATGATAAATCCAGATGGGAGTCAGGAAATTTGACAGACTGTCAGTGGGCTGGGAAAGTTAGTTGCATATAAATAAACCAGTTTTTTTTAAACGAGTTGATTAGCTGCAGAGCATCTTTCCCTGTGTCTGCTTGTTGTGTGTGGTGCGATGGTAAGGGCCCAGCCTTCACATCCAGCTCCCTGCTCTGTCACTCAGCTTTGTGGGTCCTCACAGCTCCATGGACAGACTTCTGAAAGCACCTGTCACAGCTGTCATATGCATAACCCCCCCCCCTAACACACACACATACACGCATGCACGATCTCTCTCTTCATCCTTTTGGAGTAGAGAATGAAGCCTCAACCAAATACATTTTTGGATGCCACCGCAGAGACAGTGACAGGAACTGTTTTTAGCTGACAGAATAGTTGACCTTTGGATTAAAGGAGAGGTCAGGGCAGCTTTATTGAGGCTTACGTCTAGATCAGCCCATATCGACGTGAAGACCGTCAGTATACACTGTATACAGGTATCTTTTAGCATCTTTTGAAGTGGATGTCATGTTCATCCAAATACAGTTCGACTTTCGTTCCATCCCTCCAATTGTTCTTGTAAACTATATGAAATCTAAACGGAAAAAGAATAAGTCTGAGAGACCCAACCTTCCCGTATCCTATGCAATGACAATCCATTGTAATGGAAAGGTATGTGTGGATGTTAGATGTGGAGGGGGTAACTGACTCGTCTGGGAGAAGAGCCTCAGGGGAGGGGGCTGATCAATGGGCCGGGATCTGCCCCAGTGGCAGCTGGGTTGTTTGGGGAAGTAAGCATCGATGCTGCTGCCCTTGAACACAGTGTTGTCTCTGAAGAGGGATTGGTTGGCCCCTTTCAGGGTTCCAGCAGAGGCCTATCAGGGGGAGGGAGTTGGCGAAGGATCGGTCCGAGAGTTCCACCCGCTGGTCTCGAGAGGACAGACGTTCGGCTGGGTGGATATCTGTTCATCAGTTTGTTCAAAGGACCCGCCCATGTCGTTTCTGTCGTTTGAGGCAAACAACAGGCTTCTACGCGACAAGACCACTTACAGTGTCGCGTTCGTGTCCAAACAACTTTATTGTTCTCTCACACACGCAATGAGTATTCTCAGACTCAACAACCGTATGTTTGCAACCGCGTTTGTGCACTGTGCTCATGAAGACGTTTATGTAAATCAATTGAGTAATAACAATGGTGACTGGTGAGCTTCAACAGCTGAGAGGCGTCGTGTTAAAACACAGCGTCCCTCCTCGCAGAAGGCAAGGTCACATGACCAACCCTCTCTTTCTATATCAGATCTGAGCATTTGTCTGATTCAAGACAGCCAATAAAAGGACACACTCACATTCACACACCTGATCCATTGCCTCTTTGCATTCACTGCATCGGTCCAAAAGCTCACATACGTAGACGAGGATAAAAGTATGAATTTTTCTGTGAAAATATGATATTGGATTTATGTGCAATATCCCAGAGATGTACCATGGTGGCTCATGGCTCCATCCCACATCATCCATCATCCAAACATAGAAGGAAAAATGAGGAATACATTAGTTCTATTTTTAGGGATTTTTTACATGAGGAATATAGTTTGTTATCTCCCAGCCAAATTCGTTGGCACAGTTGATTTTTAAGGCAATGGATTGCTCCATCTGGGGAGCATTTGCAGCTAAGGTCAAAAGTAATCGAAAGTCATTTTTACTGCAGGCTGTTTTCCGTGTGTGAAATATTGTGTAGGCTACTCAACTGGGATGCATGGCACTGGGCCAATCACTTTAATCACCACATAACATTACTGTTCAAAATCTCAATCTAATTGATCAACTTTCAACTTTCCACATTACTTGATCCGCCACTGAGGTGCTTACATATGACAACATCAGATGGGATTAAGCAGGGATAGAATCACTTCTAATGTATGATATTCTACAATTAAACGATTTGTGCTGCTTCGAGCATAAAACCGAATGGAATATATTCATATTAACACCCAACATTAGATCATGTAAAATGTAGTTACTTTTGCGTAATGTTTGATCTTTTCTGTTTGCAGTGGGGTCATGATTCTCTCTGCAGAATTAGAAACAGCAGAACATCGAAATAGTTCCTGTATGCAGAGCAGGAAACTAATGAGGGCATTGTACAAGAAATGTACTCCGATGCCTTTTGTACATATACAGTATGCCGTTTGTAAAGGTTTTTAATCAGGGCTGTTTTAATGGGGCAATTTTCAAAAGATGACGCCTGACTTTGCTGTACTGTACTATACATTATCTGTGCTATATATGTATACTTTGATACATATTCATATCAGTTGCCAACAGCAATGAAAGATTTCATAGTGTAACAGTCAAAGTAAAAACGTGGTTTTCCTGTGCCAGTTCCAATATAGAAAGTCTTTCATAATGTTATTTCAAATGTGGTTAGCAGATTCAGGGTACTTAATTGGCACTCAATTACTTCATGATGACCAAAATGATTGAAGATATGTATATATATAAAATTCTAAGAGCTACTTCCTCAAAATATGATGACCTGAAGTTGATCTAGAGAAAAACATTGCGCCTTTACTTTTTAATTAACCAAAAATTCTAGGTCAAGTAAACAGGCAGCAATGATAATTCTGCAGGGCTTAAACAACAGAAGCAAACTGTCAAGTGAAAAACTGTAGTTAATGCATCTAACTATATACTGATAGAGTCCTTACTGATATGCAGTAAAGCAGTTAATTGGTTTTCATGGAATGAGACTTTGCATTTCCGTTATCGAGAATAGACCAACAAAATGCAACCGTGTGAGGGATAATTAAACTCATGACTGAAACCTGACATGGTTGAATTCCAAAGCAATCACTTGAAGTCTCTGGGATCCATCCATAACGTTAACCAGAAATAGTTTGGGCCAATTAGTTTCTGGTGAGGAAAGGTAGCATCACAAACGAATACTTTCCACAACAAACACAACAACTTTTATTTTCCAATTACCTTTTAGTTCAACTCTTTAGTCTCGATACTTTTCTTTCTTGTGATTCATATTGAACAGTTTAGTTTGGACACAAATATCTGCCGACCATTACCTATCAGTCAGAGGAGGAATTAACTTGTATTTCCCAACGAAGAGAAATACATGCTCCACTGTAGAAAATAACAGTTGAGAAAAGCGTCAGTGGTGAGTATCTGAGTGGAATAGCGCAATGTTGTCCCAGGATATTTCATATGTGGAAAGAACATAGTGTGACAGAGGCAATATATTTCCCTTCAAACTGAACGACTGTCTCTTCGTAAGTATAATTTGGGTCTGCAGCAGAGTGAATCAAAAAAGTTTGCTGCTGCAAAGACGTACAGGGTATAACATTAGTATAAAATGGTGCACAGAACATGAATGAATGGAATGAGTATCCCTGCCAGAGGTTTGCACCAAGAGCACATTACTTGGTTACAAGGCTCATTCTGGGCAGTGTTCAGGGGATTTCAACCCTGGGCAAGATCACAAAATCTTCTAACAAGTCTTCTGTTTACTGACCCCATCTTCCCAATAGTCCCCTTAGGTTCCTTCAGCCAATCACTGAACTCCATGTTACTTCTCCCTGCAGTTCCTCAATCCACTGAACGTGCACCAAACAGCAACCAAGCCAAACGACCATCACTGGCATCTATCATGTGGACAGAAGTGCTGAGTAGCTATTACCTCCCAGCAGCCCACATAAAACCTGGCAATTAAATGCTATTGGCTCATTCGACTTTGTCTCAGAGCATCTGAGAGAGAGAGATAGCGACAGCCGGAGAGAGAGAGAGAGAAAGAGAGACCACTGGACACCCAGCTCGAAAATGGAGATGGAAAATTAAAGACTGTGACAGTCATGTGAAATTGGAGGGTGATGAAGGAGCCCGCCACCACACCAGGACCGCTGATGTTGTCTCTCTTCAAGTAGGGATCAGGAAGGGCTGTTAAGAGAAGGGAATTACAGACTGAATGTGTCCTTTCCCATTCTCCATGGGGGAGCCTAATGGAAAGAAGCCTTAGCTATGGATGAACTGCATGGTGGGGGGGATTGGTGTGGTAGTGCAGGTTCTGCTGAACAGGACAACAGGGGCGTTTGCGGTTACACACCTCTGTTGGTGTTGTACACATGTAAGTAGCACACAAGTAACACACAAGTAGTTCAGCAGTGAGTTACTGTACCTACTGTAAGCTGCAGCTCATCAGGAACCCACACTGTGATAGCTCTCCTCTTCTGGAGCCCTGTCTTCTCACAGGCCTCTCCCTTCAGCGGGTCACAATGGAAAGACTCCTGATTCATTTAAGTATGGTCATCTGACGTTTCCAGGCCACTAAAAATAATCCACCAATCAGGTTTAGCGGAAGGTACACATGGCAGCAAGGCATGACGGATCGAGAACCCAACGACATTACATATGCCTTCGTGTCTCATTAGGTCAGCAAATCCCATGAAATCTCATTTACAAATCATATTCAGCTGTTGTACTGTCTCAGTTACAGGCTATGTTGACCCTAACGTCACATTAGGCCCTTAGACACTGTGGCCGTTGCATTATTCAAAACTCAAAGAGCTTGGGACAAAGACTTAAGTATTCATGTCCACACAAGGTTTTGCTGAGGTACCAATAGCAGAACGAGAAATACGTTTCTGCTCAAAGAACAAGTCAAAATGTTTCACAATTTGACGGGAAGAGCAGTTTAGAACGATTGCATAGTAAACAATCATTTAGAACCTGAAAGCAAAATCGTTGTCCCGGAACATGAATACCAGTTGAATGCATTTCAAAATCAGCAAACACTCAAAGGTAATGTATTCATTCATTCAAAATGTTTTGCCGCATTGAAAAACATGTCAAACAGATCTTGTTATCAATCTTTGATTCGCATTCAGAATCCAGACACCACCACCGACAAGTGCCTCTGCACCACTAGTGTCCCTGTTCTCAAAAAGACTGGTCCTTATAGCGCTGACTAGAGGTTGATTGATCACATTTGCATCCTCTGCACTTTCCATATTTACAGTCTCCTCTGCAGGACTATCAACACCTCAGTCAACATTCCCTGTCAGTCTGAGATTAACCTGGGTGCTATCAATCAAGCAAATCAGTCCACCAAGTCCTCCATCAACCTTGCTTCCTGTGCAATGCAAGAGTGGCTTATTCTAATTGGCTAACCACCTGACCTTTACCAGCAATTTGTTTGGACATAAGGAGAAATTCATGTGATTTCATCTGATGGAAACAAACATTTTTCCGATGCTGCCTGCCACTTTCAGCGTGCAAGCGAGCACATCGTTTCCCCGGCTAGATCAATGTCTCTTTGTCTTGCCCAGGGGTTTCGGGTAGGGAACCGTGGATTCCTAACGTCAGCCTCCAATGGCATTCAACTGAAAAGTCAAGTCATTTGAGTCCACCAGATCAATGCACATTTGCAACAATCAATTCCTGGTTCGCTATGAGAAGTAATTAGAAATGCAAACATAATCCTCAGTTGAATACTCTTGTGAATACACACTTTCTGCGTTTTTTTAAAGATCATCTCTAATGTGGCATGCCTCATGCAGAACTTTCACATCTGAACACCGACATGATCAGTATTATGTGTAGCGACAAGTTTGTAAAACAATTGTCTCTCATTAAAAAAGGTGGCTGGTTTAATACTAGTGCTGATTTAATTGGCCTCATATTTTTGTACTGCTTTTAGTCACGAAATCTCTACATGAAATAACTCTCCTAACACAATCTATTGATCGAAAATGGAACCCCAGTCTCTAAATTAGCAATATCCGCAGTGTATGGATTGAACGAGAGGATTTCTTTAAAACAGCATATAGGTAGCTAGCTACGCCATAGCATGATTAAATAAATGCTTATTTTATAAATCATGATTCCATTCAGCTTCGATTTTCCATGTGGAGTATCTACAGATACTCAACTGTAATGCTAAACTACTTGTTCGTCCTAGCTGTTTAGAATAGCAAAATGGCAGTTACTTCTGTAGTTATTTGATACAGTAGATAGAAAGAGTCCAGATCCTCTGTAGTGAAGGGAGGTTATTTCCCTAACACGGACCATCCTTGGTTGCTGCAGTCAATCTCTCTGAGTGCTTCAACCTGCATTTGAGGTCACTAAGCACACTGCTCAGGTTTTTTCTCGTTTAAATTCTCTTTTATTCTGTCATTCTTTCTCCCACTCTCTCTTCCTCGCTCTCTCACACACCATACAGTACCATGCGGTTATCTGTTGCACTCATTCAGCTCATGGTGACTACCTACCTAATATTTACCTGTTAAGTGCGATCGTGTATTGTGATTATGTATTTCTCCAACCGCTCTCGAAATCATGGCCAAGGTAAAGTTCTAGTTTGGATGGAAAATGTCTTCTGCGTATTGTTGGGCAATGCTTGCACCTTTTGTCAGAGGATTGAGGCGTATAAAAATGGAGGACAAGAGATAATATTTGGGCAACAAAGGAATCATTTTCCAGAAATCAAGCACTAGTAACACTGTTTAAAGGGTTGTAAAAGATGCACTGATTTCAAAATGCTGTCAGGGAGTTTCAATGCAAATTATACAATAATGAACCATTAACTTCAATACAACACACATAAAAGGGCATCGTTATAAAATAACCAGGGATATTCTAGAGCCATTCTACAATCGGCATCACAGGCTACCCTCACTCATCCTTTATGTGAGGGTGTGTCTCTGGCTCTCGCAAACGGTGTCAGCTTTCAACAATGAAAACACTTTATTTTAAATGCCACCATTGTTTGACGCACTCGAGATGGCAGGGCGCCTGGGGAGTGTGGACCTTTTTGGTTGCAGTTCCTGTACTTTGTTTAGTCAAGGCAGACACCAGTGAATTCTCACTCACAATTGAGTCGTAGCGGACGAGATGGATAGAGAGAGGGAGAGAGAAACAAAAGAGCGGGCTTGCGAGCAGTAATTAAAAAAAACCCCTATCAAAGCAAAAAGAACAAAAGCAGGAGATTTCTGAGATGCCTCCGCTCCACCAGCAGCTCGTCCCACGGTGGGAGAGTGGAACAAAATGAGTTTTCTTTCAGGGAATCAATTTATCCGTCTTTCATAGCGTGATGCCGTACACACTGGCCGGAATCCAACGCTACATTTCAACCACGATCATTTGACAAGAAAGGAAACAATGAGACAGGGTGCATTCCGTGTCGGGTGAATTCCAGGGAACCTGCCTCGTAGGCCGTCGGATTCTGCTTACCAGGTCACACTTCAGATGAGTACACTTGTGTGTTCGAGGGCTGCCAATGGCGCATTAAACCTGACGGCTGTGTGCCTGCCTGCCTGCCTGCCTGCCTGCCTCACTCCCCTCCTCTCCCTCCCCTCCGCCCCCCTCTCTCCCTAAACCTCCAGCCCTGTGCGTCGGCGCGCCGCTCGACGCCACTCCACCGCCTCGCCCAGCGTTTGTCTCCACACTCGTGCAGAGCAGCATGTTAATGAAGCCCCGTTTCGCTGAAGTGTGTGGGATGGACGAGACAACTGCGTTGAAGCGATGGGTTGACGGGCATCGGGCCGGAAGGTACCATGCTGCATGCTGGGAGGACGGGAAGGAGCGGAGCAGAGTACAGGTGCCCTTCTGAGAAACGGGTCCACCCACACATGTCAACGTAATCAAGGCTTGGAGCAAGGATAGGCATGAGTTGACTCTCACATCGGCACTTACACCGTGGTTGTTGCCGTTCACTGCAATACTAACTAGGCAATTAGCAGATGGAAATGTTGTACTTTTGTTTTATAATGTGGTTTTATAATTCTCACCTAGCCTAGTTTGCTACATTGTTGTGCTCACGTTGAAACGCCTTCGATTGATTGTTCCTGTGGATCCTCCTCGCTGAAATCCAACTCTGCTAATTGCATGTTCTTTTCCTCCAAGAGGCCCACTAGAGTGGCTGACGTAAGTCATTTTTATGGACGGCATTTGGCCTCAATCAGCCAGAATCGGTGACGGTTCAAACCCACCTTGAAAAGTAAATCTGTCAGCCTTAATTAAATTTGCCTCTTTCCCTTTTTTGTCCTGGATGACATAATGGTCTCAGGAACTTCCAGAAAGAAACACAAGATGCTAACCTTCCGCCGAGACAACTAGCACATCTTTATGATGAGTTTGCAAAATGCTCATGTACTGACCCGCTTTTGAAAAGTGAGGAAACAACCAAAAGTGTTTCTCTGTCGTTATTACACATTTTGGGGTTCGAGAATTCTTCATCTGGGTGCATTCTCATTTATTTGCAATTTGCCTGTTTACTTTGTATAAGTTCGTCTTGGAAATTAGATGGATAATTAACCAGGGCTCAGACTACTTTAGAGTCTCTTATCCTGTGCACAGAAATGACTTTGTGAATCCTAATTAATTAGACTCACTCACTGGATGTGCCTTGTATATTGTTGAAATACTCACAGTACTCTCATTGATTGGTTTGTTTATGGGCACACATCTGGCCTGTAATTAAAAGGAACTTCAAAGTATAATTGTCATAAACATTTTCTGCTCTTGAAATCTCAGCCAGTTCTAAACTCCTTTTTCACGTTCATATAAAAGTATACATTAATGCGCATTTAAATCAGAGAAGATTTGTACTGTACAGTTCTGCACTGCACTGCATGTGTGATTGAGTAATAGAAATTCCAAGCATTGCTTCAAACAACACACCTCCTTACACTGCATACTGGGATAAGAATCCATATGTTAACCCAAGAGACAGCTGGCATTTACTCAAAATCTCTGCTCAAGGAAAATTTGAAAGTGTCTTTAAATGTGTTTGGTTCTTAAAAGGAAATACAAGTAGACCTACTATAGAGCCACCACAGCCTCTGGAGATGGCACTAACTACCTCCCTCGATTTTCTTCTTTCCTCCCCTTCTTCCTCCCTTCTCCTCTTTACCAGCTCAGACATAACTTACACTGGGGCACCCAGACCTATTATCGGAGTGTGACAAAGTGTCCCAGTGTAGCTTTGTCAGGCTAATAAACATCCTTTATGTGGCCTGGTGGGTTTTGGCGAGCCATACTAAGGCGCTGGGCCATTGACTTCATGGGTAGAGCATCCTACTTACACTATCACCCATCTATTACCTCAGACAGGCTGTGATTGTTTCTTTTTGCACATCCCCCCTTATGACACTTAGCCAACGACAGGCTTTCTATTAGCTGTTACTGTCCGGAACCTTGCTCCCCTTGTGCTCTCCTAGTCTGTCTACCCAGCCGCACATCTCCCTTTGACTGCTGTAAGAAGAGAGGCTTTTGCTGTTTGCAGTGCTAGTGGTTTGTACTACTAAAACAGAATACGAGTATATACCTCTCGTAAATATTTCTTTGTTTGTGGTAATCTTGTATTGCTCCGTACAAATTGATGTTGTGACTTCAGATATTGAGAACGGCAACAGGAGCACATTCAGCACCACGGACAGCAGCATCTCCCGCGCACCATTTACTACGTGGAAACATGCTGTAAAACTGTGGCAGTACAAGCAAAATATATTTGTTTGCATCCTGTTTGTCGGCAAATTTCGAAGCTGCCATGTGTGCTCAAATCAATGTGTTTGTAGGTGTTGGCTCTTGAACTGGCCCTTTGCTTCCAATGTAATGCAATCAGTGAAGGGACAGAGAAACCATTACTGCAGGTTTGGCCAGGAAACCAGGTCGCCATAAAGCTGTCTCATCGACCTTCACTTACCCCCAGTATTGATGGCTCTATCATATGAGAAATAATGAATAATGCCATCAAGGATTTCTTATGAGCAAATTCTTTTTTTATGTCAGAATAATGAGGGGATTAATTGAAACTGTAAATTGATAGCATAGGGCATTTAGGAGAGCCAGAGAAGACGATTAAAAAGTTCGTTTTTTACTGTTCAACAATGTTACCGGCATCATGTATTCTTATTCATTGTCTGTAGGTCCATAAATAGATCAAGATGTTGTCCAAACCATTGGTCCACTGCCAATGCCGTTGCGAGGCGGTTAATGGACTTCCCAGCAAAAAGCTTTGAGTGCATTTAGCCCAACAACAATGGAGTCCTATGTGAGTTTTGCTCTCGGCTTGGTTGCCAACCAACACAAGGCATATTATCGAAATAACATTCGAAAACTCAACAAAAGGATAAGAAAGACCTGTAGAACCACCAATATAAGGATTCTTCGTGAGAGCACAAAGACCCCGGTATCTGAGCTACATAATAAACCCTTTTTTCCTCTAATACTAGATTTCTGCATCCAGCACAAAATGACAGCCATTTAGAACCACTTTTGCCAGTCCTCTGCGATTGCAAATGACAGCTCTTTAATACTGGTGGAGTGCCAAGTAGTATTTTCTTTCATTATATCATAGATGGAGTGGAACTCATGGGGAGAAACAGAGTATTGGCTCAGTATGTTTAAATATGGGACCTGAAC
This sequence comes from Plecoglossus altivelis, assembly GCA_036571765.1. NCBI lineage: Eukaryota > Metazoa > Chordata > Actinopteri > Osmeriformes > Plecoglossidae > Plecoglossus > Plecoglossus altivelis. Next base: position 10,878,468 of record BROE01000001.1, read on the forward strand.
GTCGGGTAGACTGTCAACAAGGCTACAAACACTCAGAAGCCAAACATTGTCACCTAGCATGTACAAGATGTCACCGTTTTATCACAGTGGATCTAATTAAAATGTATAATTCATTAAATCCTCGACTGAAGTGATAACCGTAACTCTCTGTGTGATGAAGTGAGCATCACATTCCTGCTATCTGCAAAAGAAAATCCCATATACTGCTGAGCTAGACTCCCGATCACAGTATAGAGACAGCAACCAAAAGCATGTCCTTTTCATACATAATGAGAATGAAGCCCTCGGTCTATAAACCTGTCATTTTTCTTCACTTGATGGATTGCACAGTTGACATTGTTGGATGAGGTTTTTTTTAAATCTAGATTATTGATTGAGGGGATTGAAGTGTACATTCATTTTGACCCTGTAAAACCTTACATGCAAAGGTAGGAGACATTTTTGGATAAGTACATCGAAGACAATGTATCATTTCTGAATGTTAGCTTGTAAGAGATGTGTACAACAGTAAGATATCTTTCTTGGTAGATAGTTTGCTAGATTAGATACAAATGATAACAAACACATTTAGTGAATAAAACTCTAAATCAAATTAATCCTTGTATTAACTTTCAAGGCCATAAGGACTTGCACAAGCATTTTTTTTAAAGTAAGGATGAAAATGGATGCAACTGATAATAAGAACTCTTTTTTTTACTCCTCATCAACATTGAGAGAGTGAATAGAATGGTACAGTGTTTTAAAAAAAAAAACAAGGCTTTCCCCTGGAAAAAACCGAGAAGATCTATGCTTATCCCATCATGCATTGCATGATGACAGATACACCTCAATGATTAATGGCCGCCGGTAGGAAGGAGAATTATTGACGTGACCTTTGATTATCTGCTGGCGAAGCAAATGAACCGACATGCCTACTGTCTGAAATGGTCATTTGAGACAATCAAAACTTCGCTGAGGGAGAAAGCAAAAAATTACCCTTAAATATTTCAAAGATTCTTGCTATCAAGCATTTAAATGTGACGTCTATAAACTCCCAAGAAAGGAAGAAATCGTTTGATTAATTCACATCCTTTATCGCTGCCCGGTGATGTTTTTTCAGCGTCGCAGCAAATCCATATGGTACTACCTATGGCCTTGGAGTAAAGCGAATGGTTGAATGGTCAATTGACGTTCAGAGTTTGCGAAAATACATAGTGGCATTTGCAATATTCAGTGACAATGTCATATTGGATTATGGGATTTTAATGACTGAGAACCTTTCAGTGCTGTGACAGAGTCAGGAGAGTAACAGCAGCGCAGACAACCGGTGTGACATTTAAAGAATTAACATTAACAACATTATGTTAGACGGAAAGGTTGCAGGAGGGCGGCCGTGGCAGGGGAGAAGGGAAAAGGAGGCGATTTCAGAATGTCACTGCCATTACAAGGCATGCAATTAATCGGTTTGAACAAACACAGATGTTTGCGTTTGCTTTCCCCCTCGTTTATCTTTCCACTTTCTCTGCCCCTTCAGTAGGCCAGAAAAAATATTGATTTAGAACTGGTGGCCCATTCATCTAACTCAGTCTTGTTGTCCTGCCAACCTGATAGGACGAACCCAGGAGCTCCAGACACAGAGGTCATTGATCCAACTTCCTCCTTGGGAGGGGCTCTTTCTTCTTAACAGGTCAATACAGTCAAAACACCCCAACACACCAGCAGATACATGCACAAACATGATAGATTATGAGTCATTCCGAGTCAAAAGGGCTGTATGACTGGAATTGTTCAGCCGGAAACTGGAACTGCTATTGTGACTATTGGGATCCAATGACAAGTCAGCCAGATGAAGTTCCACAGTTGTCTTACAAGCTGTCAATCACACTGACCACTGTTAAACCTTATATAAAGGACCAGGAAGGGTCACCTCCCCCTTGTGACCATGCTTCTAAGTGGCAGACGACTGCCAACTCAGTCTCTTACCTTCCTGTCCTCGCTTGTAACTGTCAAGGGAGGGGATTGTTTCACACAGCTCTATGAAGACCATGTTGACGTAGTCAGAGCAGGGATAGTCAGGCTGAGCTGAGGTTTTTCAGCAGACACACACCACGGGATATGTCATATCTGCAGCAGTAAATACCTCTCATGCAACTAACAGCTAAGACTCCCCTGACAGAACGCAGAATGAGTTTTGGGGGACATTGCTACAAGGTCGCTTTTGGATCTTTTTTGGGTCTTGAATAGAATTTGCCTTAATCTGCACACATGTTTCGTGTGCGTAAAAGGCTGTCCTTGAATTTCACTTATGGAGCATGAAATGTCAAGGCTATGGGAAAAGGTCTGATGGAAATCCTTTATGGGATTGGAGGAGGAGATGTAGGTTACTACATTTATTTTAATGTCCTTCCCCTGCTTTTTTATTTTTATTTTTTGGGGGGGAGGGGGAGACCTGAAACCATCCTAGTTAATTAAGCAGCAACATTTTCTAGTTAAAAATGTTAATTGCTGAGCCACGCCACACGAAGCATTTCAGCAACCTGCATTCCGGTCGAGCAATTCTCCCAGTAGAGATATTACACGCATGCAAATATCACTCTATATTGATACAAGAAAGAATATGAACAAGAAAATTAAAGTACAAGTGTCCAAAAAAATGAGGGAAAGGAAATCTAATCTTTAAACAGGGGGCCAAATATAGAATATTATCCCATTGTAAATGTGAACTGAACCATCAGATTGAATTGACAACTGCAGCATCGTGTGATTGTCATGGAAACTGAAAAGTATTTTACCATGAGTCAACAGGGTATCATAGTCACTAATAACAACCTGTCAGGGAATGGCATTTTCACAGCCAGACAGATGTTGACTATTTTGCTCCCATCTTTGAAAATGATGTGTTTTCAGTGTAAATACATGTAGTCTATATTGTGTTGTGCTGTAGTAGTGGAAGCTTAAACAATTGCTGTGTGCCTATTGTAAGAGATGTAGAAAGAGCAGTTTGTGAAAATGTTGCGGCGTTCACCCAGTGTCTTGCCTTCATCGACAAGTTATAGAATGGATACACTGAATGCTGTTTGCCTGTTACAAGTGGAGGCTGTTTGAGCCTGTGAGAAACCAAGTGCAGAATATATTAAGGGGCTTTCACATCCCCAATGGCCATAACAGGAAAGTGTTATTGCGAACACTCAGCCGTTGAAATAAGTTCAGATAGATTCACTTGTGGCTGGACTGTCCCTATCGGGCTCCATCTTAGGTATGGCATGCGTCAATACATCTTTGAAATTCTCGGAGAATCTTTTTGACACGCGCTTCATGAAACTGGTTTCCTCCGGGGGTTTGCAAGCATGTGAGAGGGTTCTGGTCTGTTGCTGATGACAGACCGTTATCTGATAAGAGTTACTGGTAGAGGAGAGGATTCTACCAACAGCAACCAGGAAGTGCCTAGCAGATCACACACACACCAATTCCTCGCCATGATTCTGTCACAGAAAGCCATTTGTCAGCACTTCTGAAAATGTGCATTGCATAGTCAGGCTATTTTGTATCGGTCAGTCGCAACAACAATAAAACGTGTCCACACAGTCGTGGAAATTCGATTTTAAGACAATTATCGGTATGCGATATTGGTTCCGGTGCTTTAAACCGTGCATCAAAGCCACGACTCGAAAGTTTGGAATCAAAGGATATCTCCTTAAACCTTCAGAGAGTTTGTTGTTAACCTTGGCTAGCAGGCTAGCTGGCTAGCCCCGCTAGCGTTCCCTCCCAGAGGGAGAGTGGTGCTCTCTGGTCACCTCTGTAACCTTGCCCCAGATTAGTGCTTCTCGGGGGAGCAGCCCTCATTTACTAACTAGCAGGATGCCTCTCTGTGTGCTGATACTGTTTACGATGCTGTATGCACCATGGATCTGGATCCAAGTAATGATGCAGACGTTACTGGAAGACAGAAACACGCCTTCCCAGATCAGAGGTTTTGATAGCAAAAGACACTGATACGCTTTCGATCCTTGCAGCACACCGCGTTCGTGCGCAACAACACGGCCGATCGCTGACATTTGATCATCGCTCACTGCCTCTGTTACGAACTTGATTACACGTTTCACCTGATGACAGAGCGAATGCTGCTAATCATAGCCTATGCAATTGGCAGGGCCAGTTGTTATGTGTGGGTTGGACGCAACCTTCTGTGTCAACGATTCAGCATTGTTTTGACTCTGGGGCAAAGCACACCTGATTACAAACACGCCACGAAGCAACCTTAGGTTCTTGACCCTTGGGGTTGCGGCCGGCAAAGCTGAAAAATGGCAAATCAGCATATAAATGAGTTGTGTTCAAGGCAGGACATTAAAAGCATAGTCCATTATATTAATTAGAAGCTCTGACCATGCAGGCAGGAAAGCAAGCAGGCAGGGAGACGAGGTCTGACCCTGGATGATAAATGAAAAGGCTACTGTATGAATAAAGCTGGTCCAATATTACAGACGACTTCGAAACAACTGTTCCTTTTTGTTTATTGTGACCTTGTCATTAATCAGCCAGGCAGCAAAATGTCAGCGATACCAAGATGAAAAGGAGAAGGCAAACTCCCGTCCAAAGAACTGATCCACTATTGGGAGATGTCGTTTCGTGAATATGAATCTATAGCCCGCAGCGAATTCAGAATGATTAATGCTGAGTAATGAGAGACCCCTAACGGGTTATGAGTGAGGCAGAAGTGTGGTCCTGCTGCTTTGAAAAACACAGAGATTATCACTCTTTTGCTAATCTAAATAAATAATTCCCCACAGATCAATTTAGGAATGATCATACTTGTGAGTCATTGAGGCACTTTGATGAAAAGTGAATATTTTTACTGAGGGAATTAGCATTATTAAACCAACACAGCCTGTTTCTTCTCTCCTCACTTTCCTCACGGAAAAAGAAAGATATGCTGTTACAGATTCTGTGTTTTCAACATTCTGTTTAGATCATTTTCAGGGGGAATAGTTGCTGCAACCAAATTTATGGTGACCAAGCAGTAAGGATTTATCACAGTTCCAATAAAACAATGGAATGGAAGGTGAAATTATACAGCCCATCTGCATAGCACAGCTATAATTCCTTGATGGGAAAATGCATTTATGCATGATCGAAGAGTTTGTTTATAGACTCTAGACTGCAATGGTGACTATTGATAAATAGTGTACTTGTGCAGGATACATATTGTATACACACATGCAGACTTGATAAATGAGCCAGATGATCCCAGCTGAACCTATGCTGTTTGATTTATGCTGCTGCATGTATGCAGTATTAATGGCCGATGTTAATTGATATGAGAGGTGCGTTGCATGCATATGTAAAGGTCCAGTTTTACAATCCTGCATTTGGAAATACTACACTTAATTGTGGAAAAAGGTTGAAATGCAGTTGACTTTTTAACCAACCGTGTAGCTTTGTTAGAGGATGAATCATCTTTGCAAGTGTTATCCACTTATACAACAATGAGATTGAATTGCCTTCTGTGTGCTTCAAATCCTGACCCACCAGGGGACTGATAAGCAAAGGTGATTTCAATCATTATATGTTGTTTCATAAATATATTATCAACACGTGTACATGCAGAGGAAGGAAAGGGCATCAAAGGGGTCCAGAGATCCATTAAGGAGGGAAGATGAAAGCTAAAATGTGATGGGTCAACCCTCACGCAGCTTTGACCTGTGTCTTATCAAGACGAACCTGGCAAGCCAGGGAGAGCGGCGTTGCTGCCCTGGCTGGCAGCCTGCCTGGGGACAGAGGTGTCTGGGCTGGGATGGAGGAGGGGGGCCGGCCTGGGGCGGGGGTCGGGGGGACGAACGAAGCAGGAGGAAGCTGGCAGAAGTGTCAGGGCTTGGGCATCAAGGCCTGTGGTCAGAGGCTCTCCTTCCCCCTGGGAGCCTGTTATGCTGTCTGCCTGTTTCAGGGCAGACAGAGGAACAAAGTGAACTGATCTGGGCCTAACCCACCCCTGGGAGAGGGCTCGGCCAGCGCTGTTCAAAAAACAACACCTGCAGTTGAGATAGAGGGGAAGAGAGACAAGAACAGAGAGAAAGACAGAGAGGTGGTGTTTGTATTTGTGTGTGTGTGTGTGTGTGTGTTGCGTTTGTTGATGTGTGAGATTAAACGTGGTCGAAACTCTGATTTTAAAAGGTAAACTGTATTGGACGTGGTTGAAAGAAGGGTGTGGTGTTGAACAGCAACACCATCAACCCATGCTTTGCATGACTGTGCAAAGATTCAGCAGCTTGGCACCAGAGACGGGTGAGCTCCAACACAAAGGATTGTATCTCCACGGACTGAAGATTGAGCTTTGGCTGCAATGAATGTGCTTATTTTCCGCTTTTCTCGACTCAACCAACACGGCACAATGTTGCAGGCTGGTGTGCGCTGCAACGCAGAAGGATGCGGGTGCCAATAAGCAATCTCAACATTTTATGTTTGTAATTACGAAATGCCTCAGTTCATGAAGCAGTCAGGGTTGGGGTGTAATTATCTCCTGAAATGTATTATCTAACTGTTCATATTAACAATGCTCACGTGACACCATCTGTGTAACACTGTCCCCGTTAAGAGACAATTTAGTTCACTGACTGTTAACCATTTCTGGTAACACTTGTAATCTGGGTACTTGTAAGAAGCATTAGTTCATATTTAATAAGGCGCTTTTAAGATGGTATGTGCTATTGAGACCAAATACATGTTAGTACAGTTTGTAAGGTTAAGGGGTAGGTTAGGGTTGGTGTTAAAATGAGAAAAGGTTAGTTATGTTAGATAATAGGTAATGAGTAGTATGTGTTAAGACTTAACTTATTAAGGCCTTATGACATATTAATGCTTATAACAAGCACCGTAATCTAGAGTGTTACCCTACCGACTCCTATTCAGCCAATCGCAAGCCCCTGTTGTGTCATTGTCCCTCCACCTCCACTAGAATCAAAGTTCAGGCAAGCCCCACCGACAAAATGGACTACCACAGGTGGAATGATTTACCTGTTGCTGCCAGAGCATGCCGGTCTGAGTGCGGCTATTTGTCTCGTGGAGGCGTCAGCATTGACAGTAAAATCGTACCATGACACCGGGGTGCGCAGACGGAGGGCATTCTTCTTCTCAAGTGGAGGGAGCCGGGGCGACAAGCAGGGGATGGAGATCCAAATAGCTGAACCAACGTTCTGAACGAAAGTGGGAGGTCAGCATTGTTCAAACCGGCTCAGCAGGGAAACAGCTGTCATGTAGACGGGTAAAACAAGGATGGATAGGGACTCGGTGGGAGATCAGATGTTTAGGATCTAGGGACCCGGGCGTGAACTGAGTGAGTCTTCGTGAACCGGAGCCCACGTGTTGAGAAGACGATAGAATAACGTCTCTTGATCTCATATGTGGCTTCTCATCAAACGAGCATTGCCACCCATTGCAACCACCTTGTGTTTAACACACGTGGACAAGTAGTATTTAGCGTGACCTCATGTAGATGTAGCAGCGAAAGGTGTCGTTGTTGTCGAGGTCAGCAAACGGGGCCTGAAACACATTGGACCTTGTCCGTTTCCAGCGTAATAAGTTCTTGATCTCCAGGTGCCCTCTGAACTGATCAAAGCCTCAGCAGATCCGCGAGCACTGACCTCCAGTCTGGCAGCCGCAGCAGGTGATGCAGTCCGCTCCCAGCCTACACAATCACCCAGCATTGTTTCCCAGCCAAGAAGAAGCGAGGCTTGGCCACTCAATTAGTGCAGCTGCCCCAGGCACCGGGCCCCTGGAACCAGTCGGTTGCACAGTCTGCTTGGCTCTCTGCGATTCATGGCGTGATTTGGCCACGTTGGCGAGACTCATCAGAATGCAAGGTTTTATCGCTGGCTGAGCTGTTACTTGAAGACTGCTCTGTCAGTCTGTTCGTCAAGGGTAGTGCTGCCATCCTATTCCCATTCATAGCCACGGCTCCCTGTGGTACTGACCTGTCAAAGTGTGTGTGTGTGAGAGTGTGTAAGGGTGTGTGCCTGTGCGCATGTGTGTGCGGCACACGACTCCTGTGACATTCCCATACGGCGCGCGTGTGCATGGTTCTTTGGGTCGTGTGTGTCCCCGCCACATGGCAGTTAACACTGCTGACCACGGTTCGTTTACAGCCGGGGCTTCAGTCACAGTCCATGCGTGCCGCAGCCATGAGCAGGCCCCTCTAGGGCCCCCCCCTCCTCACTCCCTCTACTACAACCCCCGGCGCCCTTCATCTGGGTCTGACACCAGTTCCCATGGCAACCACATCAATGGGGGGGCAGGGGCAGGTCACCAAGTCCAAACGTGTACGGCAAAAAAGGGAAACTACTTATACAGGTCCTGACTTGTATCCTTGTATCCATTCCTGTCCGTTCTCTCTCCTCAACACTCCCACATTGACCATTTCAAGTTTCCTGTCAAATGGCAGTGATTGTAATTATGTAACTTGCCCATTTAGTCCCTTTTTAATTTATACAGCAAGTGTAAAATTTCCAAACAGCCGTAATCCTGCTATTTAGATTACATTAGAAACAGCCATTGTAGAATGTTGGTACATTTATCTTGACGTTGTTCAGCTTCTGCATGATAAATTAATGCGCACACATTTTAAGAGATTTAGTCATCTGGAACATATTAAAATAGCTTAGGGGGATTGAATCAGATGACCAATGTTGTGAATATTGTTTTTAATTGATTTCCTGCACAAAACGAATGTATGTAATAATTTAAAAAATGAACTATCAAATTGAACTAACATAATGCCATGCTAACAACAGTACAAACTCTTCATCCGTTCTATACCTAGTATGAACATCAGTCAGCCTACCTATGTGGTAACGATCACCCCACTGCTTGAAATGTCCTAGTTCCCTTAGGCATTTGGATTCTTTACCCTCCACTTAACCAAGGAAATCAAGTCAAACGACACTTAGAATTCGGGTAGAGAATTAACAAGTCATCGCTACCCGGTCTACCTCCGGTCCGCGTTCCCCTCTAGGATTCTGGTCTAAAGCTGACAAGTCCGATATAATGGCCCTGCGGAAAGAGAGGACTATAGGAGCACATTTCTGTTCCCAAGAGGAGAAGGACCGACGTGCAGCAATGAATACCAATCTCATCCACCACCTGTTCTCTGCCTGGGGAGGGGAGAGCTGTCTAAGACACTCACATTGTGTTAGTACTTAATCATATTTTACCCCCTTTTTCCCCTCCTACCTTCGCACACGGTCTATCTTCTGGTTATTCGAGACACATGTACAGAACCTGTTTTGAGGCCTGGGCATTTGTCTGGGTCACAGGCGCCTCCAGCTATATCTATTTCTATTGGGGTTTCACTTTAAAATAAAAATCTAACTTGCTGAACTTTTCCAAAAAGTTTGTAATGGTCATATGGTCACACTCTGGGTTACCAGATCCACACTGTTTGATACAAAACAGGACCAGATGTGTGTAACTAACTAGACTAGAAATCGGTTTTATTCCTGTGGTTCTAGGTTGGCATTTGTGCTGGCTGAACTTAATCAGGGCAACCTTAGCAGTGTTCCACATGGTTTCCAACCACCTCCACCACATTCACACCATGCAGTGTTTTATAACCACCCCCAGTGGTGCTTATTGATCCCTGTCAGATAAGCCTGGCTTTTGGAAAGGCCTCTGAGCTAGATAATAAGTAGGACACTGGCATTAGCACGAGGACGCACACATTTACACACACAAACACGCGCGCACGCTTACACACACAAACTCGCGCACACATCCCTGTTGTCCTGTCTGGCACACACACACACAAGTACAGGAATTGACTGATATGGCACAGTGAACAAGGACTTCTTGTTGTTGTTTTTGCAGTATCAAAGCTGGCAGACAGACAGGCAAAAGCCTCCAGCTTTTAGAGCCATGGCCTGAAAACCCAGCAGACAGTAAATAGAGCAGTGAATAAGACTGAGCCCAGCATTAGCTGGACCAAAGTCACAAGAGCCACGACACACAGGCAGAAAACAGAGACACAAAGAGATGAATGGGAGAACCAGGAGCCAGCCAAAGTGCAGCAACTACAAGACCTGGCCTTCTTTAAGAGGCGGTGTAGAGTGTTGTCAGTCAGCAACCAATGACACGCCATGTTCAACTCTAACTGGCGCCTGAATCTTCTTCAGTCCGGGAGGTCAGAGGAAGCGGACTCACCGTCAAGTGGGATGAGACTATCAGACTACCAGAGAGCCGACATAAAGAACCCAGGGACTTAGTATTCAGAGGAGGACCCCGAATTTTCTTCTCGTTTTTTTTTTTTTTCTTCTTTTTTTTTTTTGGGTGACTAGAACATCTTTGATTCTATTGAGACCTGAAATGAAATGAAGCGATTTCCAAAACTGTCTAATCCAATCAACTCAAAGTCATGCTTCTGATTCGAATTAAAAGTTTGCGTTCGAAATGTCGTGTGTCTCTTTGTTATTGTGCCAAAAGTTACCTGCTTGTCTTTTAAGTTCAGTTTCATTTTCAAGGACGCTGAATGAGAGTGTTCTTTCCAAACATGACACTGAATCACATTTTGTGGTGATTATGGTCTTCAACAACGTGATCCTAAACATCATACCATGTGAAAGTAAACTTCTTTCAGGTCTTCATGACACACATACTGTGTATATATTATGCACCTCAACATGCAAAGCAACATCTTCAAATACTACTTTTTGGGGGTTCTAACTTCAGCAGCTATGGAAGTACTGTCACTATGGGTACCAGTATATTGAACTTGACTACTTGGTTAGCATTGCAAATCGAAGATGTTCTTCAGAGTAGATTTTTTTTCTTTTCTTTACTGTGCGTGTTCTTTTTCCAAACTCCAATGCAGTCCCATGAGAAGAAAGGGATGTGGAGAAGACTGTGTTCCCTATACACCACACTCCCTCACACTGTACTGCTGTGGTATAAATAGGATACTGTCAGAAGGACTTGCACTGTTATTCATGTCTGAAAGGAGCTTCCTGAGTAGGTTTGAGCAGGTTTCTTTTAAGACCATCAAGACAAAGGATCATGCACTCTTTTGATGCTGCACGGTAGATAACCAGTACAGAGTACTGGGGGGTTCCATTTGGTGAAGCTAACCAGTCGGTTTGGGTTTATTTTATTTGTGACAAACTCAATCAGTACACAAACCCAGTGGCGTTCTTACAAAAAAGAGAGTTTGATTGAATTTCATTGGTTCATGGCAACCTCGACGAAGCCCATGCGGGGCGGAGGAAAAAAGCTCCAAAACCTTTCCTTTTGAGTCTCGCAGGCTCCATCCTCCACACATTGTGCTCGGCTGGGCAGATACAAAAACAAAAAACCCTTGAACCTTTTCCTGTCATCCAGTCATCCGTTATTCCAACTCTACACTGCGCTCTCCTGGTTTCAATGGGCTTCCACTGGCTTGATGTACAGGTACAGTTTATTGAAAAGCACTGTCAGGTTTGGAAATGACTGACCTTTCAGGAAGCTTTGAATGGTGCGTGAGGAGGGCAAAGGTGATGGGAGGAGGAGGAGAGAGGAGGGCACAGACAGCTAAGTCTTCTCTTCCTCCCCTGGTCTCATAATGAAACCAGAGGGACCATAAAGGTAAGTGTGTTGCGGTTCACAAAAGGTACGTGGAGAGGGATATATCGTGTTCCTCCCAATATGTGATTTCACCCAATTTCAAGCATGGCTGCCTCAATAAGAATCCTGCATTCAGTTTAAATATTCCCCAGGAAAAACATTTATCTAATTCGTTTCATGGCTCCTTGCTCCCGCAACCCCTCTTTGCAACTGCCTGGAAGCAGGGAACAAGAGGGTTTGGACATGGTTAGTCATTCCAGCGGCAGAACCGCCATGGTTAGCCAGCACAGGGACTATCACACGCACCTTCCACGAGCCACCTTCAACAAACAGCAAACTTGGGCTATTGTCCTATATTTCCCACACTGCTCAGGCGGATAATTGGAAATGAAACAGCTAATTAACCACCTTGTCTTATTGTCCAAGATAGAACGTTTCCCCGCACACACCGGTTGCGTTTAAGACTCACAGGCAAGTCTTTGTTTTTCTTTATTGCTGTCGTTATGGCAATTCCAATTTGAATTATCAAACTTCAAAGGGATCCTGTTTTAAGCCATCCCAAGCTAGTGCGAGTGAGAACAGCGACAGCCTTCCTCCGTAATGCTGCCTGTCTTATCTCTGCAGACAGACTTCTCTCTTTCAGCATGCTGATTCCGACTGGTGAGTCCAACAACTCCATTTATTCCATAAGCTGTACCAAAAACAACTACAGAGAACAATGCGTCGGAAGTAGGGACCCATTTTTTTCCCTCTTTTGTGCGTGCGCACGCGCGCATTCATGAAAACAAATATAAGAAGGCAATTCGACTTTGCGCACCAGTTATTGTGATCTCTTGTTACGGAGAGACACAAGATGAGAAATGCGAACGGAATTCCAATTTCTCTTGGAAAAACTTTTGGACGTCGTTGAGGACATGCGTTTGATATGACAACGCCTTGTGTCTGAGGTTATGCAGTTGAAAGGGTCAGTGACCTTTCTCTGCAGTATACAAAGTCAGTGCACAGAGGTCAAAGGAGCGTTGTGTGAAATCAATGGAAACGCAAATCCAGTCCAGCTTCCCAGTACAGTATATATTCTTGATTTTTAATCCACATTTGATTAATTCTGTGCAGTGCAGTCGATGTACTGGGGACATTCACCAGTTTATGCTCCCATTTCTCAAGTCTGAAAGAGATGAATTCCTATGGTATAACATTCATTCAGCTTGAGCTTGATTGGAGCATAATGTTTGTTTTTTTTTGTCCTCGGCCTCAGAATAGCCTTGGACTAACTGCGGGTGGGAGAGAAAGGCTCATTGTGCTGTGTCTTTCCGGGTTCCCGGGCTTTGATTAGGAAATATATGAATATGGACATCAGTGGCCAAGTCTGGTTAAAGTCCCCTTCATCTGCATGCTGTTTGGAGACCAATATCTGTGAATGCCGAGATATTTGATTGACTGCGATCTCTCTTTTCCCACTTTATCTAGACCAGATATTCTGAAACACAACTAACAAATAGTCAGTGGAATTATCACAAAGAACATATGCTGAAGACAGTTGGTAATGATTTGTGTAATAACTAAATGTTCTTCCTGCATACTTTCCATCGGAGAATTTTGTTGTCAGAAGTCTAGTGATCAAACATAACACACTAAAGGCTATTCTTGTACCACTGATCTGAATACCTGTGGCCTTGTGCCTGAAGCACAGAAAATCATAAAACATGAAAAGGCTCATGCAACATAGAACACTTTCTCTCTTTTTTTCCACTTGCGGAAACCCAGAGAAAACAAATATGGATTTTTTTCCCTTTTTCAACTCGACGTGAAAAAAAAAAAAAAATCCCCGGTGAACCTTCCACCAATCACAGGAGACGTATTCACAAGTCTCTGTCTCCAGCAGCCCTTCTTCACAAACCTCCCTCTCAATGTCAAGAGAGCATCCATCTATCCAACGCTGATAAAAACTCATTTGTTTTCCAATACCCTCAGCATTACAGCATCTTCAGGGATAAGGCAGAAGCAGACAGGTTTGATGTGTGATTCGCAAACACAGATTCGCAGAACAGAGGTTTCGCTGAGTGGACCGCAGTTGAGGAATTCTAGGGGTTCCTTTAGCTAGGAAGCACCAGAGGGGGCGAGACGTTGGCAGCATGGTTGAGGGGGCTGGACTCCATCTGCCTGCACAGATGGGGAGGACATAGCTGGTGATGGATGAGAGCGCTCCAAAGACGGGGGAAAAATACCCTTCCTTTGCTTGGTCACAAGTAATGTTGGACCTGGTTAGTCAATTCGCCTTTTGACAAATTGCATGGTGTGTCATGCATAGAGTCTTCGTCGATGGCGTTCGTCGGTGGATAAACGCGTGGTGGGTACAGCCACAATAGGAGAGTTGTTTTATACTTGGACTGCGTGACACCAACACTCGCTAGTGCCATCAGACTTTTACCGATCCGTCTGTCAATTAAGCGAACGGAAGGAAAGGGGGTGGGGTGAGGGGGGGGGGAATGAGTTCAACAACGCATGGAATGTCAATGTGTTCAAGGACCACCGTCTAAGCAGAATTGACCAGGGCTTATTTCCCAAATGACAGTTATCTGATTGGCCTATAGCCGGAGGGGGGCATGCGAGCCATGCCACGGAGGAGGAGAGATGAGTGGAATCATGGGAGTTCACCAAAAAGGGGAACTGTTGGTCCACTCTCTATCTCTCTCTCTCTCTCTCTCTCTCTCTCTCTCTCTCTCTCTCTCTCTCTCTCTCTCTCTCTCTGCTCTCCAGGGGATCAATTATGTTTGTTTAATTATTGGTGGAATTTAATCAACATTCGTAATTACTGCCAGCCCACGAGGCCCCAGGAAGTAATCTAGATCAATCCACTATGATTCTTTTAAGTCCGCAAATAATCACACGCCATTTCATTGTTTCGGTATAGACGTAACAATATAGATATGGACCAGGCACTGCACTCTGTAGGCTTGCGTGTGTGGCTTCAGTTAGGCTGCAGTGTAATGCAGACAGAGGAGTGGTAGAGGTAGGAGGTTTTGAATACTGGTAACAAGATTTGTTCTGCATGGATGTCAGTGTGCAGATGGAAGAGGAAGCCCTTTCAGAAGCGGACAACAGCATCCAGTAAATCGTTTCCGTGCGACTGCTATACCAACAGAAACGGGCCGACGTTGCGCAATAACTTGATGCCGTTTTGCGTGGATCACTATCTTACCTTTAAGCAAGGAGAAATGAGATGCATGGTTGAGGTACGAATACACCTGGAGGGAAACGAATTCATGTGAATAAGCGTCTTCGTTTGACATTCTACTGAATTTCAGGTGTGACACGCGGAGCAGTTGCAATGCGTCGGTATGTGCGCAGAATAAAAAATGAGTTTGTCGAGCTAAATACCATATTAAGTTAATGACACCAATCTCCTTAATTGCAGACAGACGGAATAATCACTGGAACAAATAGTTGTTTAAGTCCTTAATCACTCGTCAATTAACTGATGATCGCCTGAGTGAATCTGATTGGTCTCCTCATGATGTGAGACTGAACGAATTTTCAGATAAGATTTTGCAGATATGACTGCTGTGTTGGCAGAGGCGCATGCGCTCATCTTATCTGGGAAACGCAGATAAGGGCAGAAGACGAGGAAGACGGTGAATGCGTTCACCCCTTGAGCTAGAGGTGTCTCGTGGGGAAGCATGTTTGCGTTTGTGTGTCTCCTTCCTAGCTTGCCGTGGGGCTCCCTTGCCTTTCCTCCCTGCCTCCTCAGTGGGGCAAGCTGGGGGAACCTCTTCTGCTGTCAGTATCTGAAGCAGGTTCAGATCTGGGGGGGAGACTGGTATGAAGCCCTGCCAATGCTTGGAGATCTTTAGAGAATGAGAGGGAGAGAGGTTGAGTGAGAGAGAGAGATAGATAGATGGAGGGAGAGATAGAGATGGAGGGAGAGATAGAGATGGGGAGAGAGAGATTGGGGGAAAGAGAGAGAGATGGGGGGAGAGAGAGAGATGAGGGGAGGGGCAGTGTAATGGACGCACAGACGGTGGAAAATGGAACAATTCCAGTCAGAATTTCCCATCTCACTAATGAGTATCATTACCATGGGCTCTCCTCAGGCACTGTAACACTGAGAGAAGTTGAGGATAAAAATAAAATTTCTCAAGCTTTACCCCTGAAAGCCCACAAGGCAGAGGATATCAAGAAATCCAGTATCGTCCTTTCGCAGAAGGTGGTTGGTATTGTGGCACTTGGAAGGTGGAAGATGAGATAGCAGATGTCTCCCATACCAGGCTTTGTCTGAAGGGCTCGTCTAGCCTAGAGGCTTCTGTTTGGAGAGAGTGCTGGGTGGCTAAATCAATCCCAGACACCTTCGAATTCAAACTATGATCAAGGTAAACTTTACATGATGGGATCCCGATCAATATCAAGTCTCTCCCAAACAAACCTGCCCCTCCCCCTCCCACAAAAAAAGGCTACAGAAATGTGCTTGCTAAGGTACTTCCTCCCCAGTGGACAGGAGGCGTGAGATAGACAGTTCTCATCTCCCCAGTTGGCTGTTGCGCTTCGCTCTCATGTTCCACATAAGCAGGAAATGCTTGCCTAGAAGCGCGGCGAGGTTTTAAACCCACTCCAAAGCTCCTGTCCGGCCTCTGTATATCTTGTATGATTTATTCATCTTTTTCCTCAGCGTTTCTGCCCGTTTTATGGTACAATCAATCGGCCAGTTCGTTGAGCCGCGATCAAACTGAGCTGATAAGACGAACATTCTTTGTCAGTGAGTAGTATATAACCATGCTTTTTTAGCCCCCCTCCCCTGCATCGATTGCTGATTTCCTATGCTCAGCACTGCTATTCAAACCATTGGCAGCCCCAATTTATTCCCATCCCCATCAGACATACCGGACCAGCAGACAAACTGCAGACTTGTTGCCCGACGGCTGCCTCGACAGTCATTCCACTCTTCCGCTGTTATTATTTGCTTGTTCAATAGCCTGTTAGTCTGCAGAAACAGGAACACGCATTGCACTGTGCAGCCTTGGAATGACCAACAGACGCAGTGTTGATAAGAGCTGCATCATTAACATATCCATGTTTAAATGAGTATGGTCATGGTCAGGGTCTGACAGCAGTGCTTTGTTACGCCTCTGGCCCATCTACAGGGTGTCATCTAATGGCATCAAAGCGAGCAAGAAATGTTTGTTTGGAACTACAGTCCAACAGTCACGATGAGTTTGCCTCCAGACTTGACAGCTGAAACCTCGGCTCTGCACGGTAAATATATCTTATGGTGGAAGACGTTTGGGTGGATGCTGGTCTGCAACTGTCTTTTCAAATCCACACAACATAGTCTTCAGCAGGAAACTGTGGAAATCTGCTTTTTATGACCCAGTTTATCTCTGCTGATCTTGCTGAGATCTGTGTTTGATCTTCCAGATCGAGTAGGTAGAGTACGTAGTCGAGATGATCATTTAACTTGTTTTTTTGATCCAGCTGCTCAGTGCTTGGTACACTTAACGGAAGTATTTAGCCAAAGTAGTGCTGGCAAAAGCATTATGAAGATGGAGGTAAAGAGAAAGGAAAACTGAATCTTCACAAATGAATGTGGCCTAACAGTAAAAAAAAAAACTAAAAAAAACAAAAGAAACTATATTAATTCAATCACTGCTAGGCTCCACCGAGAAGTAAATCCCCAGGATTGAAATATTATGTAAATGATTAATTAGCACACAGACTAACACAATCTTGTTATTTGGCTACCCATTGGCATTCCAGTAAATATCAATTATTCATCAAGGCAGAGAGTGGGAGAGAGAGAATGTGAGAAAGAGAGATAGAGAAGAGAGAAAGAGAGAGTGGAAATGAAGAATATGTGAGACAGACAGATAGACAGACATAGAGAGACAGACAGACAGACAGACGTAACAAACTGCAATCAGCATGAATCGCTCCCTTAGTGAACATTTATAACGCTGAGACAAACAAACAAACCTTTTGGGCGTAAACTAGCAAACTGAATGGCCTTTCATAACAGCAGTGATAAAGTAACGTCAGAGGACCATATGTATCATATGTTCTTTCCCAGCGTGCTCGCTTGCTCAAAGGGACAGCATGGGCAGTCTTCTCCCACAGTCGTTCTAATGAGAGTTCCTGTTGTGGGTGCTTCTTCACAGTGAGCCTTGCATATTAATATTACTACAAGGTTCACATTTTATGCATGGCTTCTCACCGGTGGGAGTATAGAAAATGATATTTTTAAAAGAGAGAGATGAGCGAGAGCGAGAGAGAAAGACAGAGAGAGAAGCGGAGAGTGAGAGATCTTCCAAACAATATCTCAACTCTAATGACACAAGGCTAAAGCGAAAAAAAGGAGAGAGAGGGTCGGAGCGAAAAAAAAAAAAAAAAAGATATCATGAAGACTGAATCCTAAGAACGATTACTTCATACCTCCAGATTCCCAGCCTATATTCACCCAGCCAAGAACACAGAGGCGGTCTCTAAAATTAACCACATGTACCCTGCTTCGCCAAGAAACACAGTTGCCTCCACAACTGTGTGTGCTTTCAGAACCAAGACATACTCCTGTATATCATCACCAGATTCAATACTGTTTCAATATCTCGCAGCAAATCCCTGGACAATCTCTACCCATGGACAATATGCTCAGGTGATTTTGACAGATTAGACAGGCAGAGACAGGTGACAGTAACCTTCAATGCAGGAGGAGCACCCTGCCACGGGACACCCATATGCACTACACACAGCAATACTGCCAAATGATGAACAGCGGGAGAAACATAATCTTTTTACACACACACACACACACACACACACACACACACACAGACAGACACACACACACACAGACACAAACAAGCACACTAACTCAGACACACAAACGACACAAAAAATCCTCAATGCAAGCATAAAAAGATATATATATAAATAGAGAGAGAGAGAGAGATAAATATCTGTGTATATATAGATATCTATATATTCACTGTATCTAGCTACTGTATTTGAGAGACCCAGTCTGAAACCATAACATAACAGGTCTGTTGGTGGCTTGAGACCAGACAGGAAATGGGAATCTTACACGGAAATGTAACCCAACGGTCAAATATTTGAGGGATTAGATCCTAACCCCTAACACAGTGTCCAGCTATCAATATCTTCTACAACCCTGACAAAATGTTTATCCTTTTGGAGTTCACTGGTATTTAAAAGTAAAATTACCTCAAGTCCTAGATGACGTGATGGATTTATTATTCTTAAAAATACTTGACTCTGGAAATGGAGACATTCACATTGTTGTTGAATTTGAATCTCTATTGGGTTAAGTTTTACTAAGATAAAAACTTTGAACAAAATAATTTGATTAGGAGCAGGATTATCTGTGGCCCTCACAATGCTTTTAGTTCAATAAACATTGCCTGGTCAAAATGTGACAGTTTACCTGAACTGATCAAATTTTGTTTCAATTTTTATCAGGCAGCAAGCGGAATAAGAGAAACTGTGGTTGCAGATAAACTAACGTGGAATAAAAAAAATTTGCAACAAGAAACAAATAATGTTTAAGCAAGAACAAGCCTGATTTCTTTCCATTTAAAACAGAGGTACTGTTCCAGATCTACATTTCAAACCATGGCAAACATAAAGTTAACCTGACACTACCAGTGTTGATAACAGCATCGGAGTGCTTCAGGACCCTCTAGTCTCCAGTTGGTACCCAGCTGGGTGGGTCATCAGACTGGCCGCGAGGGGCTTCGCCTGCTCAGTATGATCATGGCTTGATTGATACAAAGACCCCCACCCAATCTATCAATTAGTTACCTTTCACCACCCATGGTAATCTTCAACACACACACACACACACACCCCTATATGCACACACATGCCAGCTGTTAATTCTGACACTGCTCCGTACAACAGAGACATGCCGTGTAACTTACCCAGGTTGAGGAATCAGGTGGACGGTTTCAACTGTGCCTCAGTTTGTCTCTCTTCCCCTCTCCCTGATGTCCCTCTCCCTCTATATCACCAATGTGCGCTGCTCACTCTCTCCCTCTACCTCCCTTTCTCTCTCTCTCTCTCTCTCTCTCTCACACTCTCTCAGTGCGCGCTGATCTCCAAAAGTCTCCTCACTCTCCCGGCGTCTTCTAGCGACAGCGCATCGATTTCTGAGCCAAGTGCTTTGTGGCCCTGCTGCTTCCACAGCTCTGATGCTCGCTCTCCTCCGCCTCTCTCAACGGCTGCAGTGGAGTGGAGAAGAAGCAAGGGCAATGTGAGTGCTGCTCTCTCTCCCTTTCCCTCGCTCTTCACTCTCTAGCTCTCTCTCTCTCTCTCTATTTCCCTCTGCCCCCCTTTTTTCTCTCACACCTACCGACTCACACACCCCCATGTCTATCTCCCTCCTTCCCTCCCTCCTTCCCTCCCTGCCTCCCTCTCTCTCTCCCACTCTACCCCTCTGTCTCTCTCTCTTCCTCATTGTATTGATCCCGCTCGGTGCTGTTCCTCTGCTAGTGCAGCCCCTACTGGCCGTTTCTGATGCTGCTACTGCTGCTGATGTCCGGGCTGTGGAGAGGAGCTGGAGACAGGTAAGGAGAGAAATATCCAGGAGGTTGGGCAGTGGAGCCAGCGATTTCATCTTTTACAGGGTTTCAGCTGGGTTTACGTGATGGAGGGAACTACACAAAAAGATAAGAGGTGCATTAGAGCTTGATCACAAATCTTGACAAAGACTCATAGTTCTAACTCAGCCTGTACTTAACCTCTTGGACCTTTTTCAAGATAACCAAGTTGGGTTTCTTAGAAAAAAAAGACAGAGCGTCTGTATGAGAGCTGTGTTTATGTAGTATACCGTTGACAGATGTCCTAGATGAAGAGGTTCGATAGCCATTAGCAGTATTTTTAGGTAAACAAAACAAACATGACACTTGTTTCAAAAAGAGCAAGACAACTGATGTTACTGAAGTGACATTTTGGGGTCAGGATATCAACATGATTAAAATGCAGATGAATACAGTTACACCTACACAGTTGAGACAAAAAATGCAGTCAAACAGAGATAAATTAGCATTTGAAGTATTTCATGCCCCGTTCAGCTTCCTGTTTTATAAACAGCTTCACAGCTTTTAATGAACCAATGTACCAAACTAGCTGCACAGTCATTAGACATGAGGCGGACATGGATATAGAACAGTCTCATTCGACTTGAGACGATGACACACCAAGCTGAGAGACTGAGAGACATTGACTTGTAGATTTACGTGACAGAGATTCTCCGTGGAGAGGCAGATCTGCAGCAGGGTGTTCCGCCTTGGGCCTTGGCCCGTTCCCCTCCGATCTCCTCTCCTCCTCCTCTCCTCTCTTCCCCTCTCCTGTCCTCTCCTGCGGGTGCTACTGACTGAGTTAGAGGCAGACATGACAGGTCAGGGTCCCAGCCGTGATTGACTATCGCACAACATACTGTACACGGTGACTAATGCGGCATCAAACTTTAAACATCAGCATTCTGAGGTAGCAGCATGCTGCATCCCAACCTTTGGGGGGGGGGGGGGGGGGCGTGATATTGCACACACGCATGGGTGTCTTCTGATTGAGTTTATTGTTAGGTGTCCACGAACACATCTATTGGCAAGGAAACGGCAGATTTTTTTTGACATCCCTAAATAATGGTATAATAGAAGTCAAATAGAGCTCTAAATCGCTGTGAATAAGAGTCGCTTTTTCATATACCCTGTGTAAGCCCAACATTAGACAGAGAGTGAAATACAATGCACGAGCGCATCTGAATATTTCATCCCTTCGAAAACAGAGCTTTGCATGTGGCCGCTGACAGTTACATGACAAAGACCGTATCTATTCCCACAGCTGCCTAAGAAACACGTCCCTGGAAGGAGAAAGCGGAGTTCCAACAATGCTCCAGGAAGGACTGAACTCTTTCTTTCTTTTCACAACAAAAGGCTGGCCTTACAAAGTGTCCGGACTCGTACCATTTCGGAATGTACAAAAGCTGGGCTAATCTCATAAAGGGCAGAGGAACAAGGGCAGCTCAAGAGTAATGGGACCAGGTAACCATTCTCCCAGGCAGCCAGCAGGCAGGCAGGCAGGCAGGCAGGCAGGGACATCACAGTGGCTTAGTTTCAGGGGTTTATAATCTGCCTTTGTGCCGTGCTGACTAGTGATAAAAAAAGGCATAGAGTAATCAATAGGTTTTCCCATTGTTTCACATTCCGACTTGAGAATGCCAATAATCCAATTATCTCCGGCATCCACTGATGGGCCCCACGGAGTCCAGGGAAAACAGTCGGCATTTCCAAGCAAAGTTGGGGAGCAAAGCATGCAGCTGTGGACAGGATAGGATAAGAAAGGATACGATGGGATGGGATACGATAGGATAGGATGGGATAGGATGTTGTAAGGCTGGTAGTGAATGCAGTCAAATGTACTGCTGGTGATAGATGTTTGAATTGTGCCTTCTAAGTTGTGCTATCATTCACTGTACAGAATGTGCCCATGAAGTCTATTTGTTTTTTACCAATCAACATTCTCAAATGTAGTCCATTAGCTGAGATTAGGCAGCAGGAACATTACAGCCATTCTGATTTGACTCATAATGGCTGCTGTGCTTGGAGGTACAGGCAGGAATCTGGTTCTTGTTTTTATGAATAGCGTGAATGCAGAGAGCACACGCAGTCCTGTTAGAGCATAAGAAATAATGCAAATGACTTCCTGTCTCCCCTTTGGTACCGGTCACTCACACAGGCACACATGCAAAACATTACTCTGAGGGCAGCCATTAAAATGTTGCCTTTTATACTTAACTTTTCATAAAACATGGGAAATGGGCTTCTTGGGCAATTAACAGATAGAGTGATTGTAATGCTAATCCCCTACCACCACACACCTTCTCAATGATCAGTTGACAGGCCATAGACATTCTATTGCATGGAGGTCAGGAGGTGGGGTCATGCCAGGAGAACAGTGGCTGACTGCAAATGCATGCCTATCTCAACCTCTGAGCCACACTGTCTTTGTGGGAATATTTTATTCTCTTTGAGGGGGCGAAAGGTTACTGTTTTTTGGACACATTAATAGGGCATTCACATGCAAATCTGACAGAAGGGAGTTAGTGGAAAAACTGTAATATATTATAAATCTATTCTTTTACAGGAACTAGGACACTGTATACATTGCATTGGGGAAAGTGTACAGTCAATCACCGTAGAAACTGCACCAGGTCATGGCAGCAAATAATAATACATAACCTGGTTTCCTATAACGTAGTTGATGTGAGAAAGCAGTGCATTACGTACTCTAATCAATCCTCTGCACCCTTCGCCAAACTCATCAATATAATGACATCCTTTGGATCTGTGTCTGGAGGAAGGGCTAACAGCCAGCTCCTGGGACCCATCTAGGAGATCACAAACTGAGGCTGAGCTAGATGACAAATACTGAGAATTGAGCGATTTGAAAATCAGCAGACTTGAGCATGTCTCTTTTTCCTCCCCTCCAAACAGATGGATGGGCTGATTGAAGGAGGTTGATACCGAGGTTGCTCAACACCTGAGAATGGAGCCCCCATGGCGCCAATCTTCCTACAGCTGTCATTAGCATAATAGAGGCGTGCTATCCTTGGGATGTGGTGGGGAAACTAGCTGTGATATCCTCGCTAGCGATATTGCGGGTAGCCTATAATTCACACGTTCAGATGTGTTTATGAGTTGATCTTTAGCCCTGAGTCCATGTCAGCATGTGATATTCTCATCTGGCAAAATGGTGTCAGCAAGCATGGACACCTGGGGTGCTTTCACAAGTAACTAGTTTTCAAAACATCGACCAAACTGCTGCAACAATACGACAATGGAAAAAGTTGACAACCATCCATATAAACGTCGAATGTTGTATCAAATACATCTAATAATTTGCGTTCAACTATAAAGGTGATAGCGATGATGAAACTGGCTTCAGGTACCTGGTTTTAGTCAATCTGCTGATTTTTTGACAGTTCGTATAATTAGTAAAAATTAATTTACCGCGTAACAGACATAGTCGCACTTCCGTTGGAGGTGCACTTGCATGATTATTCGGAGCCCGCATCCGGAAACGAACAAGCTACCTTGGACCACTCAACCACTTTCGTGTTACCAAGGACTCCATTGAAAAGCTAGCGATTAGCTGGCGCGGGTGGCCTGTGCATGTCTAATGACGTATATCTATATAGCCACTATTTCATAACTTAGTGTTTTTAGTTCAATGGTAACCTAATGGTAAGTCATTAATTACAAAGATATGAGCTCATTTGACTATTATTGGTTTTCAAAGTCTGGGCAAAGTCTGATAACTTGCTATGAGTTTTAGGAGGCGTGAGAAGTGCTACTAGTGGTAGCTTATGTGCGCGCCATTATAGCTAGCTACGAGCGTGGAGTGTTTTGGCTAAAATCTCAAATATTTGCTGTTTGCTGTAGTGAAAATATTTTAAAATCACATCCACCTTTCCCTGCGTAGCATCGGCCCTGGGTCGCATGCACTTCTTACGCAGGCCTCTCAACAAGCCTTCACCATGTGGTGTCATTTGTCTTGGGGTAACTTGCTTGGGTCACACCATTGTACCCCAGGCCCAGTCCTTCCTGTTTGTTCGCCAACAGCACCCCTTCACCTTTTGTTTCTGTCCGCACTGCGCACATTTTGTCATTCTCACTACATTAACTTTCCACTCATGTTAAATGCCAAACAGTGGAGGAGGAAGATTATCCTCTCAGCTTTTAGCTCTATAGAATAGAAACAAATAGACAACTGTGACAGACTCTCATTCTTCTCTCTCTTTCTCTCTCTCTCTCTCTCTCTCTCTCTCTCTCTCTCTTTCTCTCTCTCTCTCTATCTGCCTCTCTCTCTCTCTCTCTCTCTCCCTCCAAACTATTTATCTTTATATTTCTCCTTTCATAGCACTGCCTCCTTATCTTCTCCTTTCTGACAGAGCCTCTTCATTACCCCTTCCTATTGTTTTGATCAGTTAGAGCTGTCATTTGAATTTCACACACAAAAGATATATTGGTTCAGATGGCATGCTGTGCCATGCTGTAGATCTAGAGTTTATGGTAACAGTAACAAAATTCACCCTGGGGAGCTAGGAAACTTAAGGCTTGTTTTTTTGCCCCTTAGGAGCTGGTGCAGTCTGTCAAGGGTACCTCAGCTCACTTAAGAAGACAATGGAGGGTATCTACTGAGGATCATAAACTTTTATGTTTACATTGAAGTAATAAAATCGTCTCAGGCTAGATTTCCTCCCTGCAATCTATTGACCATGAAAAGGATAAAAGACACTGAGGCTGAAAGTGAGATAAAACACTTGTGCAAACATCCAGTAGCCTACTTTTCTGTTTTTGTTTGTTGGTGGGTTTGTTTGTTATCGCTTTTTTGGGGGGCGATTAAGCGAAACAAATGTTGATCTTCTGCTGTACTTTCTACATTAAATATTTGTACGGCGCTTTGGATAAGTGTGGTAAATGGGCCACCATTTAGTAACTGTAACAGCCTCTCTCAATCTCAAGTCCTCCTGGATCTGCAATGAGACTGATATGGACCAACAACCATCTCCTGTCTGGTCCAGCGGAAAACCTCATCTGACACGATTGCTGTGTTTTAGTAGCGTCTTGATGTGTATTGTCTTGTTTATATCCTCTTTTGAAAGAGATAGGCCGGGTGAGAAATGTTTTTTTTCATCCCCATCTTCCATTTAGCCAGGAGGTTGGGTTTCTGCCTGTCCTTATCAGTAACCAGCGGAGCAGCAGGCTGGATATATGTCAGACGTGGTAACTGGCTTTCCCCAAAAGGCGAGGTCGATACCAGGCATTCTTGTCCAACTTAATGTCCCCTGAATCAATATGAGCTGTTCTTCACTGTTTGCAGCACTGCCACAGATACACACAGACACTGTCTCAGCTGCAGTGGAATTCAATTGCTTTACAAGTGCAACATTAGCCAGCTAACTGCTTGTCAGTTTTGTTCTGTAATAAGAATGAGATGTTGTTTCCCCCTTCCCACCTTCAGATTAGAACCAATAGCTGTAAAAGGCCACAAGGGAAGGAGTATAGAGGTAACTATCCATCGCACAGCCTATGTTCACTTGAGATGGTTAACAAGTATCTTGCAAAACAGTACTGAGTGTCTCAGCCTATCAATATTTGGTCAACCACCTCAAAATATCCTCAGAATATATCATAGACAGATGGGTACTTTTCTCAAACTAAGTTTCTCTCCATCTCCAGGGCAGGCTATTAAACCAATGTTCTCTGAAGTGTTTGGAGGGCAACTCTCATTGGTTTTCAATTAAGCCTATCAGGGTGAAATCCTTCAACTAAAACATCTGTTAGACTACAATATCACATCCTGTACTGCTGGTCTCTAAGATTCTTTTTCGAGACACAAAAGGTTCTCTTCATGAATATTTAATGGAGGATGTTTATAGGATTCATAAACATTGGTGAGATAGTAAACTCTCCATTAATAAGCCCGCTTGTTCAGAAAGGGATATGGTTGAGAGGCGAAATTGCGTATTAAGCAACCCAGACTTAAGATACCATCAGGGAATGGGTACACAGTCCATTAAACTTTGAATAATTCATGTTTTCTAACAATCACTGGGGGTTAGAGTATCCACAAAATATGCCAATGGTCCAATTTATGGGTATGTCAAATATGCTATCACTGCCGCTACCATGTGCTATCAGTTATCTCAGAGCCTTATTAACAAGGAAAAGCACAAAGATTGCATCATTTTATATGGTTTTCCATGAATCCGCATCAATCAATCTGCTAAATCTGGGGCGTTGTGAAACAACATAATGTTGGTGTACTGAGCTTCAATTCCTTATTGTTATGTTATTCTTAAACCTGTAATAATCTCCTTTCTATGATTGCATATTGAACAAAACAGGATTTACATCTGATTTCACACAGCACTTGTGCCTTGAACATATCATCCCTGATAAAAGAAGATAATTTGTCGGATTTCGAATGCAGAAAATGCAATGAAGAATTGATAAGGGACACAACTGAGTTGGATGAAGTTGATTGAAAGGCCTCTCCAAAAGACATTCTTCACCTGTAGTCAATTGCACAGAGCCGTACATTTTATTTTCTAATCCTACGCTGTCTGGGGTCCACACCAGGGGATTGGAAGAGGCTTTATCTAAGTAGTTCCATCAAACTCCCCCTTTCTCTCCATCTATCTGCTCACTGTTAGGATGCTGCTGTCCTATTCTTAAGGCTGTCAGTGTATAGTACATCCAATAATAACTACCTTGGTAACTGGCAATTATCTTCCATTGCCATGGCAGTAGTGCAAGACAAGAAAAAAAAGGAGCTCCAAAAATCGAACTAAATGAGGCAACGTAGGATACTCATGCAACATAAAGCCCAATTGTAAAGAGAGATACAGAGATAATGTAAATCTGTCACAGTGTCTACTTGTTTCTATTTCTAATGACCCTATTTCACAGCTGGTATTTTCAGGAAAAGTTCACCCTTCTAGTAAGATGGACATTTGGGAGGTTGGGGGTGTGGGACTGCAGCATTGCTCACCATTACCTTTGTGTTTCAAACCATCCAATCTAATAAAAGGGAATGGCAAAAAACCAAGAAATGACCGTGAAGTGGTCATCCAGGGGCACAGAGTCTGCCAGCTCGTCTGTTCTCTCGTGTCACTCTGAGGTGATTAATCTAGACACGGAGCTGCTGGGTGGTATCAGATATGACATCCCTCCACCCTCCAACTCTACGCTAACCTTGACGTGACTTCCCGCATTTATATCATTGCATGTGTGTGTATATATGCGCGTGTGACATGAAGTGCGCAATCGCTAATACTTCTAACAGAACTCTCTGAATCTGAGAGTCCGTTTTTGTCAGTGAGAGCTTTTTAAAATTCCCTTTAAACAACTGCTACTGGTGGGAAAAGCAAACAGTTTGTGTGTTTGTGTTTGTGTGTGTGTGTGTGTGTGCATGCATGCGTGGGTGTGGTAGGTTTCGTGATCTGTATTCTGACATCGGCTAATGGAATGACAGTCATGTGCAGAGCTCTCAGCAGTAAGCCTATTTGCCCACCGGCACGACTCTGCCCTTGTCGATGCAGCGACCTTGATCAGTAGCCCCAAGGTCAGCTAATGAGGACTGGAGTGCTCTGTTCTTTTTTTTTGCTGTGCTGCCTGTCAGACAGCCATTTTAGACGTGTATTGATCCATGTTGAAGCTGATAGGACAGTAATTAACTTCCTCTGGAATGTACAGTGGCCCATTAAAAATGACCTACCAGGTCTGACTTTAACTGGGGACACGTAAATAAAATATGAAACGTGTCTTTGGAAAGCATGTTGCAGAAGTTTAACTTACCAAGCGATGCTTAATTTGGTCATATTTAAATTGGAGAATGTGGTTAACTTAACATGAAAACTGGGGCTTTGTTTTGCTGGTACACTTGTCAAGGATGCCCAAAGAATCCTTACACAAAATTCCTGTTTTGCCAGTGGGCACAGAATGATCTTGAGAAAATGTGATAAGCTCTCCTGCACCTCCACTTTCCTGCATGATGGACAATTTCTGTCTTTCTCCTTTTAGCTCCTCCACCATTAGGATAATGGCCATGGCTGGTACCTTGCAGATAGGAGTCAAATCTGCCCCAGAGAGATACAACACTGTGCCCTCCATTCTGGTCGCTCTTCCACCAGATGTAGAAAGGAGACCATCAATCAGGGGCCCCTAGCTGCCCATCTACTTGACAGACTGAGATAGGAAGAGTCATTGGCACCTTGTGGTTAGAAAGGGCGGGCGGTAAGACGTTACGACACTTCGGAACCAGGGGAGACGGACCAACCAACACGCTGGAAGATGGACTGTCAAGACAAGCGTTTTAGTTATTCAGAATACAAAAACAAAGGTTTTCTGGGAGCCCTTTTTAAACTTTTTCTGGGGAAGAGTTCTGAATTATGACCGGGGAGGTGCGTCATTGCCTTTTTTTCCTTCCATTTCTCTCCGTATAGCTTTCTCTCTCGCTCTGGATTAGGCTGAATCCTGTGGTTCTGAGTCTCTCTGTCTGCTATTCCATTAACGTTTTTAGCCCGTGGCAGAGATCGAATAAAGTAGCACGAATTCTGCAGATTCCTTCAGGTTATACGGTTAAGTCAAAAATGGGCTCAGGAGTCTAAATAGGGATACAGGATGAAGTTTAATCTGCTACCTGACCTGCATATGAATGCAAAATAACTGGTTTTAGTGAAATGGGAAACCAATTATGCAATATGCAAGTGCCCATCCTGCTCCCTGTTGATAACACACTCTCAGTGCTTTAGCCATTGTTGAATCATCACACCAACAGGGCACAACTTGTCAGCGATCACACGCCCCTCCCTCCAACATGTGTAATCTGAAAGTACACATGCACTGCAAGTCTTATCTAAGATTCCCAGCCTCTTGTGCTAAAGATGAAGAAGTCAGAAGAAAAGGTGGATTACTCACGTTGCCTAACTACATACCACATCTCATGGAGAGCACAGCACCAACACACATGCACGCGGCCACCCACACGAGGCACTTCTGAGTTGCTGAGGATTTATCAACGGATGCCTGGGTCGTACAGTAGGTGTGCGCAGGAAGCCAGCAGCCGTACGTCACATCTCCAGTTTATCAAACAGACAGCAGAGGACTGCACAAAGCTCCAGGGGAGGAACTCTCAGATGAGTGGGAAGAACTCAATTAAGCTCTCACCAAATCTCTCACACACAGTAACACACACACACACACACACACACACAGGTTTAATCGCCCCATGCTGGGCTGGAAGAGTGTGTCTCCTGACAGAACAGCCAGAGATGGTAATAGGGACTCATTATGCTGCTTCCGTGACCTGGGAGGGGACAGCACAGGGGAAAAAACCCCAGTCTGACCTTGGTTAACGACGCTCAAACAGGCAGACTTCATGACACACTCTTTCTCGCGCGCACATACCGGTGCTTAGGGTACCTAGGCTTTAGTTTAGCATGCAAACGCAGTCTAGCGCTCGACAGCTGGAACTGGAAACCCAGGTTCAAATCCCATCAGTCTCACTTTCCTGTCTCATCAGATAAGTTCTGTGCTAAGCACATAGCAGCCCTGGGAAGTAGAACACAGGGCACCCAACACAGCACATTTCAACAACAAAAAAATGCCATCAAATCCAATTACTTGTTTGGCTGGGAGAGCTGTGGGGAGAGCAGGATGCATAAACAGAGGCAGTTCTACTGCCAGCTGATGAGACCATGCCCGGCAGCTGGGTGCGCTGGCTGACTGGCACACACACAAACGCACACACACACATCCGTTCTGACACCCCAGCCAGAGTTAAACACAAACCACCATCCCAGGCAGAAACAAGACCACATGCCCTGAAACAGCCAGATCAAGCGCTTACTGAATCTTACCCCCATGACAGAGGAAATGATGGTGAAAAGATATGATCCATTAAGGCTTCCTCTTTCCACTTCACAACTGACTGTTCGGCATCAAGACCGTTGTGAGACTCACAGCAGTGTGTACTGTTTGACCAACTACTGCCAAGTTGTGACATCCTTCTACTGATATCTCACATCCTAGTGTGACAGTACAGGCAAGACAGTGTATATGAATTTTTCCCTTAAGTGTTCCATTACCTTTCTAGGGTATTTGGACAGCAGGTACCCACATAGCATAGCATAGTGTTTGGGTTTTGGCCAAGTGCTTTTGGAATTTGCCATTAACACTTGGCCTGAAGTATGTAATTATTAGTTGAAGATCCAAATGACTAGCCAATTATTGAAATAAAAGTCCAGAGGAACTCTGGTAACTGTCTCTCTGCCTCTCATTCTCTCTCTGTGCCTGTCTTTGTCTCTGCACTATCATCGGCGTGTCTCTGTCACGCTGGCATAGAACTGGAACCAGAACGTAAGAAGAGACGGTAAGAGGGTGGGCATGACTGAGTATCCAATACTTAGCTTCAAGCTGAAGATTAGAGTTTACACGCATTATTGGGCGATAACACCTCAATTCTTTTGGGGAACGTCATTCCTCTCATCTCATGTGGCACGATGAGTAAATGCAGCTGGGTGTGGAGGAACGTTATGATGCAACAAATAGAACGTTTCCTTCAGCCCTTGTCAGTATGCTGCCGACCGGCCGCTGTTTGATGAATATGTGATTTGTGGTTTGAAATCTCTCAGTCAGCACAACCGTCTATCATATTCTTACTGTGCTTACAGCAGAGACAAGCACCTGATCCTGGGATGAGTACAGCAGTAGAAAAGCTGTTTCTGAATGCATCACGCTGATCCGGTAGGATGATATCTGTCCCATTATCATACGATTAGTATTGCTGACAACGGTGACAAGCGTACGAGAATCGTCAAACGCTCTGTTGTGCTTCATCCTTCAGGTGACCCCCGTCTCTGTGATAAGTAGAGAGGGGAGGTTGCGAGGTTGAGAAAGGTCATGAAAATGCGACTCTTGCAACCAACATTCTCCTGGGTCACGTCACCACACAATGCTTAAAGTGACTCAACATCTCCAAGCAAGGGCATTGGGTCTCACTTCAAGTCACAACACAATAACTTTGTAGTCCTTGTAGAGCCATGCCATCTGAGGGCAAATTGAAAAACATGCCCTTGGCTGGCTGCACAGCAGCAGCTGTTTTGATTGGCCTGTCGAGCATCTATCCAAGAGGACTGGGTTCACACTAATAGGCAGGTTGGGTGTGAGGGCAATCTGGAGAAGACTGAAGAAAGAGAAGGTGGTCGTCATTTCTGCATCCAGGGGCACAACACAAAGGGCTTTCAGGGAGGACAATGATGGTATTTTCCGTTAAGACTAGGGTCCACAAGTCAGTGTGACACAATGAGAGGGGCCTCCGTTGGAAATTATTGTAAAAGCACCTCTGGTTCCTCAAAAGAGAGAGAGAGAAAGGGCTGGGAGATTGGGGTGAAAATGACAGTGGGAACAGAATGACAGGCTGATTGAATGCACACTGATTGAGGAGCCTTGTCTATTCTACTCAAGGTTAGGTAAAGAAAAATGGACGTGCGGCCAATTAAACTCCTTGGAATGATTCAGAAGGTTTACAGTCTAATAACTGTGATGACTGCTTTATTGTCTTGCTCCTGAAATGTGTTTGGCACTCCACGTGCATAATGGTTTCATAAATGGCTGTGGAAATGTGTCTTTAGCTGAACGGTAATTGGCAAATGAATAATGTGATTAGCGCACACATACACTGACAGTGAGACTGATTGGAATGCAAGGGAGTTTGTTTGTTTATTTGAGCTGAAGGCAGATGCGCCCAGCAAGAAAGACAAAAGACAAAAACACAAATCCAAATTGCGGAGTGATTCACATAGCTTACTACACACGGATAACATCAAGGAACGCAAACGCGGATAAACAATCGAACCTACCGCACACTAGACGGATTGTTTCACATATCAGTATTTACCAAATAGACCATCATTTCCCTTGACCCAGCCAATGACTTGTCGGCTTGTAGTTGGGAACTTGGGCTTCGACCCATCCATGAAGGAATACTTACCCCAGACGACAGTCTGCCGACACGGAGAGACAACCAGGCAAAGCACAAATGATAAACCACGAACACGACTTTCACAATGTCAACATAGCAACGTCTTTCCTTCGCTTTGTACAGTGAGTATGAGTGCGTGTACAGAAAATAGAACACTTCATTTGCAGTGGCCTCACAAATGACGCAGATCCCAACAATCCCATTGTGTACTAAGAATAAATATTTTATATCCAACAATTGGTCACGTTCGAGTTTAGGCCATGGGGCTACGGTTATACTGAAAAATAGCGAGAGAAGAACTGATGGGATAAAGAAATCAACAGCTGCCTGAAGATGCAGTCAGTGGTGCTGTATTGAGGAAGAGGTTTCAATATAGCCAACAGACAGGTGCTGTAACAAAGGCTTTAAATGTCGAGTTACTCCAGACATGGATGACATGTGTGTATTTGTGTCTGTCTTGAGAACCTACTCGTAAAAACGTGTCTACACAGAGATATTTTGTCTTGTACTGGGTCCTCACCAAAGTGTCTCAAGGAACTACTTCAGAAACCAGCTCCGAGGCTGTTACTATGGTGTAAGAGGGAGAGTGTCTGGAACTGGCAAGCTATTACTGAGGGGGCATTGGGTTTACAGCACAGCACAAAACATAATGACAGAAATGGACTGGCCGCGTACAGGTTGCAAGCTATAATACCAGCAGAAAACCTAGCCAAGCATCATAATCTGTAGCTAGGCTTCTAAGCTCTGAACCAGTCTGTATCGCTAGCAGAGGTGGTTTTTAGAGGCACATAGAGGACACCATGTGTTCACAAAGTGTATAACAGGGTGGCATGATTTTGGTGGACTTGAAATGCCAGTTGAAGTGTAGGAGATGCAAAAATATCACTAATTGCCTTACATAAAAATGGTGTTGTTTCAAAAACAACCCGATAAGTCAAAAAATGATTTCTTTGCAAATAATTTATTCAGGTATACAAATACAAAACATCTCTCTTGGTCATGTATCATAAAATAGGTATGTCTTCGACTGCCTGGCAAATCCACTGTATTTACTGTGTTTGAATGAGAGTTGCAACATGGAATTTTACCTTTGAAAAAAGGACTATTTTGGAGACATGATTCTTGCTGACAAGTAGAAATGTGACACAACAGAACAGCAGTGAAGTAAGGGTTAGGACATTTTACCAAGTGCGAGGCATCCCATCTCCATCTCACGTCACTTCAGGAAAGTTCCTCGAATAAATCTTCATTAGATTCTTGGTGTTTAAACCATACTATCGCAAATCAGATTAGTGGATTAAAGTTAGAACGGTTAAAAAAAAAAGTGGTTGCCAGTCCTCAAACACCCAGAACGAAAAGGACAGTGGCCAAAAAACCGAAACAAACGCCATCGATAATAATAACAACGGATAGACACGACAGGCTCGAAAAGCATTCATCCAAGGTTATTTTTGCATTCTATTTGTATGGATTGTGCTTTGGCCTTTCAATAAAAATGCAAGGTTGCTTCTGTCTGGGTTTAACCTTTGACCTTGTGGAGCGTTTAAGTTTTAAAAGAACAAATCCGAAGAAGGGGTTTTACGTAACCTCATCGAAACACTAAGAGATGTTCTACTAGTCAATATACGGTGTCTTTATTCCAAAAAAGCGGCTTTCAAAAGACAAACTCCTCCGCTAGTTTGTGCACAAAGGGTATTCTTCCACAAGTCTTGCTCTGAAATACACGCACGTCACCCACAGTCCCAGGAGCGTCTGATGTTCAGTCCAAAAAATATCGCCCCTTCAAATCAAAAAGGAGTTCAGAGCTGGGCTGGATATATGAGCTTCATCAGTTCCTTAGGTCCTGACCATGGCTCTACTCAAAGTCCAGCCTTGAAGCACCTAGCAATGGATTCTCCACGAATCACAAAAAGGAGCTTCTCAAAATGGCTACGAGGCTTTGAAGAAGATTCCGGCTGGAACATCAAACAAGCTCAAGCACCTAAATGGATATAAAATGCACTTTATCAGAGAGGAACACAGCCAGCCCCCCAATCTTTTTCCCCCAAGGCTGAATACTGAGAACAGCAGGGGATTTACTGTACACATGCACTGTTACAAACGTTTCACACAAATGCAAATTTGGACTCGCACCTACACTAAACCCCCAGTACAGACATATCTCCACACACACTATCTGAGGTAGAAAACACACACAGAGAAACCTCACATAAGCCACACAAACCTTGATTGTTCCTTGGCTGTTCGCAGCAATCAGTACGTTCGACTCCTGAAGGGCAAGATGGTGAAGAAAACATGAGACGCACCAAGAACAACAAAATCTCTCTATATTAACGCATTAATAATTATTATCCTCTACAAAAACCTAGCTGCAAGCCCTCTCCTGCTCTACACAGGAGAAGTGTCCCGACTCCACACTGCGTGGGCCAGGAGCCAGCCTGGTAGTCTCACCCCATCAGGTAGAGCCCTCCAGCACACAGCACTGACAAACTCATTGGTGTCATCCTCCTTCTTGTCCTTGTCCAGAACGCTCTTAACAGTGTCAAACTTGAACGTCAGCAGGGTCTTGGATAGGCCCTTATAGTACAGGTAAAGAGAATTGTTCTCACTGCCTGCAAGGGGATGATGGGGGGGGGGGAGAGAGCGAGAGAGACAGCTGATGATATCCTGAGGCAACAAGCACGTTCAGTGTTTTGAAAGGTGGAGGATGGAGAAACTGACAGATAAGCAAGCACACAGAGATGGACAGGCAGATAAGAGGCGGAAAGGACTCCTGGCCTCTTCACTCACACACAGGCAGACGTCAGAGAGGACTACCGCCTCTTGACAGACAAGATGGGCATGAGACAGACCGGACTCTTGGCCCCCCTCACACTCACCGCAGGCTACGTAGTCTCCATTGGAGGCCAGGCCTACAAAGTTCTTCTCGTTGATGTGTCCCTTGAAGGAGCGCAGGCAGTGCGGCTTGTTGACATTCCACAGCTTCAGCTGGCTGTCTGTGGATCTAGGGAGGACAGATACAGTCACACTGCTGTCCCTTCACCTCAGCGTGTAACCGTGACTACTGCATCAACAGACGAAGGGGCCTTTAGGATTGTGTACCACGGCAACTTACGCAGAGACTATCTCCTCGCCGTTGACGAATTTAGCGTAGGACACGGCCTTCCTGTGGCCTTTAAACACCATGATGGGCTGCTTAGTGTTGCGGAGATCGTAGTAGTGGACACAGTGGTCTGTGAAGGAACACCCACAACACATGAATCTCTTGCTGTCGCTCTGCACTCTGAAGCAAGGCCAGAAAGCCCCAACACACGTGGCTGCTGTCAGGTACAAGGACGCAGCTCAATGGAGGACGTACCGGCGCATCCAAAAGCCAAGTGATACCTGGACGTGGGACTGAACTTTACACAGCACACGTTGGCTTTGGCCTCGATACTGGCAACTGAGTTGTCTAGGTTGGTAGACCACAGCTTCACTGAAAATCAAGCAACACATGTGAGGAAGGTCCAAATCATGATTTAACTCTATTCCAGCACGTGGTACTGTCGTTCTTTTTCAAACCCGCCGGACAACCAAAGTTCTTTTTCAATTTCTAAATGTTTATATTCACATAGTTTAAAACAGCTCTTCTTTAATAGTTACCTTTAGCATCATCAGAGCCTGAGGCTAAAAGTTTGGGATCCATCAGGTTGAAGTCAACACTCCAACATCTTTTCTCATGCTCCTGAGACAGAATATCACACATTCAATTCCAGTCACATTCACCGTAACAATTTTGGGCGCTGGCCAGCAACTGGGCTCGATTGCACTACAGCACAAGGAACATTTTAAATCAACTCAGTTTGCTATGTTGGAGTCTACCCAGTGTCAAAAGCCAGGTGGGGTTTTGAGAAACCGCAGTTATCCTAGTGGTTCAATAAGACCAGGCAAGATCCGTCAAGCACAGAAATGAACGTTTGAGTAAAATGGACCAAAAGAAAATCGAAAATATTCAAGGCCAGTAAGGAGTTATCCGCAGTATATTCATACTTTACCTGGTAGACTTTGGACCTTTGTCCAGTGAATCCGTCCCACAGGATGACTGTGCCCTCATAGTCGCTGCTGGCCAGCAGATTCTTATGATAGCTGCTCCAGCTGATGCAGCTACAGACACAGGAGAGGCACAGTTAGGGTCAAAAGACCCAGGCATGGCGCTTCTCAGTTCAGACCTACTGATATACAAGGTGCGTTTGTGTGAGGGGGGCTAGACATTATGCTAGCCAGAGAAGATGAGTCGTGATTAGACGTAACCTGATTTTAGAGTTGCAGGTCATCTCGTTGACGGGATAGTGTATGTCCACAGCATCCTGGATCACTGTGCCATACTCAAATACTTTAATCTTTTTGGTGACACCCGCGATGGCAAAGTAATCACAGTCTCGGTCAAACTCGATGCTGCAGAAAGAAGGGGAAGACAAAGAGAGAGAGTTTCCATTGAGTTGCTTTGACAGTAGCTCTTTCATTACTCTGACAAGGGAGCAAGAGTGACTATGTACAGCAGAACAGAACCAGCCAGTGATGATATAAGATGACTGCCCTCTGCTGGACAAAGTAGGTATCAACAATGTGGGTGGAAATAGTGTTAACTGATTACCTAGAGACAATACTGGAGCCATTGTAGAGGTCACTGGCATAAGACAGAGTGGCCAGCGGCCGAACAGAATTGTAGCGGGTAAATTTGGACAGACACTCCATAAAATCATCCAGCTGATTCAGATTCCTGCCTTCATCTGCGGAAGAAA
Organism: Plecoglossus altivelis; assembly: GCA_036571765.1. Classification (NCBI taxonomy): domain Eukaryota; kingdom Metazoa; phylum Chordata; class Actinopteri; order Osmeriformes; family Plecoglossidae; genus Plecoglossus; species Plecoglossus altivelis. Next base: position 10,915,358 of record BROE01000001.1, read on the forward strand.
AGGTAAATCAATGGCAAACTATTCAGATACACTTTGTATCCAAGTGCCATGGGGAAGTGGACGGGGAGAGTCCGGTTGTACCTGTGATGCGTGACATTCTGTTGGAGAAATAGCACTGCTCCAGGTCTTCAAAGTGTGCTGTCAGCCTTTTCCTCCGTGACGCTAGAGTGCTGTTGTACCATGTCTGCCTCTTACCCTGGGTGACACAAACACCAATTAGATTTGAGGTTAGGGTTAGTTGAGTGTCTTTACCATCACAAAAGGAAAAGTGTGTCAAAACATCACGCATATGAACTGAGACCATAAGGGGAAGAAAGAACATACCTGAACTGTTCCCCCAAACCCTGGAGGCTGATTGTATTCTGTGGAATCAATAATACTACTGCAAAAGAAAGAGGCAAGGTTAGGTTATTACAGGTAAACCTTTGGATTATGGCATTTGTTTTAATATGAGCCAGATTACTATACACTTTACAGATATCTACATTCAGATTTAGTTATTAACACTGTTTTGTTTCTGCTTGAAAGGTTTGTTAAGGGGATACCACAGATTGAAGCAGGTCTTCAACATAGATGATCTGACATACAAGAATATGATCATATATCCTTTTTTTATATACATGTGTTTAATGTGCCTCTACTTGTCTGTGCTTCAAGATGCCCATGAATATCAGCCTTCGTTTTTGTACCTGGGAGCAGGGGATGGGGCCTCCACATTAGGCACTGTGCTGTCCAGGTCCATTACTGGGGAGTACAGCCCGCTCATTTCCTAGAAAACACAACCAGACACAAGCCTGAATTCAGCTCTGACGTATTCAGTGGACAGGACAAACACAAACAGCCTCTCTGAATGGAAACCATTATTTTGCTGGGAGAACATTTGATTTGGCCACACCATCAGCGAGACAGCAGGGGTGTGTTGCACAAATGATACGTTAGATTTTCAAGATAACGAGCCAATTCTAAAGGTTTCCTTTTTACCTCGACGCGTTTGATATCCTCCTCCAAAACGTTGAGTTCCTTCTGCAGCTGCTCCAGTTGCTAAGATCACAGAACACAATGTGATTGAACGCCATGGCAATGCAACAGGCCTGCATCGGAACTAGGAAGATAGGAAAGGAACTAGGGGGGGAAGAAAATAGGAAAAACTCAAACGAACCTCTCGTTTATTCCTCCTGGCTTCTTTAAGGAACTCCATCAAGATCTGTCGCTGTGCTGCCTGGGACTCCTGCGTTAATGACACAATGCCATACCATGGCGACCACGTCAAACCTTTTTTTATGTTACATTCAACAGCATCTGCAGGACAAGCACCAGGCTAAGGGATGTAAACAGGTGGGTGGACACACACACCACCGACAGCCTCCAAATAATCCATACCGCTTCCAATTGTTTCTTTTTCTGGACCAGTAACTCCAACATCAGGTTGACGTTGGCGAGATCCAGGTTATCTTGTTCCGGGCCTAGAACGTCCTGGAACACCTGCCACCTGGTTCCATTCTTCAGAAGAAACCACACGCGCGCACACGCACACACACACAATTAAAACTTTGCAACTACACTTTGGAGTGTGTTTTCTAAGATGTCACTTACAGGATGGTCCATCTTCAACCTCTTCTCTTCGGACCTCTGTTTTTGCTTGAGGATAAGCTCATTAACTGCAAAACAGCATCAAAACAAGAGATGATACAATTGCAAAAACAAATATGCAAAGCACTTGCAAAACTCTAAGAAGACTTTCACAACCTCTAATTCACATCCTACAATCAGACTTTAGGAATAGTTATCTGCAGCCTCTCATGGTCGCGCGGCCTGTGTAAGGTGTCAGACCTACCAAGAAAATTTGGATACAGCTGATCGATGTTGTCTATTATGTAGTTACATTTCGGACATCTGTTGCTGTCTTCCAAACTCTGGCGGATGCACTTGTAGCTGTGGCAACACAAGTTTGAGACATATGACAACAAACATGGTAAGATGTGGGGTAATTGTGTTCCAATTATACGTGCCATTGGCTTCTTTAATAGGTGCTAATGATGCCCGTTTTTGCTGCCAGCACATAGCTTACCAGAAACTGTGTCCACATTTAGTCATGTGTGCCTCCTCAATCATTTCAAAGCAAATTGGGCTGCAAAAACAAAGCACGTAAGGTTTCAGATCTGGCCTCTATAGACTAACATTTAGTGACTAGTGCTAGAAAGGGAAACGCTAGCCATCAACACTTGACATGTTAAAGCGAATGTTTGCTACTGGAGATGTAGCAAGCTAACTTTCTGGTTTGCGTTCTAACATTGAAGCTATTAACTGGTTAGTGGCGAACAAGCCTTAAAATACTACATAGGCTGCTACAGCCAGCCCGCTAACTTTAGCCTGATAGCTAATGTTAGACAAATGTTCAATTACACACTGCCAAACGTCGTTAGCTTACACTACGATAACTCACCACACAAAATCGTTGCTTTTGTCCTCGTATGAATTTAAAAGACCGTTGTACAAAGGTGCTGAGTAGAGTGAACGTTTTCTGCTTCCACCGGACGAGGATGGACTGGGTCGGATCAACGAAGCTAAGACTCCTCTTGAAGACTGAACAGCCAGTGCAGGAACGGGCAATCCCTCACCAGCTGTTGCTGTCGTACGTGTGGGCACAACATTTCCAGAATTGTTACCGTTTGTGCTGCCTGCTACGCCGTTCCCACCATTGACACTGGCAGAGTCTCCAGTACTGCTGCTACTTGTGCTGGGTACAGAGCCTACCCCACCGCCACTTTGTTGTTGCCTGTTGCTGGACATAATTGAAGACCGATGCTAAACTCTTCTAAGGCCGCTAGCTAACGTTAGCCGGTAAGCGAGATAGCTACCTAGGGCTACTCTGCAGTTCACTGCATCCGTACCGAGCTAGCCTAGCAAATAGCTAGCTAACGTTAGTTAGCTAGCTAGACTAAGCTAGCTAGTTTAGCAAGATCGCTTTTTAAGACATAAAGCAATTATTTACAAATCCATTCAGCAGTTACAACTGCCTGTTTTTGCAAGCCCTTGCGAATAACCTGTTGAAGCGTTATGAGAAAACTTGTCATGCCTATCGGAACAAAATAGTCAAATGCTTCACACAAAATCAACGTCCATCTAGCTACGTTTGAGGATTTGCAGAACCAATCTCTAAACTCTAGTGGGTTGCCAGATTTGTATCACGTTATCCCCCTATAGAGCATTCAACGAAACCCCTTAGTCTGTTTTTACGTATTCTACTCTCTGGACTCATGGGAAAAGAATGTAGAAAGGCAGTGGTACTCTAGTAACTCTGTAAACAGGTCCAAGGTCACCATGTGTTTTACGTAAGTGTTTTAGTAAATGGTTTTAGACCTGTTGGTAGAATTGTGTCATGTGTGTGCAATAAAATGGAAACGATTTCAAATCCAGAATATTTTACATGAAGACGTAGGTAAACCATGCTCTATTTAAAAGAGCATGTAATAGAGTCTATTACACTGAATCCAATACTATCAGATGGTCCCATCTCAATTCAAACACCAATTTAACACCATTAAACTTGGCTGATCTTGTATTTGCACCTGTGTCACAAGTGATGAGATGTTTTTCTCTAACACAATTACCCAGTAAAACAACTACAATACTTGCAAGTCGCATTCGTTTTAAGATTTTGCCAGTCGATTTTACAGACTTGAGAATTTGACATTAAATTAATAATTGTCTATTGGCAACCACAAGAGGGCAGCATGTTTCAGTGCATATGGTAGACTTTTGTAAAGGTTCGTCAAACTGGTGGTCTTTCCCTCTAAGTTCTCTATTTTGTAGGATAATATAGACTGGTAAACCCGTTTGGCTATGACTGAGCCCTCTTCCCTCAATCTTTCCATTGAATTTTCAAAACCCTCGCGTGATTTAAAAGCAGATGGTCCATACCAAACGATGGTATCATTTTCTTCTCTGATCTAAGTTCAGGACACAAAAGGGGTGCAGTAAAGATTCTTAGTTAAAAGCTGATTTTGAAGAGAAGACCATTGAGGCAGCTGACAATATATGTCATTTTTAATGTTCAATTTGTTACTGTGTTAACATTTTTATTGAGATAACCCATTGGCCCCGTAGAGAAGATCTTTAAAAAAAAAACCTTTAGCTGTTGAACGACGTACACTATCCGCTTCATTTAGGCTCCAGTGTGTATTCACACATCACATTGAGTTCTCTGTGTGTTTTCCATTTCCACTGTCACTAGGGCAGCAGACTTCTAAGGATGATGAGGATCTGAGATTCATGTACGGTCACAGCATTCAGATGTAACTTTCCAATGTTTGCACTTGTGGAGGAAGCCTGTGGGTCATTGCCTATGTATTTCAATTAAGATGGAAACTGTCAGGCGAGGAAAATTACTGGATATCTTGAAGAATAAACTAGTTTGCTAGAGGTTTCAAAGACCACTGTGTCAAGCATTTTCCATATTTCCCTCCCAGCTGTTTAGAATGACAGATATGATTATCACAAGGTCATACAGGGTGTTTTTGTCCACCTTTTAATTACATTATTAAAGCTCAGATAATCGCACTAACAATAGTATCAAATAATTTTGACTTTTGCAAGTGGATTTGGTTAGGAAGTCCAAAGCCCTGAAACTTACAATTCATCCTGCAAAATACACCTGCTGCTCATATCGCAGATCATTTGGAACATCTAATCAAGTTTCACTGATTAAAGTTTTAAGTCATTTGATTTAGTTAATAACCAATGACACACATGCCCCAAATAACCAAAAGAGTAGGGTATCCCATTGAAATGTTTAAACTATTGCTGTTGCTTGCGATGCTTTTCCCCCTTTTCCACTCCCTTCATTTGTCCATTCTATCAGCATAGATTTTCCCTATTCTGTTTTTGGTTCCTGAGATTGTGGTTGGGATGGGGTTGGGGCTGGGGCTGGGGCTGGGGATGGGGCTGGGGCTGGGGTCGAGCTCAAATGAAGGATAATCTCTTAGAGATCCTTTGCTGTGGGGGGTGAGGCTCAGGAGTGGCCATTCACTTTTTTTTTTTTTTTTTTTTTACAAAGTTGCAGCTGGATCTCAAAGCACTTTGATAAAAAAGCTGAATGTTTTGCAGGCAGATCCTCAGGCTGGTTGCGGAATTCTTGCCTCCCACTGTTAGGAACCTTTTTTTTTACCCCTTTAGGGGCCCCCGCCCTAACTGCCAGTTGCTTCAAGTTGGCCTGTTTGCAAATTGAGCCTGACAAAAACAGTGGGGGCAAGAAAATGGGTGTATTTGGAGGTGTAACACCAGCTGCAATAGTGTTTGATCAATCCGACCAACAGTGAGGTGTTAAACAAGTTTGATATCTTATCGGGAGACAGAGTTAGTCAAATTCTGCTCATTTGCAAACTCATTTGGACTTGTATATGGAAGTAGCAAGAAATATAACAGTAGACTACAACTTTTTTTCTTCTCGGTCCCAAATGCTAGTTTGTCTTTGTCATGTGCTCTTTGACTGGCTCAATGGTTAGAAATAAATGTACTTGAAACGCATGGGTAGTGTTTGTGACTTCTAATATATACAATAGAAAAGAGAGCCTATTACATTTACTCTATGAGTTGATTTTTTGGGGAGCAGGTGCATACTGTTTAAAATGATGTTGCAGAAACACAGTTCCCCTTCTAAAAGTGTGACTAGCATGGCACATTCGCATCGACAAAGCTCTGTCTCATACCGACGTGGTTGTCATCGTTCTTTTTCAAATGCCAAATGTTACAATCTGAAAACCCCCTTTTTATTTCATGTGTGAGACAGATGTGCTGTGAGGCTTAGTTGTTGAATGATGTGCCAGTGGTAAAAGAGAGGAACCCAACGACGTAGCACCATTCAAGAAAGTGCCAGATAATAGCATACAGTAGAGGGGGACGAACAGTAAACAACTCCACACAGTGCGTCAACGGTGCATGCTGGAGAGGTTTCCTCTCTAATAGAGTGTAGGGGCAGGGTCTGTGATGTCAAGCTCTGGGTAACAGATAAAACGTTTCAGCGCGTTGGTTTGATCTCCTGGATTGGCTGGATGGAGCAGGGCGAAACTGGTGAACTGAATGGCGCAAAAATATATATCCATTACTTGAAATGAAATGCAAGGGGGGACACAAGAGGACTTGACGCACATTTCAAGGTGAATTTATCAAACTATTTTCTTTGGGACTTTACTCTTGCACCAGCGTGCACTTTGCGTTGGACTGATTTGTACACATCCTCGATACCTTCTTGGACGCAAACATAAAAATTAATTTGCAAATATTGTCTGGTAAACTATAGGACTAGACAATACAAAACTTTATGGATAGCGAAATCAAAATAAAATGAATTTCCCGCCGTTGTGTCGACTTCTCTAATGACTGCATGGTCTTGACTTCTTAGTTGCACCTGGTCTGTGGTCATCGGAGTCTCCCATAAGGAACTTCAGTGCAGAAAGCTTTATAATTGGTAATAACTTTTCACGCAAAAGTTTTTACATTTTCAGCCTTAGTTGAACTATAGGTGAACAAGAGCGCGCACCAGGGGCAATAACGCACATAATATAACTTATACAACCTCCCATTTGCGCGGCATAAATTAATTTATTGAAATCATCTTGACATCTTTAAACAAGATAAAAAAGGATAAATATATTTGTATGCATGTGTCTTTTGTAACAAATGTACCTTCCAGGGGAGAGATAGAGATTCTACTCAAACCTTTCTAGACTAAAATCAGATTGACCCTTTAGCCTATATTCTTACAGGAGGAAGATGGTGGCTGGTTACTATGGCCGTCATTTACCCAATTTGGCTTAAACTGTGAAGACTGGTTTTTATGAGGAGCTAAGGTGATGCGCGCGAAGAGGGTCGCGTGAATAAACATCGGTGCCCTTCTTTGGAGCAAATACTTAGACAAAAACACTGCCTATACCAAATATACCAGGAGTAACCTCAATATGCAATACCCCGAAGACTTCGATGCTAAGTGACTGTAATTATTTCCCCATTTTGAGTGCACTGACAGGTGTTCTGCTGCTCGACATCTGAAGACATTACACACAGTTGAAAGTCCGTTTCTCTAGGTCTTTTCAAGCGTGTTTAGTAAAGGTGTTTCAGTTTATTCAAATTTTATTATTGGAAGTGCTACCAATTTTGATACCTTCAGACACAGGGTTTACGGACTGAACTCATTCATTTCCTCCTGAACCTTTAATACACAAAATGTTGCTTATTAGACTACTGGCTGTTGTCCTTATACTTGCCAACACATGGCTGCTGGACTCTGCGCAATCAGATCATATCCGACGGTACAAACGCACAATAGCCCAAAAAGCCGACAGAGAGTTGGCTCACTTAGGTGACCAGTGCAGGTCCAGCGTCAGACACCCAAGGCAATCTCGCTGGTTATCCGCGCAACGATACCCTCTTGTGGCCCATCCGAGGACACACACGCTGTGGCGGAGGGATCTCCACCACTTCGCTGGTGCAGAGGAGTCCGTTTGTGGTGCGAGTGGCTGCAGACCTAACGAGAACACGGACCCTAAATCCCATAAAGGCTCCGTTTGGAGTTTGGATGGCAAGAGCTTAGGTGGGGGGATTTCAGAAGAAGTGCAAACCAGACCTAAAGGACTTTACACACATACACAAGTCAGTCTACATCAACCTCCCCACGGCAAAACAGTTCTCATTCAATCCGAAACCCTGGACTCAGACACAAACTCTGACCAACCAGAGGCTGAAGGGCTGCGGCAGCGGGGTCATCCTCATATCCCTGAATTCCAGTCAGTCTTGAAAGATGGCCTCCCCACCTCCCTCCGCCACAGTCCCACACCCTCCCTCCATGATGGCAAGGACAGTTGGGAAGCGTATCCCGACAGCCTGGTCACCTCCAACTCCCAGGGGCTCCTGCAGCAGCATGGCGACTACTCAGCCGAGAGGGAAGACTACTCCGGAGAGCTGGATGGGGGCCCGGAAGCCTCCGGCCCCACCAGCAGTGCATCATCCTGGGGATCTGAGGTGCCACGCGTGCCCTCTAACCGGATGTCTGCCCTATACTTCAGTGGGCAGAGGGAGCAGCTGAGGGTTAACCCAGCTGCCAATGTGGAGCTGCCCAAGGCCAAGTTCACACTAGAGCTGTGGGTCAAGCCAGAAGGAGGACAAGCTAACCCAGCCGTTATAGCAGGTGAGTAGCTACAGTCACAGTGACCTCCTCGCCCCCCTTCCTTCACCCCCTCAAAAGGACACACGCACTGGTCTCACTTACTCTCTCCTCCTCTTTACGTCTCTCCTCTTGCCATATTTGCCTGTAACTTGTCTGGTCTCTGGTCTCACTTACTCCCTCCTCCTCTTTACCTCTCTCCTCTCCCCATGTCTGCCTGTAACTTGTTCTCCTGTTTCATGGTTTGTTTTATTCGCTGTGTATCAAAATATTGCAGCTGTGTTGAAGCCAGAAATATACAGTAGAGCAGATGATGGCAATGAGGAGATAAGCCGTTATGGGGTGCAAATGTTGTAAGAGACAAGTGGTCTCCAGCTGTCTGGACTATCTTACAAACATCATGTATTCCACCAGAGGGATCACTCATTCATGTTTGGCCTAGCTGTCAAAAGGCCACTACAATGGTCTGAATTCCTGCAGATTATTCTTTTCAGATGCACTCATAAGTGTTTCACTCGAGATAGCTGGTGGCTTCACGATTGCTAGTGCATGTGTTGCTGTGAAAATCCAACTTGACACTCTACCTGTATCTGTTACAGACTTGATGACATTTTAGTCACGTTATTTAAATTTGACATGAAGGGAGTGGTCTCCTCCTGTTGTGATGCTTAGGTTCCAGTGTGCAGGTGAGCGAGGACGCTGTAAGGGTTAACATGGCTGTGGTACACTACACTGCACCCTCCTCGTATATCTCCTCCTTCCGCCTGTCACTAATTTGCGTGCCTCGAGTTTAGGACTTTTATCATGACCAACCTTGATGTGACAGTTTGATATGGTTAGCTCTAGGTTCATATAATTATGTCATTTGTTGTTTATAAACATTTATGTACTGCCTCTGTTTTTTTTCTGGTATTTCTTTCCTTTGTGTGCGTATTGGTATTAGGTGAGTCTAAGACTAGGGTGATCCTCTTACTCTGTAATAGAGTTTCCCATTGATGTTTGGATGTAGTTATTATGAATACTTGGCAAACATACTGTCTCCTGAAAACTGTTTTCAGAGAATGAAATGCGTACCCATGAAATTGGTCTACCTCCTCTAAGATATTTTGCCACAGTCATCCATTTTCTTTTTCTATCATTTTTTCCCTGATTTCCTCCTAAACAGTGTGTGTGTTTGTGTGTGTACCGCAGAGTGTGTGTGTACCGCAGAGTGTGTGTGTACTGTAGTGTGTGTGTACCGTTGTGTGCGTGTGTAATGTAGTGTGTGTGTGTCTGTACTGTAGTGTGTGTGTGTGTACCGTAGTGTGTGCATGTACTTTAGTGTGTGTGTGTACCGTAGTGTGTGTATGTACCGTAGTGTGTGTGTGTGTGTGTACTGTAGTGTGTGTGTGTACCGTAGTGTGTGTGTGTGTGTACCGTAGTGTGGAGGGAGGGTGAAGGGGTTCCCTGACCCCTCATTGTCCCAGTCAGTATGCAACATCTGGAGCCCAGATGCAGGAGTATTTATCCTGAAAAACAGCTGGGAATCAGGGCCTACTTCAAACCCTCTCTTTTTTATCCTTGTCTCCCTCACTCTCTACCTCTCTCCCTCTCTCTCTCTCTCTCTCTCTCTCTCTCTCTCTTTCTTCCTCTCTCTCTGTCTCTCTCTCTCTCCTTGGTAATTTGCGTTTACATATAGAAGAGAATGCTCTTTTTAATGTGTCGTTTTCCTTTGGTTGAAAACTAACAACAAGGTTGTTTTTCCATCTACCGTTTGGCAGGGGTGTTCGACAACTGCTCACACTCGCTGAGTGAGAAAGGCTGGGCGGTAGGTATTCGGACCTTTGAGCCCATGGATCAGAAAGACGCCAGGTTCTTCTTCACGCTCCGCACTGATCGGGCTCCCAAGTCCACCACTGTCTACGGCCACAGGCGTTACGAGCCCAACACCTGGACTCATCTGGCGGCGACCTACGACGGGCACAAGATGAGCCTGTTCATAGACGGCGCCAAGGTTGGAGAAAGCAGCCTGCAATCGGGCGATCTCTACAGCCCCTTCATGAAGGCCTGCAGGACACTACTTTTAGGGGGAGACCACTCTGAGCTTGGACAGAACTTCCGGGGTCATGTGGGGAGCATGGTGTTGTGGGGGCACCCTCGTGGTCATGAAGCCCTCCGAAAGAAGCCTTTCCTGGGTGATAAGACGGAGCCGCTCCTCGCTCTATGGGGCGATTTCTCAGAGGTAAAATTGTTTTCGCTTAATTTTTTAATGTTTCTTTGAATATTTTCAGTTTCTTCTGTGTGCAGCATATTGGGTTTCTCTCTGTAAAATGCACTTGGACTGATGTTGATTTGTGTCAACCAGGTGGAGCACCAGTGGACAACTTACAAGGCTAGCAGCTATCCATCCATTGCGGCCCCCCCAGTCCCACAACGCGAGCACGTTTCCCCCTTCCTCCCCCCTCCCTGCGGACTGACCACCTGCGACAATACAGACATCATCAACAGCTACAACTTCCATTGGCAGCTGCGCACGGAGAAGCACATCCGCTACCGGGTGGTCAACATCTGCAATGATGATGGCACTAACCCAACGGTCTCTGAGACCCAGATCCACCAGCAGCACCAGGCGCTGGTTGAGGCCTTCCGGCCCTACAACATCACCCTGGAACTCAGCACCCACTCCGTCCGCAACTCTTCTCTGCGTCAGCGTTTCGTCCTAAGCAACTGCCGAATCTCCAAGATTGGGAACGGCCACTGTGACCCCGAGTGTGACCATCCGCTGACGGGCCATGATGGCGGGGACTGCCAGCGCCTCGGTCTGGGCCCCTGCTACGAATGGAAGAAGCAGGATGGGGTTTGTAACATGGAGTGCAACAACAACAGGGACCACTATGATGAGGGCGACTGCTGTGACCCGGAGGTCACCGACGTCCTGAAAACCTGCTTTGACGCAGAGTCACCTGATAGGTAGGTTTTATGGATGGATGGATTGATGAATGGATGGATGGAATTAGTGTTTCATCGGTCCTGATTAGGAATGCATGGGCCTTCTTGAAGACATGTGTCTTCCTATGGCGCTATGGAGGGAGCGTACTGAAAAACATGTACAAACAAAACAAAATTGAAAATCTTGAATCGTTTTGGAAAAAAGCAAGGAGGGAAACGAAGGAGAAGCCAAAGTACACACTTAATGTGGCTAAACAACAAAACCAGAAGTCTCTTTTCTTCGATTCGTTTTGACTGGCCGGCTTATTTGGGTTTCAAGCAAAATGCATGAAGTCTTGCCACAATGTCTGTCTTTCCTAATAGTTCACATGTAGGTAGCAATCCTTCACCTGCTACACATCAAACAGAAACGTTTGTTGTTTAATCCATTTAGCAGATGTGATGCAAATCAGTGGCAACTGAACGGTTACCAAATGTTTGGAGCTCTCATCATGGACTGTTTAGAGTTTGGTGCTGCAAACGTTATCGACTTGAATTATACCAACTGTTCAAGCTGTAGGATGTTTGTTGCGCTGTTTGCTGTCATTTGCTGTCCCACCTAAAGGGTTTGGAAACGACACTGGAATAGTGACAAATTAGCATGTTAACATTCTTTTTGTTTTAAATCGATTTCATCCATCTCATCATGTTGTCTCTCTTCTGCCTTGCTTTCTCGATCTTTTCTTTCTTTCTTTCTTTCTTTCTGTCTTTCTTCCTGTCTTTCTTTCTCTCTCACTCTCTTTCTCTCTCTCTCTTTCTGTGTCTGTCACTCTCTCTCTATTTCTCAAATAATGTTTTCTCTTTCAAGTTCATGATTTGCTCACAGTGAATAGGTGACTGGAAGAAGGCCTGGGGAGACTAATTGGGCACTAATGATACATTTGAACTGCAGTCTGTGTGTTGTTGTAGCAGAGGGAGGCCTGGTATTCAGACTTTAAAGAGTGCTAAAAAGCCAGGCCCCTAGACGGATATAAAGGTAAATGGGAATAAAGCAGAAGAGTGGATGCACTCTTAACTGCTGACTTATAGCAAGACATGATGTAATCTGTCCTCCGGGGTTCAGGTCAAAGCTTTTCCCACATTTGACCCTCTATTCACTACAACTTTAGGAATGATCCACAGAGACACGGAAGTGTTGTAAAAACGGTCCTCGCTGGAGTATCTGCAGTGGAGGTCTTCTAGAAGGATCTGACCCCAGCTGCTTGGAACATCGCGACTGCTCAACTGCGAGCCCAGAGTCGCAGGGAGAATTCATGGGGGGATGACATTTTGATGGCATTTGTGAAGCGTACAGTTTTGATTTTTCTTTTTTTGTCTGGGATTCTGGCGTTCCACTGTCTTGAGTTATCGTGCAGGTAGTCCCGCAGCTGGGCTGAAGAGAAGCATCCCTTGCCAGTTGCTGTCACTACACACATTTGTTGTTAAAGAAGCCTCAGAGACAGACATGAAAAACGGCCTGAGAAATTCTGGCACCACAAGAAAGAGAGAGAGAGGGGGGGGGGAATTAAAACAGGGGGGGTCATTTGACCCGTCCACACCGAGAGATTTTCCTGCCATGATGTGAATCCTGGACTTAGAGGTACCTTGAGTTGGTTTACTAGACATTATTTGCAGACTGGGTGGTTCACAGACAACCGCTCGATTCCTGTGAATCGAGTGTCTGTGAATGTCTGTGAAGCTAGAGGCTGAGAATCCAGCGTTCAGTTTCGAAAGTGTGATTGCTCATTGGATTACACGTTTCCTGTGAGGCAGAAGCAGGTGTAAACATGTTCTTCTGTAGCAAGAGATGACCTCTTCCCCTGTTTGCTCTTAGAAAGATCTCAGTCTACCTACAGAGCAGGGGAGGCATTTCAATACTAGGTGTAGTCTGTTTTCAGGATACCCCTGTCAGAGGAATGAAGTTGTTTTACATTCATAATCCACGGTTATATTTACTGCAGACCTCTGTCAAAATAGTATTTGGCCAGCCCTTACTGGATGCAGTATGGCAAGCAAACTCCATAAAGTATTTCACACTAGAAATGATTTCAAATTGTGTTTTGACCCAGGTCTAATACACCAAACCTGTATTCAGAAGGCAGTACACACACACTAAAAGAAAGTGTGTGTGTCCTCAAAAAAACTCTCTCATTTAAATGTGAAGTTAAATCAATTGTTGGGCCTCCATTTTTTTATGAATATGTATCATGGAACTCATTTGACCTCACGCTGGATTGGAGTACTCTGACAGATTGGCACAACATGTGTTTATCCAACAGAAGCTGAGAGTAAGGCAGTCAAGTAGACTTGGTCAATTCTAGGATGGAATGTATCCAAGAAACAGTAGGTGGTTCTACTAATGGGCTAGACCTTTTGGCAGGTTACAAAAGGGCAATAAGACGCAGTGCATTTCAAAGGTACGGGCCAATGCTACGTGCACAAGCTTTCCAGCTACACAAGCAGAAGAGGAAAATGCCATGTGACATAGCTAGCACAAAAACAGGGTTACCTTTACACATCAAAGAAGTTTGATGTCAATTTACACCCAGTTGGTAGCAGAGCGAGAGGGAAGCGGTGATTTCATGCTTTCCAACAAATTCAAAAACTGAACCTTCCATTCACTACATTTTGCATGTTTTGGAAAACGTTCACTCAAACAAGCGCTGTCTTTTTCCAGTTCCTTCTCTAAATTTAAACCAGGAAATAGTATCTCCTTAACTGTCGGTGGACCACATAAATAAACGTACAGTTTCACTTTTGAAAACTTACTAAACACGAAATGCTCAAATACTAACATAATACAGAGGAAAAGTGAGGAACCATTTTCACCCGTTTCTTCCTCAGATTCCTGCGAGATATTTTCGTTCTTTCGTTTTTCTCCGTCCCTTGAGCATCTGCGACAGAGAGTGGAGTCTAACCCCCGTCTTCTGTTGGCAGGGCCTACATGAGCGTGAAGGAACTAAAGGAGATGCTGCGTCTGAGCGGGGCTGACACCCTCAACGTGTTCTTTGGCAACAACTCCGCTCGTGAGGAACTGGCAGGATCAGCTACCTGGCCCTGGGCGAAGGAGGCCCTCAGTCACCAGGGTGAGAAAGCACCACTCATCTTGTGTTATGATCTGGAACTTTAGCCTAATAGCTCTACCCGCTAAGCCAAAAGGGGTTTCTTGTTCATTGTTGTATTGTGCTGTCCTGTGCTGTCCTGTGCTGTCTTTAGCCATCTCTCTGTTCCGCTCCTCTCTTCATGTCTCTTGTTCTTTATCCTCGTACTCTGTCCACCCCCTCCCCCCCCTCCTTCCCCTCCTCCCTGGCCCTCCCCTCTTTGTTTGCAGTATTAGCTGTAACAAGATTAATGAGGCTTAATCTTGGATATAAAAGAAAACACTTGCAGCACGCATAGATTTCCCGGCAGATTGCCTTCTAATCATTAGGCCTTTCACGGTAAAGACAACCCAACAACAACCAAACACAAACAAGACAGCCTAATGCCTCTGTTGCCATCCACAGACTCTTGCCAGTTTGATTTTTTATTGTTCGCACTGTGTTCAAGAACTCATTAAAAAAAGTTTTCCTTTTTCCGAACATCCAGCTCTTTCATAAATCCAAACCGTACCTGATGCGAGATGGTCTTTCCTAATTTACTTGGACTGGTAACATGTAAGTCTTGCACAGCTAACAGAATAGTCCGTCCAGCAAGAAGGAGTGTGTGCTGTGTTTGCGGTGAACCGAAATGTAAATGATTCTCTATTCTTTTGTGGGTTCTGCTCCTATCCGCTGGGTGGCTTTAAATCACTGGGAAAGTGCTTGGCTGGAGAGAGAGAAAGACTTTAAAGTATTATTCTCAGTTCAATCAGGTTTTCTTGTGTGTGTTCCCCCTGGTTCTGCCTTTACCTCCTGGCACACTCATTATGGACCCCAGGGATAGCGTGCATTCCAGCACAGATGTCCCTTTCTTCCTCCTCAGTCTGGGCTACATCAACAAGGCCCGTCTGCATCGCTGAGGAGACCTGCTTCGATGAGCTACAGGCTGGTGGCTCATGGTGTTGTGTGTGAGGTGGCTTTTTCACTTCGGTTTGTCTGTGTTCCTACTCCCAGAATGGAGGTCTGTGCCAGTGGAAGGTCTCATGGCATCGTTCATTTCTTCAGGTTCACGAATATTGTAAAACAAAGTGGTGAGATTGTTGAGAGACACACCCTGTAGGTCTAGTGTTATTTCAGAGGTGGTGCTAATTTGACATTTCCTTATTTTTCACTAGGGTGGTTTTTGGACAAAATTCTTAAGATGTTCTGCAGTTTAGCTGCACTTGATTACACTATCGACATTTCATGCTTAGTTTCAGGACAAATCATGCATAATGTATACAGTACAAATAAGTGAATTGGTCTTTTGGTGGTCAAACCCTGACAGGAAGTACTCAGTGACTTTGAATTGATGGTGAAAAGGAAATGACCAGGAACCTTACTGTTTATTCTGGATCCTATAGTCCATTTGTCATTGCTAATAGGCTATTCTATAAGTGGGCTATTATAAGGAGACAGTCTCTAAGTAGCCCCCAGATGTCTTCACAAATAGAACTGTGTTCTTCATTAGCAAATGACTGTATTTCATAATAAGAATGAATCTATCCAAACTCTTTACGTTTGAAGCAGACTGAAGCTATAACAAAAATGATTGGAGGGAAATTATGTTATTGGAAGTCATGGTACAGCACGTGTATGACTGCTTAAGTTTAAGTGGTTATCCTGCGTAGGTCGCATTGTTACGGCTGTTTATTAAATGGCTATATTATAAAACCCAATGCCAAAAATGCTACTGTAGGTGGAATGCGTGTCCAACAAAGACGATTCATCGCCTGAGGACTCTGGTCAGCTAGCACAGGTGGTTTAAAACTGCAGTAGTTTCCCCAGCTGAAGTTCCAGCCATGACTGAACGCCAGATAGATGTTTGTCATGTGTTTTACATTCCTTTCTTTGACTTGACTTGACTAACTTGTCACACTTCCCTGCATGAGCGTTAATGGTAGCGTTTTACACACTGTCTATCATGGCATTATGAGACTCTTAACATCCCCTTCCATCCTCACCTCAACTCACCTCACCTCACCTCATTCCTCACCTCATTCCTCCTCAGGTGGGATGGTGCTGAACCCAGCATACTTCGGCACCGTGGGCCACAACAACACCATGATCCACGAGATGGGACACATCTTTGGACTGTACCATGTCTTCAAGGGGGTGAGTGAACGCGAGTCATGCGATGACCCCTGCCAGGAGACCACGCCCTCCATGGAGACGGGAGACCTGTGTGAAGATACGGCACCCACGCCAAAGTCAAAGTCATGCCATGATCCAGGGGTTGTCAATGACACTTGCGGAGTCACCTTCTACCAAGACACACCGTACGACAACTACATGAGCTACACAGGTGAGCTAGCGCTGACGTAGGGAGAACAGAGAGATTTCTAGAGGGGGTTCTCAGTCTGGTGCCCAGGTAACGACTCCACGAGGCTCCTGAGATCAGAATCACTGACTGTTGATTTTTCAAGGTGCTTTTCTTTCTCCGTCTCCTTAGATGATAACTGTACCAACCATTTCACTCCAAACCAAGTTGCCCGAATGCATTGCTACATCGACCTGGTTTATCAGAATTGGCTCAAAGAACACAGGCCAACCCCCGTACCCCTCCCTCCCATGGTGATTGGACAAAGCTCAGATTCAGTCTCAATTCATTGGCTGCCACCTCTTACGGGGCTGTTCCACTCAAGGTAGGAACCTGTCTGTTTTTACCCTTTAGTTATCAAGATACGTGCTGCATGTCAAGTCTATCAATGATGAAATAGTAATGTAATCATGAAAGTTTTTTTTTAAAGGTGAAGTTCTTGAAGACTGTTCCTTGACTCTGACTATCAAAATACTGTTAAAACCATGCACTTCTGATCGTTGATCTTCCGTGGCACTTTCTAAATTTACAATTTGTAAAGCGCATCGCATAAAAGCTTTTGCTAAATTAATAAAATGTTAAATGTTAAGTACGTTTCTGTAGCTGGGAGTCCCCTGATGTAGACGTGTTTTGACAGCTCTCCCCAGACGAAGGGAGGGACCTGCCGTGACTGCGAGGGTGACGGAGTGTTCCACCAGTACGCCTCTGAGGCCACCTCCCCCCGCGTCTGTGACATCTCTGGTTACTGGACCCCCGACGAAGCCATTGGTGAGGACAGAGATGTGGGTGTATTCCCGCGGTCGGTCTTGGGTGTAGTTACTCAGCTCTGGAAAAAAAAACGGAGAGACCACTGCAACTTCATTTTGGGAAAAAAAGTTGAGATGGACTATTTGGTGTGAGGAACAGAAGGGTAACATTTAAGAGGCCGCTGTGAATTTGACCCTTCTGTCGCTCACTCAAAATGGTCCTTTTTCAAGTTTTTAAATATGAAAGAAAGAGGTACATCGGTCTCGCAGCTGCAAATGTGTTTACTTCCATCCCGCTCACCTTCCATGCAGATGGTCTATCCTGGGAATGAGTCATTCACCCAGGTTAAGGTGGCCTGGTATTTGTATTCCAACTGTAGTCATCCAGGTCTTAAATATGAATTCCATAGAAGTAAACATTACCACCTTATTAATTATAATTATGTTATTGGGGCATTATAAAACAAACTTCTCCAAACACAGAGCAAAAATTTTGACATTTTCTCTTCGGTGTAGAGGATTCCCTTTTCGCTGTGAGTAAGGTGCGTGCAAGGATAAAATCTCCTGGAAGAAAAAATAGAAAATCATTAAATGATAATTGCCAGGCTAAAGAACCCTCTTGTTTTGGCCCAGGCAAAAACAGGGTGCTTGGCAGCTTATCAACTTTGGGTAATGTTGAGAGCTGGCCAACATCGAACTGTCATAAAAACGACGTGTATCCTGTAGTGCTTTGAAACTTTAAGCTTCACCTAACAGATGTTACTTATTATTTCAATCAAGATTCTATATTTTCAGACATGACGCGAATGCAACAACAACAAAAAATGTTGCGGAAGTTTTACCCAAAAATGTGGAAATCCTGTGTAGAATTCGGACTTTGAAAACAGAGTCGGAGAGAGCAGAAGGGATTACGCGCTATTGCTGAAGTACTATAATGATGATAAAGACTATTACAGTATTAGGCTGCAGACAGGAATCTACAGATGTAGGCAGACAACCAGTCTGTTGGCTGTTTTGCATTGTACTGTAATTTATGAAAGGGGGGATGGAAATGGGAATCTTGTTACCTGGTCCATGTGTAGACCAGGTGGTCACGGACAACTCTGCTTCTAACAGGAAAACAAGGCATGGATGAGAGACCGACCACTGGAAACTACCGGAAAAGTCTGCTAAATTTGCATTTTGAAGGATTTTTTAATGAAGTTAGCATCCGTTAGATATCATAACCTCCACATATTATTTTGTAAGCACACAAAAAGAAAGCACACCGACAGGCGCTTCATTTCTTCGTACTATAACTCAACGTGGAATTGTACATAGAAACTCATTTTCCCCCCCCCCCGATGTCCTGCAGCGACCGAAACCCAAGCACGCATTCCCAGACCCCGCTCCCGGCTCACCCAGCAGAGAGGGGAGGGTTGGAGAGTATGGAAGAGAAGGGAGGCAAGTCGCTGCGACATGGTTAAGTTGCTGAAAGCAGGAAGGATGATCCACAAAGACCTGGGCGGTGTTGGGGCCAGACCTGAGGGAGCCGTTCAGTACCATCTGATACAGACATTATTCTGGTCTGGCCTCGGAGTCACAGAGGAGGTTTCTCTTTGTTCATCCCAGTTTAATGGCTTTGATTTGGTGCACTCTTGTTTACCTTGCTCAAATCCACACATGGGAGAGCCTTCACTGGGCGCAAACACCGGAGGGCCAGTAGGCAGACTTACGGCTAAGCCTAGCCCAGATTAGGCCATTGGCGTTAGCCTTTGTTTGTTTGTTTGTTTGTTTGTTTGTTTGCGGGGTCTGTGTGTGTTTTTCTGCCAAACCATGCAGAGCCACTTTCGAATCGGTGAATACTCCATTTTCTTTCTCACTCCCGAGGACTAAACCAACCTCTCCTGTTACCTCATACTTCTCCCAGATGATAAGCATTTATCTGCAGCATGTGTTCTTCCATGTTCCACATGTGTCTTTGCGTGTGTGTGTGTGTGTGTGCGTGTGCGCGCGTGTGTGTGTGTCTAGGCCCTCCAGATGTAGAGCAACCGTGCGAGCCCAGCCTGCAGGCGTGGAGCCCGGAGCTGAGCTTCTATGACGGCAACGTGACGTCCCCCTGCCCTGCCGCGAAGGGCTGTGTCCTCACCCTGCGCTTTCTCCACCCTGTCATCCCGCACAGCCTCACCCTCTGGGTCACCTACATCTCCACCGGTGCGACCCCCCTCACGACCTCTCAGGCTTCCCCCCTTGGGTACACGCCGAGCTCGCGGGATGCCGTTCTGTATTGGTTTCCCGCGGATAGTTTTGACTCCGGATCAATCATTTTATGACGTTGTGTGTGACTTGAGGAGATGGCAAATACTATTGTTTGGTCTGAGGGAGACTTCGTGCTTAGGGTTAGCTAACCCTAACCCTCTTCTGTACTCCTGCTGTGTTTACTGCAGATTATAAACACCAGGCCATCGCCAACATCGAGCTGATTACAGACACGGACGAGTCTCTGGAACTGGGTCCTCAGCACGTCTTCTGTGACATGCCCCTCACGCTGCGCCTCAGCACGCACAAGAAGGTGGTTGCCATCAGACTGTTCACTTTCGATGAGAAGATGGAGATCGATGCCATTATGCTCTCCTCGGGCCCCAGGAACTCCCTCTGTTCGAGCTGCCAGCCTCTGAGCTACAGGGTCCAACGGAAGCCAAAATTCCACAAGGACCCGACCCGACAGATGGAGCAAACATTTACCGACAGGTGAGATAGAGACTGACAGGCATGTATCAAAATGTTAAGGTCTGAGAGCACTGAGAAATGCTGTGACCTCAGGCCCTGGAACATTCTACAGGTTCCACTTGGCCTCTGAAGTGCAGACACAGATTTATTACGTGGAAGCTTCTTAGCCCACTGTGACTAGGAACAAGCTGCACAGGTCAGGAGCAGTATTTAATTTATGTCAGGTACAAAGATCAAAACATCACAGTTACCGCTTTGGAGATACAGCCCCAGATTCAGAAATATCTGTCATATTGTCATTCTCAAGTGTTTGAGCCTAGGGTTTCTCTTTACCCAGAACCAAATGTATTCAACATGGTTCCCATCTTAGATATTGATCCAAATTGACATCAAGGGTATTACTCTGCCAAAACAGTTTCAGAAGTGTTTCCAGGGTAGGTCAAACCATTTTTATGTAGATGCAACACATGCCATTAGTGAAAAAATATATAAAAACCGAGGAGAGTTTTAGCTATGCGCTGACGATTGCTGGCAAGTAGTTTGCACAGAGGAGAAGGGAGGGAAGAGGAGAAGTATGGAGGGGAGAGGGTCGGGGCTGGGGTTGAGTTTGGGGAAGAGACCGGGTCTCTGGAATATAAACCAAATGTGAGCAACAGAAACCGTAAACACCCATTGCTGTTTGGAGAGGTTCCTCAGCCGTTTCCTCTTGCCGAAGGTTTGAATCCTCATTATGGTTAGTACATGTTAAGTGAGAGGCCTGTCAGACAGAGAGCGGGAGGGAGGGAGAGGGGGAGAGAGAGAGAGAGAAGGAGAGAGGGAGAGAGGGAGAGGAAAAGTGGATAGGGGGGGATTAGTCAATGTAGGGAAATGAGATATACCACAACATCGAGACTGTGTTCTACTGCCACCAAGAGGTGTCCAACAACATGATCCTGTACTGGACACCTTAATCCCTCTCTGTACAGAAAAAGAAAATAGAAGAATATGTGGTAAAAAAAAGAGCCGGATGGTCTTTCTGTGTGTGTGTGTGTGTGTGTGTGTGTGAGGGAGAGACTTGTGTCTCTTTTTACAGGATCAAGCTTAATGTTCCAAACAGCTTTTAAAGAGTCTTGGAAAAGAACATATTGTAACACGCACCTTTGTCCATTAAAATGACAAAAACTTAGTTTGGCTGTAGTCTGTCCTGACGCAAAACAAAGCCGGCCTAAACCTCCTCCAGTGGAATGTGATAGACGAGCGCTCTCCAGAGTGATCCATAATTAATAAGGGCAATTTGTAGAGGGCTGGAGAGAAGGCCTGTCTGAGGGAGAGGATGATGTGCACTTTTCTAGGTTTTGTTCGCTGCCAGCCGGAGGCTCAAGTAATCAAGTCGCGCTGGGACACCAAAGATGTTCTTTTTATAGTAGTGGTTGACCATAGCAGGTCGATCAGGCCGGGACAGGGGCTCTGGTGTCACAGTAGACCTCTTAGCTGCGTAAGGTCACAGGCTCTCACTGCAAGGTTACATCCACCCGAAGGCTACCATACTGTCGTTTTGTATTACAAAAATGTTGAAATGTAGGGGAAAACTATACTGCAACAGACTATGATCCTGTTCTTTTTCGAGACTGACAAGTCGCGCTCTGCGGTGCCTG
Organism: Plecoglossus altivelis; assembly: GCA_036571765.1. Lineage (NCBI taxonomy): Eukaryota > Metazoa > Chordata > Actinopteri > Osmeriformes > Plecoglossidae > Plecoglossus > Plecoglossus altivelis. The sequence continues at coordinate 10,936,990 of BROE01000001.1, forward strand.
CAGTTGACCCGTGGTGTTTTTTGCGTTGCAGGGAGGTGGTGCAGGGGGTGCAGTACCTGTACAGAGTGCAGGTGGAGGCAGGCGGAGTCCTCAGCGAGCCGTCACCGCCTCTCTACTACACCCACGGAGCTGCTTTCTGCGGAGACGCACGCATCCAGGGGTCAGTGGGACCACGCTGCTGGTCACTGCTCATGGCCGCCTCAGGCTGTCCACAGCAGGACCCAGCGTTGGCGTCAAGGTTTTTTCACAAGGGTCTGCATTGTACCGAGCGTAGGTTTGTCATCTTTGTACAATGTATTTGCAGGAAGGAGGAGTGTGACGATGGCAATCTGTTGGACGGGGACGGCTGCTCTAAGAAGTGCGACAAAGAGCCTGGCTTCAATTGCAATGGTAATCCAGGGACTGGTATTCTAGAGACTGAATTATAAAGAGCAGGCTAATACTGTTGTACCTACTGTGTCTAGTGTTTCACTGTAACTACCAGGGTGGCTTAAGGGTCTGTTGTGCCAACCCAACACAGAGACTTTAAAGAGACCATGTCTTGAGCAACGAACAGGAACTATGGATGTAACAACAGCCATATTTGGTTTTCTATTCATCAGTGAGGGAAAACTGTGGCTTGTTCTTGACACTACAAGGCTAAAACAAGGCAAAAACAAATGCCGTTTCTGTTTCTCGTTCATGGACTTGGCAGACTCGCAATGCCAGCAGCTAACATTACCTCCATAGTTGTGGTGTGCTTGTGTCGCCATTAAACTCGTCCACCATGCGATGGAACGCTTTGGTAACGTGCCTGTTGTCATTGTGCACTTAGTTGAAGCATTGTGTGCGCGTAATATATAGCTTTGCAATTTGGAATTGGATATGCAGATCATAGAGTATGGTTATTCTGTCTCTGCGATGACTCGCTTCTCAAATGTTTAGTGTCTCGATGTAAACCCAATTACTACAATGTTATTGAAAAATGTGTCACCAAGTGTCCACTGCCACTTAACCACTAACATTCTGTCAGTTTTGCTGAGGGAGAACATGGAGGCCTTTTTCTCAAGAGTCTGGAGCCAGCGTGACTAAAACTGGTACTTCTAGAGGAGAATAACAGAGTGAGAGAGAGAGAGAGTGTGAGAGAGAGGGACGGAAAAACAACGGGACAGAAACAGATTTGACAAAACAAAGACTAATCACTCAAGACAGTGTCTTATTCATTGATGTGTCTACATTTGACAGCAGCCGCCTTTTGTAGTGAACTCAGACTATGCCAGAATAGTTATGACTCCTTCTTTGGAGTCAGTGTAGACTGGCTCCATCCAATTCTTCCTCAGAAGAATCTCGCCTCACCTCGTCTGACTCCCGATGACGGGTTTGCTGCAGATCATGAATGGTACACACGGTGTCTTAGGTCTGCGTACATACTTAGAGGTGTGCGGAGGAGTGTGAATGTCATTATTCAACCCAGAAAGACAATGTGATGTCATGTTCATGACGTCACCCTTGCATTTTCCTTGAGAATGTTTCTTTTTGATTAGTTAGGCTAATCAGAAACCTTTGTCAACAATGGCCTATCTGTCTCCCAGCTCCTCTGCAGCTGGAGCGGGCTAACCTGGGCCAAGTGTAGTGTCTGAAGTTAGTTATGCACCCTTAGTCCACTCATTAGAAATACTTCCTTTATGATGTATTGTTTTTGTTCTTTTTCTCTCTCTGTTTGAATTACTGTCACACCTCTTTGGTATAACCCCCCCCCCCCCCCTCCCTTGCAAAAAACACATCTATTCCCGTTAGTGAGTTTTTGGTCATGACATCACCACCCACATACTGGATCACATTCTTGGTTGATTCCCGCTACAATGTGATCACCTCGCTCACATACCTGCTGGACTACATGTTTTTTTGCTTTGATCAGCATAACTGAATATGAGGTCATAGATAAGTGGTTTGAAATCACACTGATTACAGTTCGATGATGGTTGGCTTCACATCCTGGTTTGTGTGTCTCTGTCTGCGCATCCTTTCTCCCCTCCCCACTTCTAGGGGAACCCAGTCTGTGCTACGTGTTTGACGGAGACGGTGTGTGTGAGGACTTTGAGCGGAGTCTGGGCTCCAGCGTGCAGGACTGTGGCTACTTTACCCCCCAGGGCTACAGTGACCAGTGGGCTTCCACAGCCTGGGCCTCCCACCAGGACCCCCGCCGCTGCCCAGCCCTGGCAGCCACTGGGGAGCCCTCCCTCACCAAGGTAGGGGAGGGCCTATTTACCACAGCTCTCAACACACGTCCAAATCTTGGACCATTTCTTTCTCAATTCCTTTTGAACCTTATCTTCCTTGAGGGTTTAGGTTGGTTCAGGTACAGTTATACAGGTGAATGTGAAGTCCTCTGTGACATTGCTTGTAAAATAAAAGCTCTACAAATACAATTAGATTTTTTTCCACGTTCTGCTTGATGTTGCCTGCCACAGTGGGACTTATATTCTTTCACACCCACCTGACACTAAAGCACATTGCAGTATATGTATATAATACCACAATATGGCGTGGTCGTACTCGGGTGATTGTTGATCTCAAGGTCTGTCGTTTTCTTTAGCTCTGCCAGCAACAATACTTGGAGCTGAGTGAGAAACCGTCACATGACATCTGGATCCCCTGCACAGCCATGTCCTATAGCGAGGATTACAATGACTTGGAGAACCCAGTATGGCTGAAGGTATAGTACATTGGTGATACACCAACGCACATGAAATTTGGCATCTGAGCCGCTCTTCCTCTCTTTTCTCTGTCTTTCTCTCACAGCCTGAAACTTGATTGATTGAATATCCTTGCAGGTGGGTTTCGCTCATCCCGGGGTAGCCGCATCTGTGATCGTCTACCTGGCCTCAGACGGGGCCTGGCCAGGAGAGCAGTGCAGAAAGACGGTATCCATCCAGCTGTCTGACACCACTGGCAGGAACCACACTCTGGGTAGGCAGGGGTGTTTTCATCGCAACAAAATTGTGTTCTGCTTGATTCATTGTGTCTGTGTTTCCTGTGCTCTCCATCAGCCCCCCCCCCCCCCCCCCCATCGTTGTCTCTTGCTTCCTTGGTACTTCCTTTGAAGTACGTAGTAACTCTTGATCTGTTTTTCTTTGCTTAGATCAGGGGTGTCACACTCAAATACACAGTGGGCCAACATTTTTTACTTTAACAAAGTTGCGGGCCAACATTGAACAAATGAACCTGTTACTATGGACCCAAACTAGTTTTGTTTTAACATTGAATATGCAGCAATAAAAATATACAACTTAGTGTAGAAATGCAGAATCGAATTTCTTATTAAAGAACACATCAATGGCATTCATTTATTTTATAAAATGTACCGGTAAATAAAAATCGTATGCCACTTTTCTATTTGCAGCCTTCTGATTTAAATATCAAAATAAACATTTTCCACTGGCAAATAAATGTGAAAACAACAATAATAAATCAATCAACCATTCAAGCCCATGCCTTGGAGTAGCAAGACAAAGTGCATAAAAAAATGTTGACTCTTATTACTCTGTTTTCACTTCACTCTGATCCAATCTGATGTGCCCAAGCTAGATACCTGGCATGTTTTCTTGGATGCTTGTTCATCAATGTCTGGGCTCAGGCTCTGAGCTGAGGAAACACTTAGTATTCTCAGAGCGAAGGTGCATCAATGTAAACAGATACTCAGCTTCCCACCTGTCTAGAAAGCTCATGTTTTCTGCCTTTCTGTTATATTTGGGAAGGGCTAGCACTGTGAAAGTTGTAGCATGAGGTCGCTATGACTACTGTCACAGAGGAGAAAGCGTTTTCGGGGTCTTTTCCGGATTTACGTGCCAAAACAACAGCAGAGCATTATGGGATTTGAAGTATTAGCGGTATGCCCTGTATAATACCGGCGGGCCAGCTCTAGTAGTCATTTGGTATTGCCTTGCGGGCCAAATGTAATTACACTGCCCCGCGGACCAGAGTTTCACACCTATGGCTTAGACACTTACTGTTTAGTCTGATTGTGGCTCTCTGCCTCCTTCGTTCCCAGCGTATCCACAAGCTTTTCTTATAGGTATGCATTCCTGTCGCTGTGTGTCCTCGCAGGTACTTACACGCTGTCGTGCCAGCAGAACCCGCTGGTGGTGAACATAACCCACAACCTGAGCCAGCCCTTCTTCCTGACAACCGCCGTGCTGCTGAGGTTCTCGTCGCCGCACGTGGCCGTGACCGGCGTGAGCCTGCGGACTTCCTGTCACTTCAGCGCCTTCGCCCTCACTGGGTGCGCTGAGGGTGGGGTCTCCCAGGACTACCACACGCACGCACACACGCACGCACACTCACGCACACACTCACGCACACACACATGCACGTACACACACACACATGCACTTACACACACACACACAAGAAAACGTACACACAAACAAATAGAAACACGTATGCATACAAAAAAACACACACTATTAGTATAGTGCCTGTAAGCATTGACAGTCAAACCCAAATCAATAATTTACTGTGTCAGCAATACAATACCGTACTGGACGTGCTTATTTATGCACTCCACTTTCATCAAGTAGATGTGATTTCAATGATGAAAGTCGCTCTGCAAGTCTGTGAACACGTCAGGAAGTCTCCTTTGTCTCCTGCATGCAGGTGTCTGCGTCGGCCATGCCAGATGGACATATGCAGCCCGCCACAACTGGAGCATGCGTCGGTCAACTGCACAGGCGGCGGGGAGACGTCCCACTGCTCCGCCCACTGTCACCGCGGCTTCACCCTCTCCGTCCTGAGCGGCAAGGGGCACCCACCCAACCAGGTAGCATCTCCACCGGAGGGAAGGGATCTTGCTATTGTATTAGCATGTTAGCATTAGCGTGTGTACATGAGTTCACAGCTGCCAACTCTCACGCATTGGCAGTGAGATATATGCATTTGATTGGTTCCACAGCATGTGTAACCAATCAGATGCGTGTATCTCACTGCCAATGCGTGAGAGTTGGCAGCTCCGTGAGTTCAGTGATTACAAGAGGAACAAAGGCTGTCTTTTATATCCTCTTAACCTTGTCCTACCTCTTAAAGTGAGTGAGGTGGTGATGTTTGTCAACCAGAGCAATAGCGCCACCAAGTGTAACAGTCAGTGGTGGAATCGGAGGCAATGTGAGCGCTGTTTATGCTGCGCAGAGAGAGACAGAGCTGGAGTGTGTCCACGGCTCGTGGGACCGCACGGTGAGCTGCCAGCCCATCGACTGCGGCCTCCCCGACCAGTCGCACGTCTACTACGCCATCTTCAGTTGCCCCTGGGGAACTACGTTTGGCAAGCAGTGCTCCTTCTCCTGTGGTCCACCTGCTATACTCCAGGGTAGGCACAAAACCTTGTTCTGTTGCATGTCTGGGTTGGAAAAAGGTTAGAAGGCCAACCGGCGTTTGCATCATTACTAAAGTCAGTTGTAGATAATGAATAAAGATGCGTGCCAGTTGTCTTATTATTTTAACCTGAAAAAAAAATTCGACCTCAATGCTCTATTTTCTCTTTGATCTCAAAAGAAAAAAAGGTTTGTGACCTGCTTTAACTTGGATGCCAGCTTGCAGGGGTATTTTGTAAGGGCCTGGGTGGTTTTGTGTAAGAGAGGAAGGCCAATACTCCGGACCTGGCTGAGCTGCTTGGCAGCTTGGTCGTGGTCTAGCTCCAGTTCTGGTGAACAGGGGGACGCCGGCCCCAGGCTCTGGCTGTGTAAATAGCAACGGAAGGAGCAGCTGTAGGTAGCTGTGGACAGGTGGGCTGAGGAAACAGGGATCAACAGCTGAGACATTCTTGTCAAGATACAGGTTGTTCTGACATGGATTACGGTCAGCTTAACTGTTCATACAACTGAACATGACTACATCTGACTGATCAAAATCGTTGTCATAATTTATACTAGTGAAGGTAGGATCGTTTTTTCTCGTTGAGCTAAAATGCTGTATACATATCCTGTCGCTGTTCTTGTATACTGAAAATGTCTTATATTCACACCGTCAGCAATTTCTTGATCCTTATACTATGCAGCTGCATTCGATTTTGATAATGACGGCAACACAGGATGTTTGAATACCTTATAAAAGTACTTATGTAAAAGATTCATTACATTTTACAGACCAATAAAATGAACACAACTTTTAGAGCATTATTATTATAGAAACACACCTACACAACACAATCTGAGGTCAGCTAATATGTGGCTTTGGGCACTGCAAAACAGCCCTGTGTGTGAAGTCATTGATTCGTAATTCATTCATTCATATTACCCACGATCAATTAGATCCGGAGATTTGACTCCGGCCCAAAAGTAAGATCTGCAGGTTTTGGCTAATTGCATTTCCAACATGGATCCTACCCTACGTAAGTCTCCCTACAAACGTTTTTTCTGTGAGAGGGGAAGTGATGTGACGTTTCCTTACGCGTGTGTTCCCAGGCGACAGTGACAGGTTGGTGTGTCTGGAGGACGGCCTGTGGTCCTTCCCTGAGGCGTACTGTAAGATCGAATGTCCTGAAGCTCCGAACGTGCCCAACGCCAGGCTCCTGGTGCCTCTCTGCCAGGCCACAGGCCACGACATGGGCACGGTGTGTCGCTACAAATGCAACCCAGGCTACTACGTGAAAGGTAGCCTGAACAAGATGACACGGAAGTAAGTCGGCGTTATTAATGCTGTTATTGGTCACATCTGTCTTTGTTATGATGCTATACTCACCATGGGAACGGTTTCTGCTTTCACAGCTTCACAAGTAATGTGCATTTTTGAGGCAAAGTGGACAAGGAACATATTGAATTGACTATGCATCTCTTTCCTATGTGACTATTGCAACCGCAGAATACTGTAGCTAGACCGATGTGTTAATAATTGATTTAACACAGACGAATGGCAATTTTGTAGTGGTTTATAGTTTTTTTTTTAAAGATTTGGGGTATTTTCACAGCCTTGCTTCAATACATGCTTATTTATTTATGGCCCAAGAATTTAATGTCACATCATAACAATCACCTATTTCCCCTTTAGATGCTGGTTTGAACAGTACGATCCTAAGATTTACTATGTATTTTTAGATCACCATCACCTGCAAACTGTGTATGGTTTCTAAGAGTCTTCACATAAACCGCCAATAAAAATCATACCATTGGTTGCTCCCCTCATTATTGCTCTCCCAATTTAATTCATTGGGTACTTTTTTCCTCATTATAAGACCTGATTCACATGTTTCTAATGAGATAAAGTTCACCATTAGCAAGACAGGCAGCCACTGCTGCTGGTTTATATAATCCTTCCTTTGTTCAAGTCAGCAACATACGTTTAATATTGAACCTTTTTGCATGGCAGGTTGTTCAAGCTACAGCCACAGTTCAGTATGTTCACCTGGTCCAATGGTATGTAGTGAGGCAAATAAATGGGCAGGTATAGTCCAATGTTAGTATTTAGGGATGTTGGTGATTGGCCAGTATAATTGTCCAATAACATTAACTGAATGATAGGTAGACACTGGTTTTAAAGACATGGCTTTTAACACATCTAAATTCTAGTATCACCCCCTACATTCATCCAATATGTACAAGCAGAATGCCAAAGTATTAGCTTAAGTTATCTCATTTTGATCTGAAATGTTAACCTTCAAACAGGCTCTAATACTAACAATGGCACTCTAAAAGTATGCTAAAGTAACCTTTGATTACAGAGGCTTTCAAGGCCTGGTAAACGAGCGAGGGATAAGTGCTGCATTACTGTTCAGGGTTGTGTTCTTTCTTCCAAGGAGGTTTCTTAAGGTGGAGTGTCTGGAGGGGGGGCAGTGGGAAGAGGGGGGGTGTGAGCCTGTGACCTGCCCCCGTTTACCTGCTGTCTTCGAGGGGATGTACACCTGCACCACTGGCCTGCAGTATGGCAGTCTCTGTACCCTCCACTGTCCTGACGCCTCAGAGAACGTAAGGTTTTAACGATCGCATCTCTTCCCATTTGACATACATATCTTGTATGTGTATGTGTATACTCGCACACACACACACAAGACATGAAATATCTTGGCTTCTGCAGTGTCTTTGGGATACTCTGTAGTTAAAAAACCTGGCTGAATGTTTGGCATAATGACATGCCATGCTATTAGTGAGTGTTTATAAGATTTTTCAAATAGAAAGTCAATATTGTCTGTGCTGGATGACCTCTTCTGTAGCAGAGCACCATCCGCTGTACGAAAGAGGGCGAGTGGACCGATGAGTTCAGGATGTGTAGGAGGATAGAGGGGTCCTGCTCAACACCCCCTGACCTCAACTCTGTGGAGTACAGCTGTGACGAAGGCCTAAATGTTGGTAAGGCTTGATACACTTTCACATATATCAACAGACTGCAGATCAAGTTTTTATGGAGCTCGCTGAAGGCGAAGCACACGTCTAATTGAATCGAAATGAAATCGCTCCCACGCAGAAATTTCATTCACACATTTACCCGAGATCTCTTTAGTCTCTCGTGATTATTTTACCCAAAAACCTACATTTGTAATTATAAAAATTCCGTTCTAGCTTGTTGTCTTGTATCCCAAAAGGCACATGTGCTAATGGGAAACACGACAGGGCCAAAGCATACAGCAGGTGCTAAAACACTTAACAAGCTCATGTGCCAAGTTTGGGAAACACAGATGACCAGTCTCTTTTTTCTGTTTTACACGAGAATAAATTCAGCAAATGCAAATTAGCGGTGAGAACAACATATTGTCTTCATCCCCACAGGTGCTGTTTGCTACCCAACATGCGTCGTGGCATTAAACATGGATTTGCGTGACCCAGTGTTTCTGGCGAATGGCACCACAGCTGAGACAGTCCGGCACTGGATGCAGCCCAGCAAGGTTCAGGTGAGGTGGCAATCATCGCTGACAAGGCGTTTTGGTCACATGATGCTGCTGTTGACTGATTGACCTGTCAGCTGACACCAAACAACGGCTTTGAGGCTCTTGACCAGGATGGGAAAAATAAATGCTTAAATAATTTTGATCATTATTATTATTATTCAAATTATAGAAAATAACTACAATAACTGACGCTTTTCTGCCGAGGATAGTAGTGTGAAGTAGTGAGATGATCATTATGAGACTACTGCACCTCATTTTGGCGCTGAAAGTGAGCTATGACACCAAACCTTCCTCTGACATCAGCACGCATTACTGGCCTTTCAAGAATCTGTGAAACACGCAAATCCTCTACTGAAGAATTTCTAGGATTTCTCGTGAAATGTCAGCATGACATGGAGGGTTGTTTGGTTAGGAAGGGCAATTTTGCCAAAACTTTCTCTGAGGATTCCTTCAATGCAAAAGCAAGCATAAACACTCCAACCATCCGGCCCCTCATTGGCTGGCCAGGCTTCAAGCTAACAAACCTAACAGCCTCAGGCCAAATACTTTGGAACAAAGTTTGATGACTTGCGTATTGCTGGCAAGGTATAGTCATTTCAAGTTTTTGTGTGAAGTGGAATAGATGGGAATCTAGTCTGAATCTTTGGTTCGGCCAAGCTCTTACAATATACAAAGGAATATTCAGTTACTCCCAAAGTCTTTGTCAGTTAATCAATAACAGTATTGCATCGTCATAGCCTTCAAGAAAATGTGCAAATGAAATCAAATCAGGTTATGAACAGGACCAAAGGTGTCTGGCTATCAGTTCTGTCTAAAATCAAATCACTGTATGGATGTTGTTTTGAGGAGGAACGAACATATGGCTGGAGTCTATCCATTTAGGCGTCGTCATGGAGATCTGTCTTCACTAGGGACATACATAGAAACAATATACAGCATATTGTTTATGCAGGGTGTCTATGGCAACTGAAAAAAAACATAACACAGGAGACCTTGTTGGTTTATGTTGATAGACATTAAAGCCATAATGACTATACAATTAAATCATGATCACTAATTGCATTCTCCTCATCCATGCTTCATTGCAGAGCATAGTCTGCACTGGGATGATTAGCTGGTATCCAGACCCAAGACTCATTCACTGCATCCAGTCTTGTGAGGTAAGTGAATCAACAGTTTATCCTACTGACTTTATGAAATCTAAACGTATAAAATGAAACTATAATATGTCTGTCTCGTAATGTTCACACTGTATCCACAATACATTCGGGCAATTCTCTACCTCACAAGCGATGTTCAAAGTGTTTGACTTGCTGACAAGCTCTTGCTCCACTCCAGCTCTTTTTGACTTCTTTTCCAAACCCTCCGATGACCCAAACCCTCCCTGTCAGCCCCCTTTAAAAGCAGCGTCTACCACCTAGATGAACCTCCAACAAACAAATAGTTCTAATACATTTAAAACAGGTGAACGTTATTAGCTTTAAGAGGTTGAGCGTTTTACAAAACATGGACATGCTTAGTCAAAAGGTCCAATGTGTTGTTCTGTTGTCCTTGTCTGTCTTTGAACCAACATGATATAGAGATGAGGTAACTCTGAGCACTGCCAATACAACGTCTCTGTTCGATCTGCTTTTCCTCCGTCACTGTTATTCCACAAATCTGCCGCAGACTTTAAAAGCATTCAACCTAATCAAATCCATCCCTCGCAATAATCAGATGTATTGTATAAGTCATCTGTTTTTAACATAGCCTTGTGATTTGTGTTAAAAAGGCTTCCTGGTGAATTGTGTTCGCTTAAGCTGTTTCCTTTAAAAGAACACTTCGTTTTGGGAATCCCTTACTTTAAGTGGCTTGTACTGCTACTGCAGTAAGTCAGAGTGAGTTCATGAATAAGGCTATTTCCTGCCAGGTCACCTTTTTTAAAGTTAAACTATTTAAGTATAAATTACCCACTTTAGCCAAGTCTGATATAACCTGGAATTATCCATGAAACATTGACTGTTGATGTTTCATTGTCATAAATCATGCATTTGCAATATTTGGTCCACCTGCCAGGACATTTCTTCCCAAACCACTAAATTATGCCACTGCAGAGGTCTGCTGAAGCACAAAAGAATGTTCTACAAGCATCTTCCTGGCAAATGACTTCTTGTACTAGCTTTACCCCAAAACACTTTAGATATCAACTTCAAATAAACCTACTGGAAATCCACTTTTGTTCTTTCTTTTACGATTTGCAGGAAGAGAAACCTGCACTGAGGGGTCTCTACTTTCAAAGTTCATGTTCAAAGAGGGTTTCAGACCAGAATACAATTCATTCATTTCTCCTCAAGATTAATGTGGGCAGTTATTTGCGCTGGTGGGAAGATGAATGTGAACTTAATATTAATGTTAATGATTATGTTTTGTGTCTGTTCTAATAGAAAGTTTTCTTTTTACACACTTAATTCACCAGAAAAGTACTCATGCTGCTATATCTTCACGTTTAGTTCAACGCACACATTAAAGGATTTGTATTTGAATAGTCACATTTGGAGAACATCACAGGACCAAGGACTAGCTGCATGACCATTTACCATCTCCATCTAGTCAGATTTTTTTTTTACTCATCAAGAGTTTGCCTATAGAAGTAAAGAATCACAAGAAATCAATAAACCATGATTGAGAGAATACAACTAGGCCAGCCCATCAAATACCTTTTGGGTTGACAATACGCAATTAATATCTTTAACAAAGTTATTTGTGTGTTGCTTTGGATAGAGTCTGCTAAATAGAAACAAGTCACTTAAAGGCTAAATCTTCCCATAATTCCCCTTAGAATTCAAACTCCTGCATTAAAAAAAAGAAAGAGGAAGGACACTGTTAAAGCAACTGTAGATACTGTATAATAACAGTTTACTCAGCCCAGAGTCTTGTTATAAAAATGGAGATGACTCACACCTCCCTCCCGGGATCCTGGCTCTCTTAGTGGCTGTCAAAGCCGTCCGTGTGGTCTACCACCTCTTATCACCTTTGGATTTCATAAGCGTCTGCTTAATCAAATGAAAAACAGAATGAGTCACAGATGGAAAAAGGGCAAGACTCTCTTCCCAGTACCCTGGAAACATTCGGGTGAGACGTAAAAAGGAGGGGAAATGGTGTCAAACAATAAAAAATGGTTGCGGAGGGGTGGAACATGTTAAAAATATTTGGGCTGCGGATTTTCAGGGGGGAATTTATGTGTGCTTTGTGAGGGCTCTTATGAAAAACGTGGGTGTTCATTCTTTTGATATTTTCGTAGGTTTCATAGGCTCTTTGTTTGCCAAAAGGTCAACGAGTGTTGCTCATAAAGTGAAGGTCAAACCATCTGGGGCAAAGACCTATTTGGCTTCATCTGTCCTTAACTTTGATCATTTAAGTACTGTATTCCCATCCGTGGTCTTGGATAGGACAGGACAGGTAACCAAGGTTACCTGCGGCTAACCGAGACAATGATGCCAGAACCCCCAACAGGTTGATTGGTTTTGCCACAAAGTATTATTACCCAGCGTAATCTAAAACACAACAGTTTTAAAACTGGAGGTATGGCCTGGCGTTCAGAAAGGGAAAGAAAAACAGAAAGAATATTGGATCAAATGCTCTCTAAGCTGGGACGAGGGCAACAATATTTATTGCAGCTGCTTTGCTCAATTCAGGTAAAAACCTTGCACCTGTGAACTCACTCTCGGCTATGGGCAAGCCAAAAGTGTCAGTGCAGTCTGAGTAGAAGTTAGAAATAACTTGATGCTGTAGTTCCAAAAACAAAGCATTCACGTAGATATTGAAATCCTCGCCTCCAACAGTGGTCTGCTTCTTCTTTCAGCCATTTGGGAAAGACGGATGGTGTGACACCATCAACAACCGGGCCTATTGCCAGTATGACGGAGGAGACTGCTGTCCATCCACACTCTCTACCGGAAAGGTAAACAAACCCCCAGTTTACTGACCTTACCATGGACCCCTTCCCAACCCTGATGTAGAACACTCCCTTCCTCATCGCTTCCATTGCAGACACTCCTTCGGTTGTGAGGATATTTTCCCTAAGTATTTTACATACTGCACCGCGTATTCGTGTTACCTATTAATTCCTGGGAGTAAGCAGCCAGATTCTGGAGCTTCCTGTCTCTCTCATGTCCGTAGCGCTATGACTCATGGCAGCGAGTTCTCACTGGCTCCCACTTGGATGAATGAGTGAGCCCAGGACCTCAGGAGTGCCTGGTCCTGTCATAAATAAATCACCTGCTAAATTGTGTTTTTATGAGGGTCTGAGGCCAGGTGTCTGTGGTCCTCTGCCACTGTAAAACCCCAGTTAAACTATCAGGCTTTGAGAAAGGGAAAATAAACCGTGAGAGACAGCATCCTGCCACTGTGGGTCCAGCGGAATCGGGGCTACAGTGTTTATGCTTTCAGACCATGGAAACTGCCTTCTGGTCTCCAAAGCAGTGGGTCCACTTCGATGGACCGCTTTGATTTGTTTCGAGCCCAGGTTTGGATCCAAGCAAGGTACATGCTGGCAGCAGGCTTGGGTGGCAGACTTGAAGACAACCAGGAGGACATCCTGTCTCTTCCTGACGTTACCGTCTGCAAATTCTTGACATCAGTCAAATGTTGACGTAGTCAATTGACGTCTGATTGCTAGAAGCAGTTCATATTAGTTTTCACAAATAATTAGCCAAGTGTGTTTTAGAGTCATGATATCATGATTGGCACAGTGTCTCTCTGTATTTTTTTTTTGCAGAAAAGAAATACAAGATGTGTAACATATGGTAACTACTCTAAAAGGATTTGGCCTTTGTTTGTAGCAGAGAGGAAAAACATCCCCTTTCAAAGGTTGTTAGAAAAAGAGTGTTTGGATTCCCCCTCTGCTGCATTGAAGTACCAACATGGAGCTAAGGAAATAGTTAGTGCCAAACAAATGCACTTTTAATGGGATGACAGTCTGAGATCAGGGCTTCTCCTCCTAAACCTTATGGAACTGCTGCTAACTTCTCAATTAAACTATTATCCCTCCAACAAAACATGAGTGAAATCAACGCGGGCCCTCTCATGAATGTTTACATTTCTTGCAACAGACTGCTTTGCAGGTCATCTGAGTTTATTTTGCAACCTGTGGTGATGGCTTGCTTCCTAGACAAGACCTGGCAGCCGTTGTTGTTGATTTGTAACACATGTTCATCCGTTCACCTTTGTGATGTGTTCCTTTACCCTCGATACTCAAGGTTTCTCATCGTTAAAAGTCCACGGTGAACCGTTTAACATCATCCCCTTTTATCCATCTTCTGGGAGATGTTAGGTTCCCTTTGAAATTGTTAGGAAATCCTAAGCATAGAACGGTCATAATACCTTTCAATCTTTAAGGAGATACACATTTCTGATATGGATGACTATGGTTTTAATGGAAAATCTGAAGGTAAATTAGGTTCGTAAGGATTTGCATGTGTAAAACTGGATGCAAGCGTAGATTTGAATAATTGAAACCAGATATTCAAAAAGCCCTTTCTAGTTACACATGCAAATCTTTATGACCCTAATTTGCCTTAATAGAAAAACCCATGTTTTGATATTGTTCGCCGCTGCACTGCAACGAACCTGGTGGGACCCATGTGGCTTCAGCCGTTTCGTGTCTAACATCTAAACTGTCTGACTGATGGACAGGTCATTCAGTTTGGGGCCGACTGCGATCAGGATGAGTGCTCGTGCCGTGATCCCGACGCCGAGGAGAATAAAAGTAAAGCTAAACAGTTGGAACCTGGACGTTTCTGATGGTGCAGAACCGGAGGAAAGGACGTGGAAACAGAGCTAAGCTTTGGCTCTTAATGAAACAGATTAACTTCACTCCTGGACACGATCTATTTCCATTTTGTTTTCCCATTAAGCAGCAATAAATGTTGTATGTCTCTATAGTCAGAAACAACTGTATTTTGATTTGTAGCTGTAGGTTCAAAATACTGCTTATCTGTAAAGACTAACTTGTATAGACTAATATATTTGGACAATCTTTAACATATTTAGATGTAGACACAGACGTCAATGTATTTAACATATCACATGATACAATAACAAACATGTATGAATCTCATAGGTACATAACTTTAAAAACTGTTTATCAAATGAGACATAATTAGTCATTGTTGTTTTCTCAAGAACTCTTCCATATAGAAATTGTACCTTACCTGTAATCGTGCTCTGTGTTATTAAACCATCTTTTACCCTCTTATCAAATAAAGTATAACTTTTTAAGAGCCTGATTAGATAACTCTGGTTTATAGGGTTGTTCATTTAAGAGTATAAACGCAGCATGTATCTAATGCGTTAGTGTCGCAGATCCATTTGACAGGCATGTCCTTAGCGCTAATAAGCCGTACACACGTACTTCAGATAGTGGGGATGCATGGTGTAGAACATTCATACTGTTATTTCATAATATATCATTTATTACTCTTTAAAATAGCAAAGATCAAAGTGAAAAAGTTACCATTATATCAGTCACAGACATTGTATAACATGCAGATTTCGTCTCGTTACTATGTTATCTGACAGGCTTGTTTAAACCAGTCTTGAGTGAAACAAGAGAAACAGAACAGTTTCACAAATTCGATCTGTTGGACATAGAACAAAATAAAAACAAAATACAAAAGTCACAAAAACTGTATATAGTCTGATGAATGCTCACTTATAATATAGCTGTTATCTCTAGGGGTCCTTGCATAAAATCCAAATGTGTTGATTGACACTTTCAAGCTCAGATGACATACTAGCCTTGTCTTCCGTAAATGATCACCAATGGCAAAAATGTATAATGTTAGAATAAAATGTGTAATACAATATTTACAGAAGCATTCACTGTACTGTGCTGCAATTTGTTGCATGTATGTATCACTCTGCCTATACAAATATATACAAGTTCAATTTCAGATTCACACAGATTTTCTAAGTTACCATAGAATGGGACATTATTGTTTTATGAAGAAAACAATCAGTGTTTACCCTTGATATTTATTTATTCAATAAAAATTGCTTCATGAAAAAAATGTCCATTAGAAAAACTATAGTCAGGCAAGGATAAATATTAAGAAAGCAATACTGACAGGCTAGTTCAAACCTTTGTATCCAGATACTTAGCAACACCTATAACACTTCATTTATTAAGTATAAGACTTGTTAAATCCATCTTTAAAAGTTAAAATAGATATTTAGTTAGATTACTGATTTAGGAATGGTTAGAATATCATTGATGGAAAAACTACGGTCATAAATCTTTTGGCAACATTTACTTTGAACATTGATTTGAACATACACACAAGTTTGAAAGTAAAGAAGCTCCCAAATATCTGAAATAGCAACTAACTGCTGTTTGTCTGTTTTCATAAGAAAACCTGTACAGCTTAATAATGACTTTATACTGGAATACTACATTCAACATGTATCATTACATTTACAAGAATTTCATAATTGTTCTTTACCCAACTTCCAAAATGTCCTTAGTTATTGCATAATTTTGTACTACATGAATCCAAATATGAATTGAACATTGTTAGTCTCTTTTTTTGTTGTCTAATAAGGCAAATACGCCCTCTATGATACCTAGGATTTAGCTTCCTACAACCGCAAGAAAGCGTTCAAATACACACAGCCCACAGACGAGGCAACTTTCCCAGAAGCAGACCTTTCATGAAAAGCCCCATCAAACTACCAGGCTTTAAGTGTCACATTCAGAGTTCCTTTGGCTCCCCGTAATCATTGTACAGGACTGGAAGAAGCTGCTCATCGCAGGCCTTCCTGATCTCCTGGCCCAAATCAAGCCAGTTGAGTCCGAAGGCTTTGGTGTCAGTGTAGCGACAGGACAGGTACTTGAGAGACACCCTACGAAGGCCGATCTTAGGCTCCTGTAGAAGCCCACGGCACCAACCACTCAGGTAGTCCAGCTGAGACAGGATTAGACCAGATTTCCTGTGAATGAATCACAATACAACGCTTTCTTAGTCAACAATGTCGTGTTTGGTGAAGGGATGGGGCCTGTGATGAAGTCAGCCTTTGGCACAGTGTCAAGGCTTCTGTATATCGCACAGTGCATTATGCAACCAAGATTAGGAGTGGTTATGGTTAGGTTACAACAAAAGGATATGTAAAAAAATACATTAAAAAAATGAATGGAATTATTTTGGGGGTTTTAAATATTTCTGGAAATACTCAATAAACTGGAAAGACGTTGACTCGTATATTTAGAGTTTTTACCTTAAATGAAGCAAATCCAACATTGGAGAGTGCAGATCGCCCATAAATCACAACTTGCAGCCTCAACATTGTTTTCACACTACATCATAATACGACAGACTGAAACCCACCTCTTCCTTTCTGAGAGAACTGGGCACGAGGTGAAACACATAATTGAATTATCTGATTTTTTCCTAAGGTCTTTCACTTTCACTGCTTGACTGTTATTCCTACATTCTCGACACGTTGGAGGGTCATCCCACGTGACAAACATGATATCAACGGTGAAGGAACTTCTCACTGTCCTCAATTAGTGGCAGAACAGCAGCCCCAGTAACTGTACAAGGCCAGCAGAGCGAGAGCCTGTCATTCCTAAGACGTGGCTTCACCTTGCCTGGTAGCCAAACCAGAACCTCTTAACTGCTATGTCAATACACTAGGCTTCTCGCAACCACAAGCCTCCTGGATAGACTTGCAGCTACTACTACCCTATTAATGAAAAACACATTATTTTCTTTCTGTTGTCAACACAGTTCTTAAGTCAGCTTCAGTAGCATTGTTCGACAGAGACGGCGATGGTTTTTATCTGGTTTGACGAAGTAATACTTTATGATCGCCACGTTTCCACCAATGTTCCTGTCGCCATCTTTCTTCATGTAAATACACACGTATGCCCACACAGACACGGACACATTCTGCTGCCAATTCTTTTCATAGACGCAAGTTGTAGGTTACATCTTGTTGTGAATGCTGATCCAGAAACATAGATCAAGAGCTAACATATCCGTACTTTATCATCTGCGCTGGAAACTCCAGAGAAAATAATATAATGGTGCTTTAATGATGTCAAAAAATCTCAGACATTCTGTCTTCATGAAAGAATCCCTGTGTCTGTAGTAACCCAGCTGTCATTTATATCATTTTTCTAAATGTATTTATGTTTCTAATATCTTGCCACATTTCAGTGGTTTGAGGAATCTGGATGTTTATTTGCTTAAAACAAAAACCTTGCGGTTTGTTATGCTTTAATTTTTCAAGAAAGAACGCACCGGGGCTCCAAATAGCAACAGTTGTCACCATAAATCCTCAGCATGTATGAGGCTGGAAAATGGCCTCACGTTTCCAAGGTAGAGCTTTTTTGGTTCCTACTAAGCCCCCTGGCCCCCCGGCCCCCCAGCCCCCTTCCCCTGACTTGAGGGCCTTTCACTGGCCTGCATGGGAACAATCTCCAGCATTCCTCCCCCACCCGCAGCCTCCCAGTCGGGGCAGAGCACAACAGCTGGACTGACAGAACAGAGCATCCACAATACCGGGAACAGCAAGCCAAGCCGTCCACAGATGACCCTAACCATGTAATGAACCTTCTCATGCCATAGGGTGTGTTCCAAGTCACAACTGACATGTTCAAGGTAAATGAAGTAAGTAAAGGAAATGACGCCAAAAAAAAGTTGGAATATAAAGATGCAAAGGTCCCCTAAAAGTCCCCATGAATCCACATTGCAAGAAAACAAACGGCGAAAAGACTTCTTCTCAAGCAGGCGAACGACAATAAGACTGAGACACTGATAATATGAATTCTGTCAGAAGGCGTGCCAGACGGACGCACGACAATTGAAAAGGGTTTCCTCGTTTTATTAGCGCAAGCTCAGATCATGTAACCTCTCACGACGCTACATGAGTGAAGAGGCACACGAGTGAAGCACGTTGCTTCCAACGCATTCTTATATAATACATAGACTGAGTCAAATATAGTTTTCCACAGAACACTCCTTTCCTGGTCACCATGGTCAGCAACTTGGACAGAGACAGCTGAGAGTCGTAACTTACAGAAGACTTTGTATCCTGGTTATTTACTATCTCTTGGACCTGACCTCTCTATATTGGTCTGTCCAAGGACCACATTAGGTTGATCTCTTGCCCTTAGCTGGACAGCAGTCTCTCTTTTATACAAGAACTCTGCAGATCAGACACCTCTGATAGATCGTTCTACTTCTACACGTTCAGCCAGCGGCTAACATTTCTGTCTCTGTATTCAACCGCAAGGAAGTCCTGTGGTGATAAGAGATGGAGATCCAGAGAGAGAGAGAGAGAGAGACAGAGAGACACAGAGAGAGACAAAAAGAGACAGAGAGAAAGACAGAGAGGGGGGAGACAGAGAGAGAGAGACAGAGGGAGAGACAGAGAGGGGGAGACAGAGAGAGACAGAGAGAGACAGAGAGAGAGACAGAGAGAAACAGAGAGAGACAAGGAGAGAGAGACAGAGAGAGACAGAGAGAGAGACAGAGAGAGAGAGACAGAGAGAGAGAGACCGAGAGGCAAGAGACAGAGAGAGAGACAGAGAGAGAAACAGAAAGAGACAGAGAAGTGGGAGACTCGTTTTTTCAGAGATAATGTTTGGGTTTTTGCTGCACGAGATGTTGCATACCAAACCGCTTTCAGAAGCCAAGTCTGCCTGTCACTGAGACCCAATGTACTGTGCTAAACATGGAATACTTTTATTTTCACTAAAACGCTTTCAAGACGCATCAATTGCTTCTCCTGTTTATTTCAAGATGTAGTTTACTTGGCTAAAACGGTTGGTTTTGTCAAGGGCTAAGTGAGTGACTATTATCTGTATTTTGACTCACTGATGAAAATTGCACTGAAATGCTTCATTGTTTGTGACAGGGAAAGCCCCCAGTGGATTGGAGAGGTTCGTAATAACGTGAAACCCGTTTTGGAGAACGGCCGACTACGTCCAGCCTTTTCTACTTTGTCTTGATATCTTTGGAAACACACTACCTTGTTTTGGTTTGCGTGGTACACAAACACTTAGTGGACACAAAACAGTGAGAACCAGAGAGCTGTGGAGCCTGTGTTCTCTAGAGGGAGGGTAGCCCTTCATGTGTGTTAACTCCACTAGAGTGCTATTGCTTATGGGAGAACTCTTTCAGCGACCAGGTAACAAGGTACAACCCTTCCCACTATAGCCATATCCAACTAATGTTCATTTAATGACCAGCTGACTTGAAGTCGTGTTTATAGTCCCTTCACCTTAAATGCACTTTTTCTGGATACTTTTCTTGACATTAATCATCCCTCACATAATTGGGCTGTTAATGTAAGTGTATTTTAATGGAACACTTCAGAAGCAAGCCAATTACATCAACTCTTCCAACGTGGTCTCGATTAAAAACAACCTTTAATTTGAGTAGCTAAAGCTACGATTCTCATTCAGAGAGCTAATCAGTTTCACCTGCTGGACCTTGTGTCTACAGGGAACCGAGAGACCTTTTATGTATCAGACACATGGGTCTGTTTATGAAGCGTTTAGCATTCAGCTACAGTTTCACCTCACAATCCTTAACTGCTCTGAAGAGATGGACTGCGGAAATGTGAGGCATTCCTGGCTGTGACTAACAGATCTCACACGAGGACAAATTCGATCCAGTTTGTTTGAATGAATTTCCACCGTGTACAGTACCGACACCAAACAAACCCAAACAGCTCCTCATGACACCAAGGACGAGTCTGCGTAGGGGCCTGAGGGGATCTGCGTCAGACAGGAGACACCCAGGCGATGAAAGGGAAAGAGTGAGACCAAAGTGAGCGCAGTTAGAGTGCGAGTAAGGCAGAGAGAGGGACTGAGAGGGGGAGAGCGAGTGAGAGAGAGAGGGGGGGACGAGAGACAGAGGCTGAGGGGAGGGGGGCTTGAGGGAGTGAGAACGTGGAAGAGAGGGAGAGAGAGAAACAGAGAAAGGGAGAGAGAGGGGGGTGAGAGAGCGAGCATGTGAGAGAGCGAGCATGTGAGAGAGAGAGAGAGAGAGAGAGAGAGAGAGAGAAAGAGAGAGAGAAGGAGAAAGGGATGGAGTGGGAGAGAAAGGGATAGAGAGAGAGGGGGAGTAGGTCCTACGAGGTACCTGGGTCCCAGTTCGTCCTCGCAGCGCCAGGTGAACTCTCCGAAGCTCTCGTACTGTTGGTTGTAGTGGTAGAGGACACGGTGCAGGGTGGGCGCTCCCAGGTCCATCAGAGTGTTGTACGCTGTCTGCTGTTCCTTCCCACTGGTGTAGCCATTGAACAGGTTGTATATCTTATCGGCAACCTCTGCAACAGCACAGATTTCACGTCAGAGTGGGATTGGACAACTGGACAACACTTGTGCTATTCGGTGTGGCTTGAGTTTGGTTAATTTCGCTAGTGCTATGGTTCAGACACAGACATTGTGGACGGCTCTGATTCAGACACAGCCTGATCCCCCCCCCCCCCCGAGACACCCATGACTTGGTGTGGACATCAGGGGCAGAGCTATGATATCCATCCTTCATCCTGACAGATGAAGGCAGACTCGTGGGCAGAGGCTGCGGTGGTGTAGGGAACAACACAAAAAAGAGGGCCATGTGTCCTGTGTTGCGCTGACCTCGCGGCAATGTCAGTCGAACATGTGAGTTCCTGGTCTTAAATAAACCTTCATGTTCATGTTGGTGAGGTTGACTGGATGTGCGTACTATGACGTCAGTTATGACTACCAACGCACAGCCACCTACCCCCACCCCTACCCCCACCCCCTGGAATTTTCCACCTGAACCAGCTTGCCCGCTTACGTAATTACTGCTCAAAGATCTGTGTAAAACTCAACCCCTGATTGTCATTAATGCGCAATTTTTGTAATAAAGTTATACTATGTTGAAAATGAAGCAGGAAGCGGTTCCAAAGTCTGTTCCAGAGGCTTTCTATTCATACGCTGAGGTCAACGCCGTACAGGAGATGTGTGTGTCGCTCAGCGGGTCATAGGAGGCAGAAGCATATGAGTTCTATGGGAGAGCTGACCTTGTGCTTTGACGTCATCCACTGCTGGGCATGGGGTCTTTATGATGACCTCACTAGGACGCGAGCGGCGGCCGGTGTTGTCCACCGCCCACAGCTTGAACCTACACAAACCAACAGTGTTATTCCACCCGTGGTAAATGGCTGCCTCATCCCGAACGTGAAATTCCTCCGAAATCCTGAGTGACGATTGGAGAGCTGGAGCGAGGCTAATCCTTCACAGCCACGTCATGCACGCAGCGAGAGCTGGTTGCTCTCTGCCATTTGCTTGAATAATATCTCCATCTAGTGGATAACAACACCAGCAGCTTCCACCTGCAGTGTTGCAAGCCAGTCAATGGGTTGTCGTGACA
The DNA here is from genome assembly GCA_036571765.1 of Plecoglossus altivelis. NCBI lineage: Eukaryota > Metazoa > Chordata > Actinopteri > Osmeriformes > Plecoglossidae > Plecoglossus > Plecoglossus altivelis. The sequence goes on from BROE01000001.1 coordinate 10,959,226, forward strand.
ACGACGAGGAACGAGATTGGACATTCCTGCGATGCTGTACGCGGCCTTCTTCTTAACCTTTCAGACAAACAGCTACTGAATTAGTGATTTAATGTGCATGTTTGTTGTAGTTTCGTATCACAGTCAAGTCACTGGATAACTGTTTGCTTTTAATTGTTTTATTACCATCCAGATATACATAACTTTCAGGAGTTGTTTTAGATGTCTGAACCAGCAATTTAACAGATTTATGTATTCAACCCATATATTAAGTCAAGTTCAACTAATATAAGTAAAACTGCACCAGTGAACCATCCAGCCCAAATAATTATAACAGAACGAGTCTTTAAAACAATCAAAGGTTAACCCCTAAATACAGCGATGAACAGTCTGCCAAAAGGGAGACTGACCAGAAGCACGGTGATGTAAAGATAAAGTCCATGTGGTTTTGATTGGCCTATTGCTATACATCAAAACCATTTGAAGACCCAACGTGCTCAAGGTGGTTTTCTTCTCTTGCTTGCTCTAATGCCTTCAGCCTGGCTCTTCTGTTGACTGAGCGTGTGTGGGGATAAGTGGCTGCATGTGTGTGAGGTACAGTAGACTGTCAGACGAGGAAGGTACTGAGTGTTTGTGTGTGTGTGTGTGTGTGAGAGCCTCCGTGGGTGCGTGAGTCCTGGATGGACAAACCGCTTCTGGCCCCATGTTATTATACCCTGACCTAGAACACACACAATGACACACACATTCGGAACACACACTGTCAAGCCTTCCATGCTGTCATGAAAAACCCTCTGGCCACCAGCACAACATTGACCTCACAGAGGACTTCCTGTGTGGTGGGTTGACATCACCAGGGTATCATGGTTGTAGTTTTTGCTGGAGAGACCACAGCCAGTCTCTCATGTCCAGTAGCGCAGGATAACAAGTCTGAACTGCAGCCAGTCACACCTGGTGCCTCATCACCTCATTGACCTCAGGCACAAGGCATCTATAGTGAACTCAGAATACCAAATGATGCTCTAACCCCCCCCCCCCCCCCTCCACACCACACATTAAAATGACCTCTAACCTACAAATGTAATATTGATCGTTTACACTGCAACGCAAGTTGAAATTCCTTTGCGATTTTGCCAGTTTGGCTATATTTACGCTGTGAGTCGTTTCCCACACATAACTTCTATGTTTACTTTGTGTTTATGTTCAAATTAGTACCTGGAAGTTGCAAGTTAAGCTACACGCGCTGACACACTACCGAGTCAGCTCAAGTCCTTGGAACGGCCTTTGATTTGTACAGTCATTTAAAAAAAAAACAACACTTTTCTTAACCATCCTTGGTTATTTCCAAGATTAGTTTCCATAACATTGAATTCTCTTTCTTCAACCCACAGGCCATTCAAGAAGCCTGTTGTATTGAGTTGCATCAGCATCCTGTCCAAACATTTCTCCCAACCGCCCTCCGCACTGACTTCCCATTTCATGTCATTATTCCACATTAATCCAACATTCAGCACTGATGTTGGTTGACTTACATGTAGGTGGTGTCAGCCTCCAGACAGCGGATGATCAGGCTGATGGAAGAGGTTAGGAGGTCAGGGACGTCACCCAGCATCACGCAAGGAGACTTGGCCCCGGACAGGATGTCATCCACAAAACTAAAAATGGTCTCTGTTTAGGAGAGAAGAACCAATTCGTTACCATTAGATAACAAGGCATCCCCCTACTCTACCCTAATAATCTACCTGTAACAATCTACCTCTTTACACATTATTGAATGCTACGTTAACAAGTAAAAGTGAGTAACATGGATGTTGGTACGGAGTATTTTACGTCTTCTACATTTTACACATACCCAATTGTGTGGATGTTATGTCCAGCAGATTTGTCATAAGAGGAATATTCTATATTGACAACAGTCAACATCCATTTCCATTTCAGGCCGTGCCACCGAAGGCCGTGTTTTGGGTTTTTCACAAGGGCACACGCCGTGAACAACACCAACGACCGGCAGCGCCAAAACAACGCTTGGACCAGAAGCCCCTTTTTACTCTAGCTGGGTTCAAATAATACGCTGGGCTTGTTCTCATTACAGGGTGGCAGCCAAGGTGTTTTCCCAGCTGGATTGCATGCGTCAAAGGGCACTTGCAACGGGGGCTATGCATTTCAGAGGAAGAAAAGCCTATTTGGAACAGGCGGGTCTCTGAGGCGGCCACCTCTGTATGTCCTCCCTGAAACCTGCTCACAAGCCTCTGGGTCACCTAGTGGTAAAAAACACTGAACTCCGTGCCAGGGAAAACACCCAGGAGAGGGGAAAAGAGTGTGTACCAGCTGTCACAGAGAAATATTGACTTTGCACCGAAACCCTGCAGAGGAGAGCCGTGATGAAAAAGTGAAAGATGAAAATGAAAAGTGACATTGTGAGGGATTGTACCACTTAGCATATTAATTGCAGAGCTGGTTGGAATATATGTCCAGAATCGAGGAAGTGGAGTTCAGAGCTGAGTGGGAGGGAAATACATGCAGTTTCCTGTTTAGTTCCAGGAGGAAAACATACAATCGAAGTGATCTATATTGATGTATTGCTTGACTGTATTCTTGTTTTGTTATTAAAATCTGTTTGGTGCAAATTCAGTTTTACAGTATATTGTAAATGATACAGTATATAATGTGAAGAGAAGTAAATGTAGAATTACTTCATTGTTTACATCCAAGCTTGGCCAACTACAAATGCTACCAACTTTTATTCATAATTTTACATGTATGTGATGTAATGTAACTACCAAAGGGTGATTAAATTCTACTTCAGATTGTTCGTCATAGCCCTTAATCATGAGCCACAGTGCACAGTCAACCTACCTTCCAAGCCGTTCATCTTGAGGAAGTGCTGCCATCTTCCTGTGTGGTCGCTTACAAAATCGAAAGCACAACCAACCAAATGCTACGTCTACAGATCAATAACCCTCAATCTATCATGGCTGCTACTAAGGAGTATGCTTCATTGCATTTCTTCACCACGTTCTCTCTGTGTGAGACAAAGAAAGAAGACTATGTATGTAAACATAAAGACAGGCCTGACAGAGGAAGCTGTGATGGTTAAGAAGTGTGTTTTGGGTTAGTGGATAGACAGGTTTGGATACTTTACAAGTATGAAAGTACACTGGTTTCATTGTTCGGATTGGACTTTGTTTGGTAGAATCTTTGAAAACCCTCTAGAAAAGCTCTTAACAAATGTTGAGAAGACTTCTATGTGAGAGTGATTTTGTGTGTGTGAAGGTGACAGTATCCATTCCACTGTCATTTAGAAAACTGTGATGTAAAATTGTTTTTCCAAAGTGCGTACATGACTATGAAAGCGACTCCCTAACTCTCTGGATATTGCTGCAAACCTTTACTTACACATACACTATTTGGACTGAAATACATGTCAGTTTCTTCAGAATGAAAATACTTTCCCCTCTCAAGGTATTAAATCACAATCGGTTGCTTTAAACATTCATTTGTAAACAATGACCAAAAGGTAAGTATTACAGTAGTTATCGTTCTCATGTTATCTGGGCATAGGTTGGGTAAAGCACGTTTGTGTTCTGGGGATGAAACATGTTTGATTAGAGTAACATGAGCATTAAAAATGGCAACACTTCTCTATGATTAAACTTATTCTTCACTTAGTCTATGTTATGTGGCCAGTTCTAATTCACTGTGCAGCATTCCTTATACATCACAAACATTTCCATGGTATCAAGTACATTGTTCCCATCAGTGTCGTATTGTATGTTTTCGTCTTGATAGTGCTGAGCAAAATATTATTGGGTTTAAAGCTATTCAGTTCAAGGTAGTAACTCTGTCTTCGCACAGCAAATGCATGTCCAAAGGTTATGGCAAATGATGATTGTACCATTTCTCCCGTTGAGCTTTTTCTATAAACGTTCAAAACATTACAACCTTCTTTGAAAACCGCATCTGTTTTCAAACACATTGGAGAGACAGAAACAATGTTTTGACCCCAGTGGTGTTAAGAGTCCGCATGGTGGAATTGATGCAAAGAGAACCACTATTACACTATGTACTCCCCTTTTATGGCTATCAAAGAGGCACATTGTTTCTGGGAACATGACTTTTGACAGAAAGAGAAAATAGCATAGCTCTGGAGGCCTATCAAAGAAAGTGTTCAGACCCAGAAAGGTACTTTATAAGACCACTTGGATGTTTCTCCGTGGTTATCATGGTGTGATCAATTCGTATTTCAGCCTATGATACCCCTTAATCATAGCACAGCTTTGCCCAGAGGGCACGGTCAACTTACCTTCCAGCATGTCATTTTTATACGCACTGTCTCTTAATAAATCAAAGGTACGGCCTAAAAAATGCTACAATACTCAAATAATCTTTAATTTATCATGACTGCAACCAAGGAGATCACTCAAACACAGTTCTTTAACATTGGATTTATTTACCAGGGAATATGTTTCAATAAATCTCATCTTGCGTGCGGTAAACACTCTCTGACGTTCTTAAGTCTACGCCGCAGTATTTCATTTGTTCTGGTTAAGTTAATTCAGGACAATGCTCTTTCCACAGCTTCTTAAGGCGGCAGTGTTGACCAGTGATGCCTTGATGAGATGTTGCGGTCTAGACTCACTGAAGATCACATCTACTTTAGCACTTGTTTTAAAAGTAGATGGTATTCATTATACCCTAGACAACACTTCCACAACACTTCCAGTAGACAAAGTAGGAGTCAAACACATGTCCAAGTAGTCCAGGCTGCCTTGAGACAGAATGCTTGATATGATGGTGAATTCATGTGTGAGTTTTCCCTCACATCTTCCCCTCCCTTTAAAACGAAACAATGACTATCAGAGGCACTGGTCCAATTCATTAACAACCAGCGTGAAATACACTGGCTTGGGGCAGCAAGTCTGCAAACTAGACTGCACAACTTTCGAATGTGAAACGACCAATAATTCACTTCAAACGTCCTGGCACAGACTGATGTTTCCCAGCATTCATACCCAAAGAATTCTCAATGTAAACAACCCCAGCTGAATGACAGCTCCCTTAAAGGAACAGTTTCATCCAACATCACAATTTCAACAACAACAGAAAAAGCGACAACATTCATGGTCACTGTGGATGATCTTTTCCGAAACACAAAACAATGTTTATACAATATCAGTGCAGTATTTTGTTGTGTTTCGTAAGTACTTTTGTAAGTACTACTAAGTAGGTTGAGACTTATATTTTGACAACTTAGCAGGACTCTCTTCCTAAGGCTTCCTTGAGTGTCGACAGCCTCCTTAAATCCCTTGTGCCAGTGGGCTTGATCTAGGGAAATGCAACAACAACAGATGCCACATGGGATTTTCCTGACTCCAGACCTGCAATGCCGCCTTTATTCTGAACACAAATCGTAGTTGCTACGACACCGACACAGGCGTGTGTGTCTGTGTTTCTACAGAAGCCCAGGCTCTGAACTTGATGAACTGTTCTGCCTGATAAAAGAGCGAGAGGGAGAGGAAGACAGACAGACAGAGGCTCTTTTGTTCATAAACAGGTAAACATCTAAACCTTAAAGCTCCCTAATACATCACGGAACTTAGCCCTTGTCCAAACTGCTAGGAATTTTACCAGTTCTATTAAAGCAGCAAACGTCTATGCAACCAGCAGACTTGGCAGCAGTGCAACCACTCAACAAATAACATCTGGACCTTGTTGTCTACTTTGATGAACAAAATGCAAGAGATGGGCAACAAAAGTTTGTCGAATGTTGCTTCTTGGCACTTTGGAACGATCAATGATTAACATCCTTGATATTCCACATGGAAATTATTGTCTATTTAGAGCAATCAGAGGAGATAAAAGCTTAATTGTATGAGCGGAGGAGGCGGGAGTGTCATTTTAAGAATGTGCTTAGAGAAACAGAGGAAGAACACTTCAACCTGCGTGTACTTTCTCACAAAACTGCCTTTGATACTCGCCCCTATTTTGCCATTTGCGTCATCAAGATGCTTACAGGTATAATTTGTGCAGTGTTGCAGAAGATTATTGCCTCAGAATTGTGTTAAATTGTCAGCAAAAACGCACACTTCAATATTTTCCCAAATTGATAGCAGTTGGAGATTGCGTGCTTCAATGTGGAATCTAGATTTGCAAAACAAATTTAAAGTCAAAACCTTAGAGCACTAAGGAAGTTAACCAACATAATAGTGTAATGGCACAGTAAAGTCTCTCAGACTGGGCGCATGAGAAAGCAAAATTCTGAAACTAGATTCTGTTAAATAACCATTGTTTATAGCAGATCATAGGAATAGATCGGCTCTTCATTTATACAAACAAATAACTAAAACAACAGTCAGATACATTGCAAGAACACAACTATGAAGTTAATCCGACTACTCCTTTCAACACACGTAATTGGCATATTTAGTTACAACGATTTGGAACCGGATTTCAGAGTCATTCATTTCCTTGCCCTGTCTCTGGTATGAGCATGTTTGTTTTTGCGGTGTAAGATGATCTAGGTGACACAGACGGGGCCGCAGGCTACAGTGCAAGCAGGCCTCCTCCCATCTGAGCCACACTTTAAGATGGCAAACACCAAATCACCAGACTGAACCTTAAAGCCTAGAGGCCAGGGGCAGCCAGACACACTTCACTTTCACAAGTTCAATTTATAGATCCATGACCATACTTTCTGTCATAACACTGTCTGCCTCAATAAAGACTTTAGCCCCCTGACTCCACATGATGGATGGAGACAGTGCTTTTATGATGTTTGAGGAACTCTGTCTGAGTTTGGCCGTGTCCAGGTGGCTGCGGTTCTCCCAGCTGGAGGTTGTTCTCTCCCACCATGTGTGGGTCTCTGAGTCCACCCAGAGCTGCTGCCAGCTTCCGTAATGCACCTGCCCTCAGCACCTGACCCTGCCCAACACATGAGGCGCTGACATCATCGTTGAGGCCGAGGCAGCGAGGCGAGGCGCTGGATGGAAACATTCCTCTGGTGTGAAACCTCGTCTTCCACCTTCAGGCACGCAAGCCCCCTCAATCCGCTGGTAATGTCACCGTTTTAACAGGGAAGGAAGAGAGGTCGGGTGGCACACCCCAGCCTTAGCCACATGGCTGTGAGTAATCTGTTTATGGATTGGATGTCATGTCCCACTGACCCCTGAGTAAACCCAGCCATTATTGGGTGATCAAAGTGCTGACATCACTCTGGCGGAGCCGGTTGTTTGTTTAGGCAGCCACTCTGGCTGGGCCGGGTGTGATGACTGAAAGCAGACTTCCGATTCAGTCCGCTTCCACATCTGGGCGAGGGACTATGATGTCAAGTTGTGTGCTTGTATCCCATTACGTTGGGAGATTAGCACACAAACAGCCTCTGTCACAGCGGCCAGGCTACAATCATTAGCCATGATACACTGATATTTGGAAAAAGATCTGCTTGCTAGAAGCTTATGTAATCACCTCTAAGCTACAGGAGGTGTCAAAGTGACCGTACGGTACAAAAACATCAGCGCACCTTTACAGTGACAGGAACACGACTTTATAATGACAGGTATACCACTTTACAATGACAGGTACACCAACCACTTTTAACAATGACTGGCCCCCATATTTGTTTGAGAGTAAACAAAGCAGAATGTTGTCCGCGTCTGTCCGACCAGAGGCATCGTTCATGTGTTTGTTATTATCCCCCAGAAACTGAAAACGGGTGAGAAACGTTGTCCTCGTCTTCCTTGACGTTCCATGGAACCTGATCAGATCTTTTCAGTAAACACGGCAAAGAAGCTGTTTTGAGTTGCATTCAAATCCAGCCCTAGCCGAGATGAAGGGCTGGTGTCCACAGTAAGACTGAAGGGAGAGAGAGAAAAAAAAAGCACTTCTGGCTCGTAGTATTGTCCTACCCTGTGTGATAGTGTTTCCTCATCAATCACCACGTTTTCACAATGCCACATTTGGACTTAATCTAACCTGACTTTCTGTTCTTCCATGTAGGGGATTGACTTTTCAAACTAGACTAAGGGAAGCCATAAACAAAACCCATAAACCTATGAGACCTTTGGAAAGATTTGTATATGCTTTATGGGAATCATCCATCAAGGACGAATAGGTGTCTTCCAAAGCTTGGCTGTGTCACAGCAATTTACATAAATATTTAGATGAGTGGTTCTTAGATTGTTGGTCCCAGTTTTTTTTGTGGTTAATTTTCGACAATCCTTGGGTCTTTATCAACAGAATTGAATCAACGGGTTGATTATAACGTGGTCATGTGGTATGGTATTTTACCTTTACCAAATGAGACTAGAGTGAAGGAGAACTCACCCATCCAATGCTAACATTCGCTCTAGGAGAAGCGATTCCCACACATGGCTCTCTGCCTCAGAGGGATGTTTTACATAATAACTTAGTAGTTGGCCGAAGAAGCGGCCAGACTTAGCGAGATAGAGAACAGTGAGAAAAGGAGGCCCGGGGCGGATCTGTGAAGTTGCATTGCATTCATCTGAGGTTTATTCAACACATGTTTAATCTGACAGGCAGGGAGGCAGGCAGGCAGGCAGGCGACTGAGATCTTAAATGGGAAGCACACCTCCATATGAGCCTTCCAGAGAGCTCTCTCTTTCCTAGGTGGTCTCATAATCCCGCAGCAAACTGAAGTAGTGAAGCCACCACAGCTTCCTTTTATGTTCAAGGTGGACTTTCCACGAAGAAGTCCATCCAACAGAGGAACTTTGAAACCCTCATAGAACCAGGTTGAGTATAGTTAAAAACACTACAAATGAGTAATAATACATAAATACATTTGTCATAAAAAACATATATATATATATACAGTATATATACCTTTAGTATACATTTTCCTGGAACATATGTACAGTTGTTTACAATAATTGTTCTTATTCATGGCTTGGTCAAAAACCAGATCTCAGTTATCCAAACAAGGGGATCATTTTCCCATCCAGAAGGGATGTGGAGCTGTTACAGAGTCTATTTCACATCTAACATGCCTTACTCATGAACCATGTGACCTTGTATTACCCTGTTATCCTACTGCACAGGAGAACTGACCTAGTCACAGTATGTCTTTCTATATACGAACAATCCTTTTAACTCCTGTAGGGGGACACTGAGTGCAAACAGACGTTTAGAATAGTTTACATATAGAGTGATGAAGTACTGTGATGAAGCAGACTAGAAACGCATGGACGTGCTTCAAAGGAAAACACCTGCAGTGCCAGGGTTGGAAGTCTATACGCTCACACTGACAGTGCAGGAGGACGTTGGCAATTTATTCATTAAAATCTGCCGTACTGTATACACCTTTTCATTTTAAATATCCAACGCTGGTCTGAAATGAACTTTCATTTCCAAGACGGACATCTTGACGGATATATATACTCAGTTGCATGTTAGCAGCAAGTGGTCCAGAATGTGAACATTAGAACCGCGGTCATTGACCGCCATCTTGTGGTTGTGAACAAAACTGTAGCTTCAAATCAAAGATGCACTATTAAATAACAATATCTGCAAACATGCTAAAGGCTGTTTGCAGATGTTCTGTCACCGGAAACATACCTGTCTCTACTCTGGAGTGCTCCATCCTCTCTGTCACTTTCTCCTGGCTGATGACGTAATCAACGATGCGCACTCCGATTGGTGGCTCTGTATGATTCCATTCCATGATGACCAATGAGCTGCTGGGCTCGTAAGAGTGGGAGAGCCTGAGCCTAAGAGAGACACGTACACTCAGGTAAAAGGTTCTTCGCACATTATTCGGCTGGTATTCAACGTGAGACCTTTCTCTCAAAATGGCCGCCCGAAGCATGCCTGCTCCTTAGCATGCAGCTCGATATCTGCCCAAACTCTTCACGACTGAAGTTACTTCTTGGTAAGAACCTGGTATCTACGCAGCAGGTGCATATTGTTCCTCCCGACAATGACTTCCAACCACAAGCCCCCCCTGCTAGCTCCCCTGCTAGCCCCCCCTGCTAGCTCCCCTCCTAACCCCCCCTACTAGCCCCCCTGCCCATTCTCTTCCTCCTGTTCTGCCTTCCCCCCTGTGGCCTCCACAATAGCAACAGCAATCAGGCATGATGGACTGACCTGGGTTGCGGGAGAGGGGCACACATGGGCAGTCCGTCAGTGCCGAAGGCAACGGAGTCGCAACGACACCAGTCGTCAATGACATCACCTTTCCCTGAACACCACAAGATACTCATCATGGCCTCCATCAGAGCCTGAGGAGGGGGGGAAGGGCAGAGGAGAGGGGGGGAGGGCGGAGGAGAGGGGGATGGCGGAAGAGGGGGGGGAGGATGGAGGAAAGGGGGTCAGGTGGTGGAGGGGGGGAGGGTGGAGGAAAGGGGGTAGGGTGTAGGAGGGGGGGAGGGTGGAGGAAAGAAAACATTGTTGATAGGATACGGGAAAGTCAGGTATCGATAGTCTTCTCTCTCTCAGTGTCTGGTTATTAGCTGCCTGGTTTGCATCCTCTACTTAGGCATATTGATGTTGTTTCCCACTGCTTGTTTGACAACATCAAGCATAGTAGCCTTTGTTGGTGAGGTGTTAACATGCTGCGTTAAGTGATGTGTTGGCAATTAGCGTTCGATCGTTACGATACCACTTTTGAGAGGACGTAGCTTCCCGTGCTCACCCCTATCTTACCTGGTACGTCTCGTTGTTGGAGACCAGCTCGTAGAGCGGGGCAGCTTTGGTGATCTGCAGCAGGACTGGCTCGGTGGGTCGCCCAGGCCCAGGGCTCATGTGACACAGGTGGCAGGAGCGTGGACACTGGCCCTGGCTGCTGCACTCCATACGCACACCGGCAGCCAGGCGCTTGGCGCCTGTGTCCAGCAGGCTGGCGATGTAGGCCGGGTAGGTCAGCGTCCGTGGCTCCTTGTCTCGCTCCTCCGACTCCTCTGATGGAGAGTTGCCTGGAAGAGGGGAGGTGGGGGGTTACTGCAGAGTAGGGCTCTGTTGTGGGAGGAGCTCTGAGGAGAGGTGGCAGGTTACTGCAGAGTAGGGCTCTGTCGTGGGAGGAGCTCTGAGGAGAGGTGGCAGGTTACTGCAGAGTAGGGCTCTGTCGTGGGAGGAGCCTTGCGGAGAGGTGGCAGGTTACTGCAGAGTAGGGCTCTGTTGTGGGAGGAGCTCTGAGGAGAGGTGGCAGGTTACTGCAGAGTAGGGCTCTGTTGTGGGAGGAGCCTTGCGGAGAGGTAGAGGGTTACTGTGAGGTGAGTGTTGGTCTATCTGGTAGGCTAGTGTGTGTGTATATACTATAGTATTAATATACTACTAGCAGTACAGCAGTATGATGAAGAGGAAGTTTGAAACCCCAGCGATTGTTATTGCTAAATTAACTAAAGTTTGTTACCCAATTAGGGCTTCAGCAGAATGTTGGCATCCATGCTCTCAAAATATTTACTTAAGTTATGCCGTCACAACAACACATTTTTTAAACCAAATTCTTCTACAACTGGCACCGCATCATGCTCCATTCATTACGCTGCCTGGGTGTAATGCGCTCGAAGCAGTCCCTGCTTCAAAGCCATCTCTGAAGGAAGACTTGAGTTTAACACAAAGCTTCCCCCCTTTGTCTTTGAAAACAGCTCTGCATTACTAGTCCTTCGTAGTGTTTGCAGTCGTGAGCGTGCACAGCCAATTTAAAAGCCCAACAGCCAATTAGGGGATAACTTGTCATGGAGTTGGCTTTGATGAAATACGACATGGTTTTTATGAGCCAACAGGGTACAAGGGAAACACAACGTCCACGTGGACGCAGACACAAGCGACCACACAGTAACGAAAACGCTCGCTCACACGCACAAGTGGAGACACGTACACACGCTCGCACGCGAAATTCCTTCCATTTTGACGACATACTCGTGCCCCAGTAGAGGCAAATTAAACAAGCGCCTGTGCTTTTGAATGAACAAGAGCACTTCACTCGCTCAATCAATCACTCCGGATCAAGCCGGTGAGCACAGACAGATCATTACATGCGCTTCAAGCCTTGAGCCCTCAATGAGCTCTCAAGTAGCAGCTCCAACAGGAAATTCCACCTTCCGTGATCCGATCCAATGACAGATGACAGGTTTGGCTGGCGCCATTCGTAGAAGCCTTCCCACCCGGTGATGAAGTGGGCCTTGAGGTGAACGACACACGCACTGCTGGATATCATGCTGGCTCAGAAGGGCTGAGCGCTTTTCTCATAACCCGGGAACAAGGACGCAGATTCTGCAAACGGACTGGAGATCGACCAATCATGACACGTAGATATATATGCTGCTGATTAGATGGTGCCCAGCTAATCATGGCACGTATGTAAATGGATAATCTACCAGAAGGACACATCACTGTGGGCTAAAAGCTGGAGCTCTGATCTGGAACACTGTCTGCCCGGAAGGAGGGGCAGAGAAGGAGGGGGGGAGGGAGGGGGAGTGAGGGAGGGAGGGGGAGTGAGAGTGAGATGGAGAGTGAGAGAAAAAGAGAGGAAAAGAGAGAGCGATAATGAGGGAGAGAGAGATAAAGAGAGAGAGAGAAAGAGAGAGAGAGAGAGAGAGAGAGAGAGAGAGAGAGAGAGAATAAGAGAGTGCAGGCTGTGACACAGCCTTAATTATCAAAGGGAAGCCCCGGTCCATGTCCAACACGCCAGTATAAGCGACTCAGGTCACGCTCTACCATCCTGACGAGGCAGCTAGGCTGTAACCATGTCACTGTTAAGGACAAAGAGAGGAAGAGGGGCAGCCTAGTCTGGCAGGCTATGATGTACTGGAGACTGGTGGGGAGATGGTAAGGAAGAACCGTGTCTGGACTGGAGAATATATGAGGAACATTGCTTACTGTCACTCGCGGTACAGAATCTATGGGGCATTAGTGGAAATGTGATTCAGTCTACATTCCACCCATGCACGCACGTACGCGCGCGCACGCACGCACACACACACACAACACACAGACAAACGCACACGCATGTGCACATACTCACCTACACTTGCATCAATTTGTTTTGACATATGAGATGTACTCTGAAAGCAGACAGTTATGAGGAAAATCTAACGAATAACAAGTGAGATGCGGCGAAGACAAATCACTTTCTAGGAAGAGAGAAAACACGCCATTAAATCTCATTGCTTTTGGACTGCCCCCCCTCCACCCCCCTCCCTCTTCCTGACAAAGACGCTGTCATCTGTCATCTTCACATTCCATCCTCAGCGGTCCTTTCAAAAAAAGGAACAAAAAGTTAAGATTGAAGTCGCGTTGCTAGAGGTTTTCCATTTCCAGATTGGTGCCAATTATGAGATGCTGCCAAGGTGAAAGTAGGAGGATTCTATTGAACCGACGAGGAAGAAACCGACTGGGAAATGTAACTATGGAGCCCTTTACCAAACCTTCCATACAGATGTGTGCTTCCACTTGGACACTAGGTGTTGCTATGGTGTCACTGAGCAGACACACCAGCGAGGAATGAAAAACCAATCATATCTCTCTGCGGACTCTGTCGTGCCGCAGCTAGAAAAGTAGAGAATCATTGGGTTTGAAATTGGGCTGGAATCTCATAAAACACAGTTTAATCATGGTTTCCGGGCTAACAAGTGAACCCAACATTCACAGAGTATCAATACAATTCTGACTATCGCACTATCACGCTTGGTGTAGAAAATTGTTTTAAGTTCCAGAATTTTTTTTCCCCCTAACCCAATGTATTTTCTTTGGTTTGCTAAAGAGAACCATCACACGTGCTCCAGCAGAGCATGGTGTGCTGGGGATATCAAGCCCAGTCTAAACACAAACCCAGGAACAGAATACATTTGAGCTCTTAAACAAATCCCTTTGACAGCCAAATCTTCTCAGGCAGATGCTGCTTGTAGCAGATAATTCACAGTGGCACACTGTGCTAGCCCCTACACTCCGCTAAGGAAATTGCAATAAAACTGTGCGTGCTGTCCCAGTCATATATTCCCACCGAAGGAGTCTCTCTCTGTGTGTAAGAGATGCAGAGAGAGAAGGAGAAACAATGAAAGAGAGAGAGAGAGAGAGAGAGAGAGAGAGAGAGAGAGAGAGAGAAAAAGAGAGGAAAAGAGAGACCGTATACAAGCAATATGGATGACCTGACAGCCGCTGTCGTAAACCTGAACGAGGTGTTTACATGCTAATACAAAGCCTTGACTTTACACCAGCTAACCTCTCCAGCCCAGCCAGCCAGTCCTTCAGTCTCTGGTGGGCTGATTTATCCCTGCACTTTAGCCACGCGCCCCCGCGCCGAGGCTTAACTGACAGCCTTCTGCACACCCTAATGGAACGCTGGGCCACGGTGCCGCGCCACGCCAGGCAAGAGCTCCGGCATTTATTCACTGTTGATTGGGCCTGCCCGTGGACGTCTTGTTCCTGGACTTAGAAAGAGGCCACGGTGAAGCCGGGCTGCCTGACTGCTCCAAATCCCAACACCACCCACCTCTCAGCATTGTATACCAGACCGAGTGCTTGTCAGGGATTGAATCGAAGGCAATTTACGCAAGGTTCTTCGTCTCCACTTGAGATTACACCTGCGGCTGTTTCCGCGCGATGGTAATGGACATAGAATCTACAATTTATGTTCTTAGGGGCGAGGAATTTCAGAAACTTGTTATTTACAGTAACTAACACGGTCTTATAGATACAGGATATGCACAGACAATGTAAGAATACCTGCCAAAGCTTTGTGAAAGATGGCGATGACAGTCCCAACAAATGATAGATGGAAGATTACTCAAAGTGCACATTAGAAATTCCAGAATCGGTCAAAAACCACGGTGTTCGCACATGACGCCGATACAACACACAGCTGCCTGTAAGCTTGAAATTGTGCTGCATTTATGATACTGTTTTGATGTTCCCAGCTTTTATTTGCCAGATGGTGTCTTAGAGGTTCACAGGGGAGAGAAAACCCCAGCACACAGGGGGAGACCATCTGACCGTAAAAGGGTGAAGAGGCCATGTTTTTTTATGAATATCAGATCAATTTGACTCCCTCAGAATGTAATATGATCCTAAACCGTGCTGGGGTTTGTCTGCCTGAAATCTAGACCAGAGGCATCCATTTCATGGCAAGCTGAGAGGATCATTGCAGAGGCCCATAGCAACAGTGCTCCAGTATAATCAAATGTTTTGAACACGGTGCTACTAGCCCTGGGAGATGCGGTAGGTCTGGACTCTGGACGGAACAGAGCTTTTATTTCATTTCTCTCTCTAGCCGGCGGAGTGCAGTTGGAGGTCTTATCTGTCCTCGTGGGGCGAACAGCTGGCATTCGCCTCACAGAGAGATGATATGGATGGACACAGCCCATTCCCTCACCTGTGCACCTATCACTTACACTTTTGGTGGACGCAGCGACCTTCACGCATACAATATGGTACTGTGGAAGTAATCCAAACGGCTTGACTTCCCCTAATTAAGTGGAAAAGTGTACAGTATATATATAGAGAGAGAAAAAAATCGAAAGAAAATAATACCTGCTAGTCAAAGAAATCTTATATTGCAAGCCCTTGGAAAAAAAAGCGTATTTAGGAGTCTGGTCATGTGAAATACTGTAGGAGACAGCAGAGAAGGATGGCTTTCGATCGAGGGGGGTTACAGTAAGAGACAAAAATATCATCTTGGCTAGTTCTTCATCTTCATCTTCATCTGCTGGAACAAATAAAGCATTGTTGACCTGACTTGAAGCCGTAGGAGATATGTTTTTGTGAAAATGTTCACAGCACGACAGAGGGAAAAAAGCAATATTGAATTATTAAAGCGTGTTCCCTGGCTAAGACTGAGAGAGAATTGTGCAAAGTTCACAGAGAAATTGTTTGGACTTGTGGAAATACCTTCCTCACTTTTCATTAAAGGGGTTTTAGGTGTTGATATTCTCTCCCAGCATCTCAGTGTCATAGTGACAAGATGAATCTTAACAAGGGCACGTTCAGTAGAGCTTCCTGCAGTATCATTTTTCATCATCTCCTAGAAGGCCAGGTTAAAAGAAACTCTATTTGATCAAACTATCACATCATAACATAATGTGTTATATAACCTCATTTACAATTGAGCATACAGTTCATGACCTCAAAAAGACGCCAAACAGAATCGTTTCAGAATCAGGATCTAACGTTCTAACGTCGCTCTAACGTCGCTGTGCAATTGACCTGAAACAGAAGAACTGGTGGCCACAGTGTTCATGTCCTGTTGGCTGATGACGATGTTCTGTTACTCTGCCAAGGGAGACATCCACAGGTGAAAGATTCATTATAACATAGGTCTTGCAAAGGTGTGCGTCAGTCCTGACCTCCAAAATGAGTAATAGAGGCCAAGCGATGACTGCCACGTAAGGTCCTCCGTTTGAAGACCCCATTCTGTCAAACGCACCGCCGGGTCACCCTGTGTTGACATAGCAACCGGCCAGCGCTCGTCCTCAATCTTCACTAGGGCTTGACACACACTTTTGTGTGAACGAAAACAAGCGTGGAAACACACACACCCATACCACCACACAAATGCTAGGAGACCCAAACTCCAGATTTCCCTGTTATGAATCGGAGCAAGTTGCAGTTCCTGCGTGTGGTTGAAGGCTCGGAAATCCTTCTCCTCTGCAGCTCCCATGCCCCTAACGCTCCTCTCCTCGCTCCTCTACATCAACGGAGCAGCGGGAGGCTGCATGTTGGCCACTCCACTTGCTGAGCTCTTAGTGGTTATAAATAAGACCAGGGTCACATTTCTGAGTGTGCTGCTCACTGCCGGAGCTGCCCTGCGGAACGGAGAGAAATCCCATTCTCCTCAGGACCAATCAATAAGGCAGGAAATATCAGTAATTAAGCAGATAAAAAGGTAGCCCTGTAATTACCACCTGACATCTGAGTCGCTCGTTAGGTCAGGGTAGAGCGAGGGGGAAAAGTCGATTAATATCTATCAGAGCCAACTGATAGGATCCAAAATTAACTGTGGTTGGTCCGGGGAGAAATTCATTCCAGAGCTCCCTGACATGCGGTGGTCACACACACACACACACACATATGACGGAACACTTGTCAACTTACTGCGCTGTGCTCTAGAATCTGAAAAGAAGATGAAACGGCGCGGATTTCCAGTCAGTCTCAGTTTATGCAGCAACGTGGATGCATCCCAAAATGTGAGTACACATTATCGCGTCAATAGCAACACAACGCCCTTCGATGTTGTGTTTGTAAACATGGCTGCCAAGGCTGTGCACACAGTGGAGCCCCAAGACGTACTCTGAACAAATTTGCAGGCTGCTTAAAATTCCGAGGCCAGATGCGCGTTGTGCCACATCACCCTGGGCAGCCAAGATCAATAGTTACAGGCCTGTTTACCCCCTGTCGATGTGCAAACTGACACTTTAGAACTCGGATCAATCAATCTTCATCAGCAAAAACCAGACCACTCTCTCCAACACCCCTACACACACTCGCACTCTGTGAATTACCACCCAAGGTGTCATCGTTCGTTTTCTAATACCAGATCAAAGCCAATAGTCTGGTGTTGCTGTGGTTCCATTCGATCTGAGTGACTGTGAAGATCGGGGGGGAGGGGGGGGGGGTTGGTGGAGGGGGTTCCAAGTTTTCTCTTGGCTGATTTGTCATTAGCAAGTTCCATCGTGTGTGAAACGGTGAAGTTGTCAGCCTTGTTTTCAATCAAGCATCAAAGCAAAGGTGCGAGAAGCCCCATCACACACTCTCCACTCTCTAACCAAACCCGATCGCAGCTCCAAGCCGGATAATTATGACAAAGTCTCCTTTCGGTACAAATTCAATTTGAAGGACATAAACGCTGGCACTCATACCTGACAAGATTTCACGAAGACAATCATGACTAATGCATGGATGTTCTGTTAGAAGGATCTGATGTTTGGCTCGCTTCCTCGTCTCCAAGCCCCACAGACACGCTTGTTCGTACTCGCACTTTAATCAAAGACGTGCTGGTAAAAAGGTTAATCAATGTGATTAGAGAGCTAGGAGATCTCTGATGGTTTGTCTGTTTCCCCAGTCCGTGTGTGTCCCTCGAGGGACACAGAGGAACCAAAGACGGAAGAGGATCCTCTTATGAGCAATAAAGCTCCATTCATTAATAAACTGTATTTGTCAACATAACTTACGTTCAAAATGTCAGCACTTTATTTGGAGGGCTGCAGCTTAATAGCCCATTCTGTATTTTCAAGAAATGTTATTGCTTGAATTGCTTGTTATTGCTTGTTATTGCGGCAACTGAAGGGCTATCGCTGCTATTCGCCATCTGACAGGGAGCACGAATCAATTTTCCATCCAGCGGCCACTGAGATCAAGTCTAGTTGTACCTATAAAGTGGTGTTTCCCAGCTCACTGGTATCTGCCTTCGATCTACTGGAGTCTTGGAACTGAGGGTCTATCTGCAAGCCAAGATCTCCAGACTGTGGCTGGAACTTTCCTATCTCTGCCCCACACTTGGCTAGCCTCTCCCTCTACCTAGCCGCTTCTCAGAGGGGGCAAGAGCACTATGCTGCTCTATGGAGCGAATATATCAGAGAGCAGAGCGCTGAACCCTGCCAAACCCTGACTCCTCTGTTGTCCAATGGAAATGTCCATCTTCCCGTCTGCCTTCATACTTCGTCCAATCACTCTGGTCTCGGAGAGGCCCCATACATCAGCGACTTTTAGGCTGAAACTTTCCACTTAGGCACCGGAGAAAAGAGATGAGTCCGGCCTGGTAATCATGGAGCTGCGTTAGCATGAGTCACTTCTGTTATACTTGAGGTACAATCGTATAGAGTATGACAGGACATTGGTTAGCCTGCTCTAAGCTTTCTGTGTCCTAAGAACATCTCCTGTACTGCACCGTAGTGTGTGTTGCTGTTACTGTGTGTGTACACGATGTCTGGCAACAACAATGGTAAAGTGGATGGCCAAGAGAACATTCTGATCGTATTAGATAATTTCATGTTTACCCTCGCATCTATATATTCCCTCATCTTTGCTGTTGCAACAGTTTATCTCACAATTCCTTCTGGCCATCGTCACGCCCTATGGTTGCATCTTCTGCACGCCTTGCTTTTTTCTGTATCTTACATGTGTGTGTGTGTATGTGTGTGTGTACGTGTGTGTGTGTAGGAGGGGGTCTCTTTGACAAGGTCGACAAGTTCACCTGCTCAAAAAATCAAAAGACTTCTCCTAATGTCATCCAGCGGTCTCCCAACGCACTGTTGCCGTGACGTCTGTCGTCTCAGTGGGCTGGGAGTTTGGGAGGGGGGGGGGCGTGGGACACGACAGCGTCCAGGGGTCAGCCGGGTCGGCCGTGGAGCGGCGCTGATCCGGAAGAGCAGCCCACCAGCCTCCTGAGGGGCCGGGTTCAGTCACGGGTCGACGCCTCGCACAGACAGCGGGAGATGTGCACAACCTGCTCTCCCTCCCCGACACCGTCATGCCAGATGAAGAGCCGGAACCTTCCCCTGTCCCCTGCCCCCTCCCCCACTACCGGAACCTTCTCTCCACCGTTGCTGTGATGACTGCCACCTATCCCGGTGACCTGGGTTCGAGTCGCGCTGACGTCCCTCCCACTCGCCGACGATAAATGTCATCTCTCTCCGAGCTCGCAGGACACGCGGGGACGTGTTCGTACATACTGTGTGCATAATTGAAACGTTTGATTCGCCCTCGAGAGTCGAGAGAGGACGGGAACAGCTGCGCGGAAGCCTCCGTGGCAGCCTGCACCGCAGGCCGCTAGCGTGCGTGATATGATACTGAACTTGGACGAATTGCTGGCGGTTCTACTCGTCTCAAGCGTCGACCAAAGTCCTCAGCACATCTCAGGCACCCCTGCCAGCTGCACCATGGGAGCCAAGCCATGGCAAGCCTCTGACCGCATTTAAAGGTGGGAAGTGTCTTCCTCCCACCAGTCTCCACACATCTGTCCATCTGTCTGTCAGCAGCTCTGTCACAGATCAATAGCGACATGCCAGAACCTGTATCCATCTGCGTGGGCTGGGGCCAGTATTACTTGGCCTCTTTCTCCCCCAGAGGGAATAGAGAGCTTCTCCAGACATTGGTAATTCACCACAGGAGGGGAAAGGAAGACACTTACTGCCTCGCAGCATATTTTCACCTCATGATGGCTGCTGTATCTGTTTAAAGATTCCTCATCTGTCTTGTGCCATAAATCATGGAGCCGGTGAGCTGGCGGAGAGTGGCTCAGTCTCCCCTCATGTACATGTTCCTGTCTGAGGGAGGGAGGACGGAGGGAGGGAGGCAGTGGGCGGAGGGAGGGAGGCAGTGGGAGGAGGGTGGCAGGAGGGAGGGAGGGAGGAGGGTGGGAGAAGGGAGACAGCGGGAGGAGGGAGGGAGAAGGGAGGGAGGAGGGTGGAAGGAGGGTGGGAGGGAGGCAGTGAGAGGAGGGAGGATGGTGGGAGGAGGGAATGAGACATGGAGGAATCGAGAGAGTGGGAGAGGAGGGAGCGAGAGAGAGAGCTGGTGACTAAAGTAAAGGTGGGATAAGAAGAGGCAGTGAAGGAAGAGAGACCCAAAACGAGGCCAGTGTGTGAGTGTGGCAGCCCTCCCCCCGGCTCGCTCTCCCCTCGCCTCCCCAGAGACGCAATTAACAAAGAAATTATAGTGGAACACACCGCCCAAAGGCTCTGGTGTCTCTAATGCCACGAAAAAGTGCTAATCACTTTTTTATTACAGTAGAGCAAGAGAAGGAGAGCAAGGGAGAGAGGGAGGGAGACAGAGAGAGAGAGAGAGACCCACAGAGGTAGAGAGAGAGACTGAAAGGGAGCGGGGCCGTAAATGCAAGGTGCACAATGAAACAAACCTCAAAGCTCCCAAATTAGAACTGGAATAAGTATTAGCATTCTAGTTAGCTGAGAAGTTAGGTACATTACACAGTCATTTCCTTTCTCCTCAGTTTGAACTCAAAGCTCATTAATACTCATTCACTTGCATCTCTACTTTACCTTAAAAGACACCGTAAATGCATTTTGCACATGCTCATAATTAAGGAGTGTCTGAACTACTTTCACCTCCGGAACAAGTACAGGTTTTTTTTTTCCCTTTATGTAAGTAAATCCCATTTAATATCTACACGGAACAGGATGCTTTACTTAGCAAGTTCTTCAGTCAAACAGCGCTGGTGTTCTGCCACCCAACCTGAGGAGCAAAAATAAAACATCTCCTTCTGCAGCTAAATAACTGCTGGGCTTAATGCATGTTTTTTTTAGGACAAGTCTTAAAGCGTGGACATTGTTCTCTTCCCTGTTTCTATTAGTCCTCCAGCAGACAGACCCATTTCCGGCTGCTCCCCCCCAGAGTAGGACAGGTGTCTGGGGTGTGAAATGACTGAACAGTCAGCCCTCCCCTGGAACTCAGTATGCCATGGCCGCCTGCTGCACTCCAGCAGGGGAGAACTACTCCACACAATTAGAGTGTATTTGTGCCAGCACCACTTTACCTCTACTGTTAGAGAGCCAGCATGGCCAGGGAAAGAAACACACGCAAAAAAAATGCCGTCCTTGAACAATCCGCTGCTAGTGGCCAACTAATGACAAGCCCTGATCCAAGAACCGCCTAAAAGCTGGAAAGTCGAGTCTGCCCTCTGAAGATCTGGCGCAATCTGGTTTGTGATTTAAGACTGGACCATCATAGTGAACGCTGCCCAATGCTGCTGCTTCTTATTCAGAAACACACTCGAGGCAGAGAAGCAGACCGCCAGCTAGCACTAGCCTCCTGCTCTCTGCAGGTGCTGGAACAGGGACAGGCTGAGTACACACACACACACACATTCGTCTCATGACCACCCTAGCCATCCTCTCCATCCATCTTAGTTAGCAAGGGGTTTAGGGGTTCCTCAAAGCCCAGGCTAGCATTCAACTTCACTTCTACGATCCTCAATTAGGATTGACTCTTCAATCCTGGAGATCGATGCTCAGGACTTAGAGACTGTCTCTAGTTCCTGATTACATGTGCTCCCATTTACAGCGGAGACGCGACGAAAACCAAACACAGCAGGTTACTTGTCGACATCGCCTGCGGTACAATATGCAATACTGATACCATACACATCGAGTACAGACAGTTTCACGTGCTCCTGGGAGAGCTGAAAGCCTCTCTATATTAAAAAGGGTAGGAATTTCTTTTGCTTCATCTTTGAGGTTCGTATTGTGAATTATAATTGGCTTTTTTTTTTTACACGGATGGAACTGGAGCTTCATTCTCTTCCGGATCTGGACGCTGCTTCGTGTGGGTGGAAAGTACGGCGGCTTCATATGAAATGTCAACAAAAGAAGAGAAACAGAAATCAATGAAGCGGCGCTCATGAGTGTGGTGGTGAGGACTCAGGGCCCAGAGCTCAGCAGCGAAGGTGCATTACCCTCTGATACTCTGGGAAAAGGGGGAGCGTTTCAAGACAACCAGATGCAATTGGCATTAAAGTCGGCATGTTCAGCTATCAGACCATCTATTTCTTGCGATCCAGACTTTGAAAAGGAAATTGAAGACTTAACTACAGTACAGACTTTGTTGACAGAGTTGAGTTGGGTGAAGCGTGTTAAACAAGGTGAAATACTAGAATGACTTCAAAAACCCAGGTAAACACAGAGAGGTACCGATTGACATCTTATCTGGGAGGAAAAAGAAGAAGACATTTTTTTTTTGTTCTTTTTCAAATATGTTTCACACCTCATCCTCGTACAGAAGACTGTTTGATCTGGTGAACAAACAACAGGAAAAAAAAGTAATACTGAAAACAATGTGCCTGAGATCTATATCACCGGGATTCAAGGAGCCCTGATATTTCCGAACGAATCATCTTCCTTTCCCCTCCTTTTCCCCGTCTCTCTCTCTCTCTCTCTCTGTCTTTCTCTCTCTCTCTCTCTCTCTCTCTGTGTCTCTCTCTCCTCCGGTGGTATCGTCTTTCGGCGTTGCTCTGGTCTTACTTTATTGTCTGGGAGCCGAGTCTTCATCAACACGTTGAAGCTAATGAGTACATCCAATGGGGGGGGGCAATACTCAGTGTTGCAAGAATGGTGAATTGAGGATGGTTTTCTGATTGAGGTACAATTATGTTTGATGGTAGATGGTTGCTGTGTTGTTCCCAGTCAGGATATGTTACTGCCTCAGATTCGGCTTCAGCCTGCGCGATCAGGAGGCAGTCACATACCGCCGCTTCGGAGTGAGATGTCATGTCTGGTGCATTACCCAGCCTCTCGCAGCGGGGCGGGGGAGTGGGGGCGCCCTGCTCTCTCGTGCCATGTGTGTGTGTGGGGAGGTGTTGTGTGTGTGCCTGTGCGAATTGTGGGATGGGGGGTTGCACTGCCTCTTCTGTGTCATGGGTAGTGGTGCGGTCGAGGTGATGTGGTGTGTGTGTGTGTGTATGGGGTTGCACTGCTCTCTCGTGTCATGGTAGTGGTGGGGAGGTGTGTGTGTGTGTGTATTGTGTGGCTTTGTGAGTATCTTTGTGTGAGTGTTTGCGAATGCGTGTGCGTGTACGTGTACGTGTACGTGAGTGTGTGTCTGTGTCTGTGTGGTGTGTGGGGTGTGTCTGTGTCTCTCTTGTGTTGCAGTCCCGCGCTCAAGTGGTAGGGGAGGTGTGGCCCGGCGCGGCGCGGTTCTATACGGGTGTGTTGGGTGGGGCTGTGTGTGTGGTGGCTCGCTGGTGTGTGTGGGGGGTTGCACTGCTCTTCTTGGTCATTGGTACGTCGGGTGGGTGAGGTGTGAGACGCATGGGCTATGTGGCGTTGCATGGTGTGTTGTGGGTATGCAGTGCTCTCTCAGTACCATTAGGTAAGTGTGGTGGAGGTGTGTGTGTGTGGTGCGAGGGCAGGGGGTTCCGCTGTTCGACTCTCTCAATGTCATCGTGGTAGTGGTGGTGAGGTGTGGGGGGGTTGCATGCTATCCTCTCATGTCGAATGTAGTGGCGCGATAGTGGATCGCGGCGAGGTAGCTGGGGAGGTCTGGGGGACCAGGACACTATTGGGGTGATCGGCTCCTTAAAATACTAAGCCTAAACATGCCTGTTAGTGGTGTTAGCTTCCAGTATTTACGTTGTGAATATTTCATGACTGAGGTATAGTACCGTACAGCGCACAGCCAGCTAAATGTGTTGTCGGCAGCGTAGAGGGAGGCGAACGTCTACAGATCTATTTAGATGGGATGGGGGATGGAAGAGATCGGACATTTCATTTCAAGATAGGAGAATATTGCTCCTCGTGTAAGCGGCTGTAGCTGGAAAGTACAAATACTTGGTAACATGCAGGCAGATGATGCGTGGTGATGACTGCATTGGGATGACCTGCTGTTGCCGTTGGGAACTGGTTGAGTCGTCGCTGGGCTCCCTCACAAAGGGGCTAAGAATATCAGCAGGATAACATCGTGGACATCAATAACTAATAAGCAAGACCTACAGCAAATCATTTCTCAAGTAGCAGTGTGGGCTGATGGACAGGCGAACAAATGCTAATGACAGTCTAAAGGGCACAGGCCCTGTGTCCAGCTATTCCAACACCCACTGGATTTAATGATCCGTGACCAGAGATTCTCATACAAGTGGCTTTTAAACGTTATCCATCAAAAGTGAGGTCTGACAACTTGTCACTGTTTCACTGCGACTGAAATCTTTTTAAAGTTGAATGTATAGCTTTTTAGTGCCATTTTGTTTATGCGCTGTTGTGGTTCAAACTCACATCAGCAGTTATTTAAGGCATGCCTGCACCAGACACGAAGTTAATACAAAGTGGCTGGGGTTGCCAGTTGAATGAAGCGTGGCACCTTTGACAATAATAAACAGGTGGATTACGAGCGCTTGCATCCATTTAGCATTTGAATTGCACCTGTTTCATCATATTATTGGCGCGATTTGATGCCCTTGACAGGGGCCCCAGCGGTGCCGGGTTCAGGCCAATCACGCCGTGACGCCTTACGACTGCCATCAGCGCCTCCGCGGAGCAGTAGGGCGCGTCGTTAGCAGGCAGACTTCCTGTAGACACTTCCTGGATGTAGGAGTGTGCTGGGTGGGGGGGTGTTTTCAGGGAGGGGGTGGTGGTGGGGGGAGGGGGGTGTGCAGGGTGGAGTGATGCCAATTACCCCCATCACTCCACAGCCTGCTGCGCTCTCTCACCCCAGCATCCCTTCTCCGCTTAGCCTCGACTAATAGAAACGTATACGACTCTGCCTCCCCAAACGCTGCAACACAACCAAACTCATTATTTTCTGAAGGAGTTGCAGGGTTACAGAGGGAAACGAGATTTAACGCTTGACCTGGACCTCCCTGGCGTGCGCAGGAACACAAGATGGAGTTATAATTAGTTCAGATTGACAGCTTTTCTGAGGTAATTAAGTGATGGCTGATGAGATTCCCAGGTGGGAGGAAGATGTGGCCGACAGCTCCT
Organism: Plecoglossus altivelis; assembly: GCA_036571765.1. Classification (NCBI taxonomy): domain Eukaryota; kingdom Metazoa; phylum Chordata; class Actinopteri; order Osmeriformes; family Plecoglossidae; genus Plecoglossus; species Plecoglossus altivelis. The sequence goes on from BROE01000001.1 coordinate 10,984,578, forward strand.
GTTGCCAGCTACAGTTCAACCTGATTATCTCTGTGGCTGCCAATGAGAAGAGAGGGACTGGAGGCAAGTCCCTCCCTCCTCCTGCATTTGTAAGCCTATTTGTTTTCATGTCGCTGCATGTAATGCGACCTTAGAGCAATTGCCACCATCATCGACTTCATCGGGTTTACGACGCAATGATAATGGTTAGCCATGACAATATGCATCCAATTAAAAGGTTTTACGCGATTAGACAACTTATCAATTTATCTACGGTAACTGCTTCATAAAACGATAAGGGAATATTTAATTACGATGCTTAACGCGTAATAAGGAGGCTTTTCTCAATGACAGTTATGGAAAGGACAAAATATATCTTACAGTATTCACACCATCATTACATAAAAATGCATACTAAAACTGCAAATATTTCAGAAAACACAATTCAAAACAGGTTCCTTGGACCTTGTCTTCTATTTGTCTATAGCTCATCTAAAGTCACTGACAGTGCGACTTTTGAAAAAGCATATTAAAACACGCATTTCACTGCTGATTCACTTTGCCACTGGTCTGTGTTAAGGATTAATGCATGCTTTCTGCACAGCACACAAATGAATCACAATAACCTATCTGTTCTGTTCACATTCTCATAGCTGTGATGACGTTTTTCATCAAATGGCTTTTTGATCAACAACAGCACACTGCGGGCAGATGTCAACAGGTCAGGCGTCGTCTCTGCTTCAGTGTTGTTCGTAATCCCACGCGGGGTGAAGATCTAACGCTGGTGGTGATTATGTAAGCTGCTGAAACAGCCTACGTTCTGTATACAGTCCTGCTCTCCAAGGCAACGGGGCTACAGCTCACATGGACCAGTGTAATCAATGCAAGGACAGGCTCCTGGGACACTGGAAGGAAAAAGATGAAGCACAATATCCCTGGGCAAGGTGAACTGGCGCTCCACGGTGGAGATGCACAGTGCAGTGGAGGTCATGGAGAACCATGCCTGGCCAGAGAGAGGGGCTGGGTGGAGGCGTGTAACCACCACTGACCCCTGGCTATGCCCCCCCAGCCCCCTCCCTCCCTCCCCCTCCCTCACCCACCCCCCCCCGACCTCCCCTCCAGGGTCCGGCAAATCCATCTGCATCCCCGAGGAAGAGATCCCTGCTAAATATTCATTTATCTCTAGGCCCTGTCTTCTTGGATGCTAATCAATTTCCAGATAAAGCGTGGCCTATTTATAATTTGTTTCCGCGGCTCCTCTCCCCTCTTCTCATCTTCCTCTGCTGGAGGATCAGGCTTGGTGGGCAGCTCAGCTTGCAAAGCACACAGGGGAGAACACATCTACGACCAGGAAACCAAACTGGCGAAAGGGGGGGAGGGGGGAGGATGCGGAGGAGGAGCCACAGAGGAAGCTGACGGCTGAAGCAAGTCGGAAGGTAGATAATCGATGGAGGGGTGATCTATAAGGCAGTAGGGCAGACCTTTAGGCTTCATCAGTGTCTAAGACGTTTAACGGGGATTCAGAGGTCAGGTCCTCCAGGATTGACTGACCCTTTGAAGTTGAATGTCTCCGGCTGACCCTGCACAAATGGGCCCTCATGTCTCTCTGAAGACGATAGCGCTGCATGTGGTTGGATGAAATATTAATCCATCGTTTGCATTCCTAGTAATTTCTCCTAATTATTCCGACATCTCACGCCATACAATGCTGCACAGCATGGAACAGTGGAAAGCGTGAGCCAGCGTCTCAGGTTTCTCTGACTGATTAGCATTCTTTTGTTTATTCATGCGAATCAAATTGCTGCGCATACATTTAGTAGGACATGTCGTTCACTGGCAGCCTTTCGCAAAGCGATAGGATTGCATCCTCTGGACATGTCAGTACAGGAATAACATGAAGCTAAACAAAGGCCCACACGCACTCGAACATACACACTGACGCAGACACACCCACGTACACAAAAGCACACATCTTTATGTAACCAAACTGCCGAGATGAATCTACTGTAGCTGGAGAGGTCTGCGAATGTGGCCATTAACCCAGCAGGAGGTAGCTGTAGGCTTTAGAGGAATCTCCTGGAGACAAGAGAGACCGTCAGATCTGCTCCACTCTGGCATCAACTCGTTTGTAAAGTCATTTCTACTAGTACTTCCAAACCCCCAACAACCATATATGGTTCTAAATGCCTTTTTTGTTTTCCCTGATCTGCTTTTCTTTGCGCTTGCCAGGGCTGTTGGTGGGACTGGAGCTGGGCCATAGGTATTCCTAGCGTCTATTCCTGCAGCGTCTCAATCTCTAAGCTCTGTGTGTTATTTAAATCTGATGAAAGCATGCTGACACAATGCTATTCATCACCAACCTAATCCTGTAGACCTGAACGATAAAGGTGAACGGGGTAACCCATCGGGAGAAAAAACCCTACCTTTATGGATGTTTACTACCAGGAAGATTAACGTTTGAAAATAGCAACGAGGTGGGTATAAGGTACATTGCGTGTCATTTTCTTATCGTGTTGAGTTACTTGAGTGTTCGCTTAAATCTCCAGAATTAACAGCTTTCCTAAAAAGGTGTAAAGATTTTCACACTTTGACATGCGAAGGTGATAACTGAATTCAGAGCCAAATCCTTATCCAGCCTGATATTCAACTCCTACGGCTCAGATCGTCAGCGTTCTGTTCATCTAAACACCGAGAACATTTCTCGATTTTGAATACAAATGCACTATTATAGACATGCCTTATGCATACCCGGTATACGTGCAAAGTGCCCATAATTACGCATACGCTCTTGTGCAAAACTGCAGATCTTTTAACCGTCGTTTTGAAGGATGACCGGTATTTATATGGACTTCAGGAGGCTCTCCAAAGGTCAAACCCAACACGGAGACAGATCAGTCCTCCTGTGCCCAGCGGCCTACAGATGGGTGATGAGCTGTATGGTAAACATACCATGGCCCCGTCTGCTCGTCTCAACCCGCCCACATCCTCCTTCTCGCTCTTATGGCGTTTTTTTCCCCCATATCCTCGTACCAACCGCCAGGGTTTTGCAAGGACACAAGAGGGTAAAATGGAAACATGCATCATGTCATCTTTGCCTGGGAGTATTCCCTGAGGTCCAATGAGATAAAGTATCGGAGAGTGTCTATACTGCGGTGTGTGTGTGTGTGTGGGGGGGGGGGGGGATTAACAAGTCCAGATGGACTGTAAAAACCTAAAGGCTTACTATCTAGTGGAGACTGGGTTTCAAGGGTGTTGGGCGGGCTCAGGGCTTGCTCAAGACTGACCGACATGAAGACCCAAAGAAAACACCCGTAGATGATACAGGCTAACAAGTGAAGCTGACGCTCAGGTCTGACATGGTTGCTGCTGTTGTCATGGAGTCACACCCCTTGTATATCTGCTGGAGACGCTGACATATGTCTGTCAAAAGCCCAAGGTAGACACGGTATTAACGGTGCCAGAACACATGCAAAAGACATCCGGTGACAAGGTTTTGGCACATGACATTCTCACATACAGCCTTTTACTTTCGCCTCTAAGTGGAGATGGTTCACGAGCGATTGAAATGTGTGTCATATTGCGAGAGTAAATGACAAACGTGTGATCAAACTGATCTGTGTGCGCGTGTCGTGCATCTCCCAGCTCGCGCTATCGCTCAGTCCAAATACAGAACTCACAGTATGATATTTTAAATTCAGGACAGGGCATCTGAGAAGATTGGAAATTCTTGATGGGTGCCTTGGCAAAGATATCTCCTACAGAACATTCCTTCCAGAGGCTCCTGAAGGTGTCACGTGAACACGGTATATTCAAGGTGACATGTATCGATATCATCAAATAATGATAACAGTACTGATCAATAATGCAGTGCACAGGGAAGACAATCAGTCATAAATACATAAATCAGAACAGTTCTCTGCTCTGAAGTCTAGAATTCAGACCATGGGAGGCATTTTTCCCCCCAAATAAAAAACCTGGAGAGAATAACCCCCATCAGCCAGCAAACGTCGTGAATTTCCACCTCATACATTTATAATTCAATAAATCACAGCACAATGGATTACTCAAGGCCATCTAAAACCCTTTCATACCACTGGCAAACTGTGCAGTCAATCTTTATTTAATGTTCAAAAGTGCTGCAGTAGTCAGGTTGGCCTCTAGAGGGCAATTTTGTTGCACTGCCTCGCAGTTCATATAGATCCACTCCGTTTTGGAAGTGAATGTTTGGATTTGTGCATTTCTCATGATTCCGGTTGCCATATCTGTCTGCTACACAGGGCCAGAGTTCATTCGTTGTTCTGCCTTAATTAAGCTCATCATTAGATGGTCTATGCTTGGAGTCAAAGGTGTCAGGGCATCTGTAGATCCCGACTTCAGCCTTGGTCATTATCAAAACTACACATTTGGTCGGGAGGAGAAATATTCCGTTGGAAAATGCATTCTTCACACGTTTGTTCCATGAATCTGAGACAGACCCGCAGCGCAATCCAATGAAAAACCAGGCTGGGTGAATGTGTTTGTCCTTCAACATATAGACTGACCTCTTCTTTCCTTTGTGTGACGGAACAAGACTAACTCTCCCTGCTTCTGAGTGTCTCCGGTCGAACGCGAGGCAGCGGGAGCTCGATATCCTATTGCCTCTACACGCATACGTAGTGGGAATCATTTGGGCTCGCTTCAGCTACACAGAAACCCCATGTCACTTCCCATTGAGGGCCTCTGTTTGAAGCCGTGCTGTTGGGAGCCCTTTGGATCTCTCTCCCCTTCCGAGTCTATTGCAGAGAGAACAGTTTATCCCTCCAGGAAGGCAGCTAATACAGTATTTTATGGTCAATAATGCAGACCGCCATGGCTAAGGCTGCCGCCATTGGCTATTTTGGAGCTGGGAGGTTCGACTGGCTCTGATAGAAGTATGCATCTATAATGAGGGTTGGGTATGGTTCTCCAACAAGTAACATTTAGGTGGGGAGTCAAGCCAACACATGCATTATAACACAATCTGGGATGTGCTGTAATACTAATTATGCATGAGGAAAAGGGGAATTTGCCTGGGGTTTGGCTCGAAGACGTCGAATGGAAAATGGAGAAGTAAATCCATACAGGATGAGCTAAACCCACAGCCAATAGATCAATGTCAGCCAATCAGCACCCTGGATAGTGTGGATAACGCGATCCTCCAAGTGTGAGTGGCCTGATGAAAAGCCTTGAGCCAGGATCTCATCACTCTTCATTTGCTGTGGAACCACAACCTGGTTCAATACGACTCCCTTCTCATGCCACAACATGCATGGGTGCAGACGCAAGGGAGGCAAGAGTGCGCCCACACACAAACACATACACGCACGCACGCACACACACATGCCCGTGTGCGCCCACGGTCGCATGCACATGAACAACGTCCCAGAATCCTATCGGTTTCTCATTCGTAGAACAGATCTTTCACACAAAACAATTTAGCATTACTGACTTGTGGGATGAGGCCTTTCTCATCAAACATACTGGATAACTTCTAATTAAACTAGTGATGACTAGGACAAGCAAGATGCATAAGCTGGCTGTGCGCATTGAGGCTGACTAGTATGATCCGCTGTATGAAACAGCATTGATTACCAAAGCTGCAAAATCAATTACATTATGCAAAGTGGATTGGAGATGCCGTGAAATTACATTCTAACACATTTAACTGAACAGGACTGAATGTTCAGGATTGGCCGGTGATAGCTATTTACTGCAAAACACCACTAACAGGTCCACAGCTATGTCAATACTGTGGCGTCACTAGAAATAGCTGTTAGCTACTGAGGTGGATACTGGCATCATGGGGTCAAGAATGTTGATGAATATTTACAGAAGGTTCTTCACCGATCGTATATACATGACGATGATAAGATCCCAAGATATTGGCATTCAGTGAATTTCCTACACACTGGTTTTGTCGAGGAACAGAAGACTTGCTCTTGGCGCCTCAGAGCAGAGTGACATCCGCAGTGTTACAAACATGACAAACATCCTTCTACTCAGGGTAAACACCTGTCTTTCAAGTTCACTGTGGTACACCCAGCAACCTGAGGGAAGGTCAATTACACCCCAAACACCAGAGGATGCCAACAGCACGGCAAGATCGTTCAATCCCGGTTTCGATGCGATGCCAGAACAACATTCTTCGTTTCTCTTCAGCACACTCACCATGGGCTCCAAGGACACGCGATCCCAAACAAGATGTTGATATTTCAGCTGATTGCATGGCCTGCTCAGAGCTTCGCAGTCAAATCAACTGGAAGTGATGTACTAGATGAGCTTGTCTAAATATACAAGTTAGGATAATCCCCTGTCCAGCTTACACAAGGACTTGCACCGAGGACTTTTAAGAACGGTATGCGCCTGGTACTGCTCATAAAGTAATGACAATAACAAAAAGATTATTAGTATGCAACGAACACCCACATAACTCCTTGTGGCAAAAAAAGACAATAATAAGTGATATGCCTTGATCAGTAATTAAAACAGACTCAAGTCAAGGGAAGATTACAAAGCATCGCATTTACACAGCTCTGAAGGCGCTCTGAACGTGATGAATTTACCATTAAGACGTCCCAATTGACTTTGTAGATGCTACCCAAACAAGACTCTGGGAAAAAAAAGGAAAACTCAGTGGGAAGGATATTTCTGTCACATCCTCATTAAATCACACAGCTAAACTCAGTTCAGGAAATCTCTTCAAAACACATGCTATCTTGAAAAAGAAACTAGATCCACTAGCTTGCGGTTCTCTACAGACTCAGAAACAAAGCCTGATTTATAATCATCTCTTAACGAAGTACACATAAGGCCCACAGCCTAACATCCCGTTAGGTTGTTAGGAAGGCTCACAGAGTGCCACCAACGCTCGTGTACTGTCATTGGCAAACAAACATAGCAGCGAGTGTTCTGACCAGTGCAACATCATAACGCCTTCGATAAATCAATTATTACTTTCTAAGAAAACATGCGTTCGGTCTGTAAGGAGTTCACTTCTCATCCATCAATGAGCCTTAAAACAGCATCACCCTTGTACCAGCTGGGAAACACTGATAGAGTAGAAGTGGGAGGAAATGACGAGAAGCGAAGCCATAAATTCTTCAGTAGCCATGCCACACCAAGGACACATCCTCTACTTGTTCATCTCTGTTAACTCAACATCCAGGGGGTGTCGAGACGTACTGCCCTTCAGGCTGAAGGACGAGCCACACTTGAGCATCACTCGAAATTACCCCCAAGACAGCCGGAATCCTGCAACCATATCCTAGCCAACCACCCTTGCCCCTCACTCCCAACCCCCTGATTTGTATGAACTGACGACAGCAAGAGGAGATGATGCTGATGATGATGACAATAGTCCAGGCTAGGCCCCTATCCTGCGGGATGACTACGTCGAAAGGCTCTTGGGCACTTGAGCTAAAGGTGGAATTATGTTTGTCCTTGGCAAAGGGTGAAGGACTGATGAGCCAGATCATGTAAACCAGGATTAGAAAGCAGCAGGATTTGGACTTTTGCAGAGCACGTGGATAGAGCCTTGTTTTAGGTCAGGTTTTCACTAGGGCACAGGAGGGGAGGCCGGCTTGGCCTTGTAGGGGTTAGAATTCAAACAGGCAAAACTCAAATTGAAATTCATATGATTTCTTTTAGACCCCGCTTCAATGGAGATAAACCTGCCTTAAATTATTATTTTGCTGAGCAAACAAATTGTGTCGTACACTGCTGTCTCTGAGGTAAGAGATTTAACTGTGAGCGTGAGGGTGCGTGTGTGTGCATTCGTTTCAAAACTCAGCATGTCAGATCTGGTTTCTGTTTCAACACTGCAGTCTTTTTCATGTTAAAGCCATGCCTTTGAATTCATTTCGTATTAATGTTATCCATTTCACCTTCACATACATTTTAGAGCAGAAATCCTACAAATTTCAACATTTGTAAATACGGTTTCGTACGGCAGTCTCCTCTACCCCTGTTAGTAGCATCTACCCATCTGCCAGCTGGTTATTTATCCTTCAGAAGTGAGATTAGGGTCCCCTTCTGCTGCAACGGACAGAGAAGATGTCCTCAAGTTTGAAGACATCTGCTTGGCGCTGGTGCTAATTGTCTAGCAATTGAGCATGCTGCACACATTCATCACTTCTCCTACCCTGCAGGCTGCCCCGCACGGCCCTGCCACCTCCATACCACCTCCACCCTCCCCACCCCGCGCCCCTGAGCCCTTGACCGAGGGAGGGCTGCCGAGGTGGGGCCCATGGGTGTTGTACAGGAAGACCAGGGCTGTGGAAGATGACCCCACCATTCATCTCATCCCTCCACTCTACTCTCTCCTGTTGATATGCCTTTTATTGCCCCCTTCTGGGCTTCTCCCCTCTCTCATCCCTCTTCTCCCCTCTCATCCCTTGTATCCCTTCTTTTCCCTCTTCTCTCCTCTCATCACTCTTCTCTCTCATTCCTCTTCTCCCCCCTCTCCTGCCCTCTCATTCCTCTTCTCCCCCCTCTTCCCTCTTCCGTCCTTCCGTCCCCTGCCTGTGCTGTGTAGCCAGAGGCTGCAGGGCCCATCAGGAGCACCTTGGCCATGCTTAGCCGTTAGCCCCTGACCCTGGCTGTCACGGAGAACTATGTGCACCGGGAGAGAACAGTGGACGAAGTGAGAAAGAGAGAGACAAAGAGAGAACTGTATGAAGAAAGAAAAAAAAACATGTCGCGGATAGGTGGTAAATGTTCCGTCACCTCTGGGCAAAAAAACCCCTGTCGTCTTACGGGTGTGTTGGTTCAGTCACCTTCTAATCAGTCAAGCTGGTTTCCTTCTGTTTCTCCTTTCCTCCTCTTCCCCCTCAGACTGAGTAATGGAGGCTGGTGCCAAGACTCAAAATAAACATACAGTATGGGGCTTATTTTACTTGTTTATTGTCTGTGTTGATAAAGCATTCTAGCTGAGGTTACATAATGACCTGACAGCCGGCTCAGGTGTTCGAGAGCACAGCTTTGACAGAGAAGGCAGGTAATCGAATACAAATTGACACAAGTCACCATTATTTTCCAACACACTGACCTTTATTTTAATGGAGGGCATATTAAAATTCAACTGGTATATGCTCCCTCTGCCCTGTAATATCTCTACAGGCAACACCGCAATGTTTCAACACGAACAAAACACCTTAGTTTAAGACCCGTGTTCCGTGATACAGTATCTCAGCGCTCGTGCGCCATGAGTGAGCTTTTCTCTCAGACGACGGCTAATCTCTCCTCAAACCCTGAACCAACCCAGATGTACTCATCAATCACCAGGGCAGGTTATCATATCCTTCACTCCTTGATAAAATGCAGACTAGTAGAAACTAATGAGCTATGCTAGGCCCTTCATTCCTCTGCAAACAAGACTGATAATGTAATGATGGCTGGGTTGGGTTTGGACTTTCCTGAGGCAAGCACACCTTGGTCATTAAAAACAACCATCATAAATCCTTTCATTAAGGGTCTACCCTGACTCCAGTAGGGTGTTACTACAGTACATTGATGACAATGAGTTGTACTTGAGTCCTGTGTTTCCATATGCTCCATTAAATCCTCCTCAACATCCTTCATTGATAAATACGCCTTGAAAAGAAAGGGACCATTTATCCAAATTATGTTCAATCGTGATTTGTCTTCCAAGTTGGGATCCAATAAGGAAGCTACTCGTCACTTCTTCAGCCGTATAAAGACTTTTGGGAAGTCTGCTAAGGAGCTCCCTGAAGACAATGCTAAACAGATTAGCAGTCCACCCCAAACCCAGAAGGGGTTTGGATATTTGGAGCAGAGGCTACAACATGGATCACCACTCTCTCCTGAGGTCTCATTACTTCCATATAAAGGTCGGGGCTTTCATGAATCCAACCAGGAGATTAGGCGAGATGAATCAAATATCAACATTTTAGAACTTTCGACAACTGCAAAACCTTTACTTCGAGAAATGGTCGGGCTTTAGTGTGATTTAGGCCTCGCCACATAATGTGAAGGTGACATCCTGCGTGTTTGTCCCATGATGTTGTAGTTGCATAAGATAAACACTGTTTTACTAGCTAGGTTTGAATCGGTGGTTTGAAAGAAAAGCACAGAAAACCCAGACAGTCGGTTTGTTGTGTAAAAAGTGTCTGCACGGATGCCACTAGGAGAGAAAATGAAGAGTAATGGAGTTTTCATGTGGGTGGAAAACTCAGTCATTTCAAGTCGTCTGTCAGGAATTGTAGAAACTGGGTGAATTGTGAAGCGGCGTCCTTGGCGAGGAGGAAGACGTGGTCGATCGGAGCAAAGGAAACAATGGTGGGAGGAATTACTGAAGTGAAACGCTGGCGGGAGAAGGGCCATTACTTATCTGGCTTTGTCTCAGAGTGAAAACAACTGCAGGTAAAAAAGATGGATGGCTGACACGCACTGGCATTTTGAGAAAGAGGAACTCTATCGTACACTCTGTTTTTAGGGTTTCAACAGAACACTCAGCGGTGAGTTACTGAGGAGTAAACGCTTAAGATAAGTTGGGCGATGAGTGCACGTCCAGTAGCTCTATAACTTCTTCAGACAAACCTCAGCTTCAAGTAGCCAAGTTGCAGTACTTAGTAAGTTTGAATGTACTTAGCACCTTTCCAACTTTGGTAAACACAGATTGAACTTTTATCCCATCCAAAAAATCTGCATTAACCACAAATCGAGTATCATTAACTGACGGGCCAATGAAACCTTCTTCCACCTAAGTAGATGATTGAATCAGTCCAAGTGTGTTCAACCAATCAGTTCCTACCTTTGCTGATGTCCTGGTATTCCAGCCACAGCTGTCTCTGGACCTGCTTGTTAGGGTACCAGATGGTGCAGCTCTCTTCGAAGCCGTACACCGCCTCTTGCACGAAGTGATTGCCGAACTCCCTGAGGATGGAGACGAAGTCGCTGCGGAGCGTGGCTCCGTCCAGGGAGTGGATGGCCGAGCTGAAGGCTAGGGGGTGGAGGAGAACAAGTCATCATCTTCCATGATGAGGTTTAACGACCGCTTCGGTTGTCTGCCAGTGTCCCATGACTATGATGTATGATGTGGTAGATAGTTACATTATGATTGGGAGGCTACTGCACTGTAGCAAAGGTAAAGGTTGCTATAGTTAGCTGGTGTTGTATTTCTTCCATTTTGACAATGTAATAATGTCAAGTTCTAGCCCAGGCATCAGAGTAAAATGAAAGAATGTTTCTGCAACTTGGAGATGCCTTTTTTACTGCCTGTTTTAAGTGATTGCAAATTAGTATTTGGGCAAATAGTCAAAACGATGTGTGTTGACAACTTTACCACCTACACTACGCTTTCTCAAACTGCAGAAAACAAACAAAAAAACATTCCGTTTCATCAAGTGATTGAGCTGTGTCGTTAACATCCTAAAACCATCATATTTAACACCCACGCACTTCACTCATCCGAAATTACATTATGAAGAAACTCACAGCAAAGACATTGACTAGATGGTGCTTTGCTATCAGGTGTGAAAATCAGTAACCGCTGCTCCTTATGAAATATGAAAACCAAAAATGGAAATGGAAAACTGGAGAGAGAAGCAGAAGAAGAGCCAGTTCTGGTGATGAGACTCCAAATGGAAGTCTAAAGGCCACAGTCATGTTTTAGAAATGAAATGGTTCTTATTTGAAAAATGCATTAGCGCTGTTCCAGCCCACCATTCTAATTGTCCACACAAACGCTATTAAAACACGAAAAAGTGGCTGAAAAGATAAATGCATAATAGATCAATTTGCTCATTCAAAATGTAAAGATAGTTATTGGGTACGAACAAATAAAAGTGAGCTCGTGTCAAGGGCCTCGTGAGAGAGAAATGATTTCTCCACAAACAATATCTTAAATGTATGCCACAAATGCATGGCTCAGATATGCGTTAAAGTGAATAAGTGTAGAAATACCAGACAGGAATAATATAATAAAAAGTCCCGAAACATCCGAATGACGCAAACGGAGAACGCAAAGGCTTCTCAGAGAAGTACTGCATCTCTAAATACCTTTCCACAATTATTTGACATCCTGAAGTTTCCATGACAGTGCCTGTCAGAGAGCATAGGTCTTTCCAGGATACAAAGCCATAGGATGATGACAGCCTATCAGAGCAGAAAGGGGGGCCTGTTCTTAGCCACAGCTCGCTGATAAAACAGGAGATGCCATCCAGACTTCAAGCTTAGTTCACATGACTGAACATCTCTTTTGCCTCCCGAACATGTGTCCTGCTATGACTTAACTCCTTGCTTGAAAGTGTCTGAGGAAGGCCTTTAAATAGAGGGTGAGGCGCTCCCCTTTAAGGCACAATCATAGGGCACTCAATGAACTATATTTACCCATTAATTGAGTTCAACCCATCGTGACCTGACGGAACGGTCTGAACGGTCTCCATTGTGCTTTTTAGCACGACTAGGCATGGCACGCCTAGACAAAGTGCCAGGGCTGTTTTAGCTGAAGGGATGGAATGGAGCGGTAATTAAGGGATACCTTGAGAGAGAACCCACTGGTTGAGTTTCACGTGGTAGAGAATGGATCTCAGCCTCCAGTTCTGAATGAGAGGGTAGCCGGACACCTCGCTGTAGTTCACCATCCCTGAAACACACACAACACACCAGCCATAAGGACCCTGGAGCCACATAGAAAAAAAGGTTAGAAACTTCAGAGCATATCCCTGCAAACAACAAGACCAAGATTAACATTCGGGTTTAGATTTTCCTTTCCTTACGTGTTTCGTCCTACAACACAGTAGTTGTCTTATCGAGAGCATCTACCAGCCGTGCAAATTGAATATTAATGTTCTGGGAATTCCTTCTAGTGCAATGATTGACCAGTCAGTTCATTCAGGGTGACAAATCATTGACGGTAGGTAAAAGGCACTGCGAAACTATGTGTAGATGAAAAACACTGGGACATGCCCCATCCATCATTCCATTCCTTTCAACACGCGAGCGGTGTTGCTATTCTACCTCTGGTTACAAAGCTGAGTAAAAGATCGCATCCTATCACCATATGTAACGCTGGGCATGCAGATAAATCATCTCATCTCCTATGGCAACTGTCAGCCAGGCCGGGCTGCGGAAGGAATCACAGCCATGCATCAATTTAACTCAGCTTTCAGGTTCGACAACACATCTGGAAGCCTCAAAACATCCTGTAAGCTCTCTAGCTGCTACATTGTTGGTCAGAGCAGCATATCTGAGAGCCAAATGAGAGCGAACTAGAGAAAGAGAGTGAAAGAGAGAGAGCGACAGAGAGAGAGATAGAGGAAAAAGACAGAGTGAGAGAGTGAAAGAGAGTAAGAGAGTGAAAGAGAGGGAGAAGGAGAGAGCATAAAAGAGAGACAGAGCAAGAGAGAAGAAAAGAAAGACACAGAGAGAGAGCTAGTGCTAATATGACATGTCATTGAGTGATGCCAAGGCATTGCAACACAACCGAGTCAGTATAACAACATTCTGGGCTCCTGTCATGATATATCACACTTCTAAAACAGAGTTACATGTTTAGACTCTCCCTGAAGGAGGAACAAGCAGGGGATTTTTGTAGCCACTCTCAAAATGAAAAATGTCATATTTGTCATATCATTTCAGAATATATTAGTCTTTCTTGGCTCCCCTACAAAGAACAAATGACCTAATTTGACATAATTTCTTTAAAAGGAAAACAAGCAATAACTGTTCATGAGAAGTAGCGTGCTAGTTAATATATTGTGGGGAAGTGTGGCGCAAGTGACACTAGTAACAGAGAATCTTTTTGTTTTTTACGGCAGCTCTGAAAACGCAGCGTTTGGCAGGAAGAGCTGACATTTCACGTGAACTTGATGAATAAGGTTCTAAATGTGATGTTCAAACAGTGTCCTCACCTTGAACAACATTCATTTATCCATCTTAAGGGAAAACTCTCCCACAACCAATAGAATCCCCCGGTAGAACGCCCAGTGCAGCACTGTGGACGTCCCCTTATAAAATTAATAACAAGCCAAAATGTATACAGCCCATATTCTTCTTCTCAAAGGCCTTGTCTCCTTTTACCCCTTGGGTGCTCTGCTCTCATTGTCTGACAGAATGATTAATATGACTGAACTTCGCATCGCAAACACACAAGTCCAAAGTCTCCAGTCAGGTCTCAACAATGGTGCGACGCGCGTCTGGTGGCTGTGTGCGTCTGGTGACGATGTATGTCTGAAGGCGGTGGCGTTACATCTCCGCAGGGCGACAAGACACCAGGGACGGTTTGAAAAAGAAGAGGAGCCCAATCAAGGAAAAAGGGGGGGCATCTGAATATTTCAGATCTGCAGCGTGCCCTAAAGAGCCTGTAAATCTCGGTGTCATGGTCACCGTGTTTTAGTTAATCATTTTCTGTATTAAGGGTCCTTGAAGGAAGATTCAGAGCGACAAGCAGAGAGGTACAAGTCATCGGAGGCCTCGTGGAACCCCCATTAACTACCTGGGACCCCATGTTCCATTTCACTGTTGGATAAGTCCAAGGATGAATGAGGAAAGGTGGAACAGAGGAAACGACCAGACAGCCCTTCACTGCTGTAATGGGGAACTAACAGTAACACAGCAGGGACTACGGATCCCTAACATCTCTGATAAAATAAAAAAGAATAAAGCCTTCGCCGATGCGAAATGTTGGCTCTTGAAAGACGAACTGGCACTGCTGAGGGAAATGCTTTCCATAATCCAATGGCAAGGATTACGCCGAAGAATTATCATAAATTCCACTCCACCGCTGCCCATCATCTCTATTCAGTCCACTCCAGTCTGGAAATCGACACTGATAATGTTCCTCTGCCCCCCCCCCATCATTATCCATCTGTACCGAGTTGAATTTGTTCTTGTACATGTACTCCGCCCACTTGCATCATTGAGGCGCTAACCCTGGATATTCCCTGGACAAGGGCAACAGGGCGGCAGGTAGAAGCACATTGGTGAGAAAGGCAGTGACACATGGCACAGTCACATAATTGTCCTTAGCCATAATGTATTTTGGTATTTGTGGACTGGAATGGCATGGCTGCCATTTTAATGAAAAAAATACTGTCTCTATATTTTGTCTGAATACTACAATACAAATGTCACAGTATTGTGAAGAGTATTACTTTCAGACGTATCCACCATCACAGTGACTGGAATAGCTGATGTTATGCTATAAGAAACAGCTGAAAAGTTAATTGAAGATGGTCAAAATTAACCAAACAGGTTGGAAAAGAATGAAGTCCCAAAGAAGAGGTTGACGTATAAAAACACTATAATTTGATCTGCAACACCTACGGAATCCTGCTGATGGAGGCCATTCATCAATCAGCATCAAAAAGTCCAATTAGCCAGGCAGATGCTCATATTGAGCAGTTCCAAGGTGACACCATTTCTGCTATGCCTAAGAAAAGGAGCTGTCAATGGTTCAACAAATGAAACATGCTGAGATACCTCTGTGCTGCTGTGGTCATGTGGCCATATGCTGGAACTTTAATTGAGAGGGACTTAGGGAGAAGGACTCTCCGTCTAAGAATGAATCACTGCCACTAAGGCTGTAACAACCATCAGCCAAACCAGCTTTACTCCAGCTACAGCTTCAGTCCACGAAGGCTTTTCAAAAGAGTATTACTGACACGGGTAACAACAAGCTAAGTTCTAACTAGACTGTCTGTCTGTCGACAGCAGGAAGTTCTTTTCCCAGGGTTCCAAGTGTGATTCCAGGCTTATCTCTGAGGAGCCCTGGGTCCTGCAGGTGCTCATCAGGAGGGCAGGCATTGTCAGGGGCCAACCCTTAAGGGTCCCGCTCTCATGCTGCGGCCCCCACTGTATTAATTATCACATCTAATGCTGTCAGTTAATTAATTGACGTTTACCGCAGGAAATGGCTCAAGCAATTCCACGCAATTAATCAGTGTCAAAGAATAAATTAAACCCCAAATGTGATTACCATTGAGGGCTGCCTCTAAAATTGAATTTTAATGGAGCTTGCTTTTTACACTTATGCCTGAAATTAGAGGTCTCCTCACAGATGGTGTTCATGTACATAGAAAACTTCTGCCATGACAATGTGGGACTAATAGCTATTAGGAAAATACAATGCTTCCATATTTTATGGATGATCAATATCAATACAGGTAATGGGTAAGAACGACATGAAGAGGTTCTTTTGTGCATGAATACCCCAAACCGGTTTAATTTTGAAATGGAAAAGCATGCAGTAGCATGGGGGCTGCACAGGCAAGCCTGACTCTGGCAGCAGATTAACATAGCAATTATTTTCGTAGCTAGGGAACAAGCCCTGCTTGTTTGGTAAAATGAGTTAACTTTATATGCTAGTCTGTAAATTCAAATTGCCTTGCCAAGTAAACAATTAACTGTGCAATCAATTTGATAGCACAAGAGGAGAGAGAAAAAGGACAGTGTTTTGAGAATGTTAAACAAGGATTTCCTTCACTACGGAAAGTGTGACTCACTTTGGTTTGTGTCAGGTCATTGTAAGGTAAGACTACAAATGTTCTGAAAATATAAACACGCTATTAAGCAACAAATCACATGTTGTTTGCATAACTGACAATAATCTCATTAGGTTAATATTTCAGAAAAATACATCCTAGACTAATTGAAAACCTGACATGCAAAAAAGATTTAGGGTATGTTGAGAGAAAATAATGACAATAGCTACTAAGAACCTTGTGTTCTTAGAAAAATACAGAGCCCAACATCCTGCACAGTGGGATAAAACACTGACTAGGATTGACAGTGCAACAGTCTTCAGTGCAGTAAGTGAGCTGACAGGAAGTGGTGCAGGGGTCGTGACCCTCCCAGTGGGGAAGTCCAGCAGACGTGTAAAGCTGAAGGTCTAACCATGAGCTGAGTGACAGCCAGGTAGAGCACAGAGATGGCCCAGTGGAAACTCACCATGTCAACAACAAGCACATGAAACATCCACACAGAAATTCAAATATTCAATAAAAATAGTATGATAACCGAAAATGAATCGTTTCACAGTACCAGTTTTACAGAACGGCAGGTAAGCGAAATATGTAATGTTGACTTGCCATTACAACCATTCTAAGGTATAAATATTTTCTATACATAATAAAGTCTTACTTCAGTTATTTATTATACTACAGCACGACTTTCCATGTTGAGAGGTGATAGAGGACAAGGAGGTGAGAAAGGCAGTGAGTAACATTGTCTCCTCCTGAAGGCATGACCTTCTTGTTCTCTATGCTACCTATCAACAGCTGATAAATTATAGATTATGTGCCATCTCAGTGCTGACACATTTAAACTGGACCAGTGTTTGGTGAGTAGGCACAAACACCCCTGAGGCAAGACCAACCCCAGCTCACTTCAACATGACAGCACCCAGACAAATTATGACCTTCACAACCAAAATATTGTTCAGTCTTACAGTAAATATGATTACATAGCGTTATCAATCACACTCAAATGTGACTGATAATTTTGATATCTGCCCAAACTGTGATGATTTCAAAATGTATAAAGGTTAATAAAAACTAGAGGAGTAATCAGACCACATGGGTGAATTGTTTGTTCTGAAGGGAACAGACTTCTGGCTCTGTGCCATTTGACACAACATAAAGGTTAATGCAGAAAATCATATTTAATTTACAAGCCAGTAGTGGAATTGATTCTCATGACAGTACAGTAAAACTGTTCAGAATATAAACCGATTTCTACCTGCCATAAATAGGATGCACAAACACACAGACCAAATCACCTGGAAACACCAGTTAAACTGGCAGTAAAACCTCAGACTGATTGGATCCATTCAGTGGAAAAAGACAAATCTTGTCAATATAAACAGACTAAAGCCATTTTCGAAGTTAGGCTGAATTCATATCAGTTTCTTATTGGAGACATATAGAAACAATTTATCAGATGATGGTGTTGCAAAGCCATTTTTTGAAAACGCCTTGAGGGGAATTGACAGCACAAAAACACCTTATCTGGTCAGAGTCAACTTAATTAGATTCTGACAACATAGCTGCTTTGTAACATTGTAATCCATTACTGATAGCATTTCAGCTATCTTCAAAGATCGTGCACCGGATGTCTAGCGTTACTATCCTAAGTTATCAATGTCGTTTTTCTGCTTCACAGTTTTCTGTTGGGAGATAGCTATCCAGACAAAAATCAGGTTAAATCTTTACATTTTCACATAATAATATACCAACGTCCTGCAGTCTAGAGAGCGTAAAGAGGAACACAGTTTGACTATTTCACATTCGGTGTAAGTTGTCATGTTTGATCTTTCTGATATGACACTTTTCATGCAGACATACACACTCTAGCCCACGCAGCCTGTGAGAACATGACAGCCGGTTTCTTTATATGAGTGGTCCCTTAAGACGAGCCTAACTGAAGCCCCAATGCCCTCCCAGTCCCTCACAATAGATGCCATGAGCGCAGGTCTCTCCTCGCCTGGAGAAGCCAGATAAATTGCTCCATCTCTTCATCTTACGGGAAATCTGCTTAGTGGCAGTGAGGATACCTGCTTTCCAATTAAATCAAGATGTATTTGCCTTTCAAAAGCTTCTCCTCCTTCTCTTCCCCCATTGGAATAATTGATGGAGCCCTCTGGCCTATGATGAATGACTTCCAAACCAAAGATGAATAGGAAGATGAATGCTTTGCCCTGCGAGGGTTGGAGAGCGAGTGCAAGGAGTGCTGACATAGTGACAAATACACTGACCATGGCACCAACCTGCCGAAATCAGCAAGGGAGGGTGGCAGGCGCTCAACACACAGGCTCTTACCTCACAGCTTCCTCTCCTCTGTGTCACATGGACAATTACCTAGGTTGGCAATTAACTGCAGGTGCAGCACATTCATGATTCTGCCAGGAGACAGTCAAAATGGAAGAAAGCCAGAAATATATTGAGGGCACAGTGCACTCTCCTCAGTCAGTTCAATGAGATTTTCTGGGATGAAATAGCACGTGTGCTGTGAGTACGAACAGATATCCTTGACGCACAGTTTCAGTGCAATTCGATTCAGCGTCGTTTCAGTCATTGACCGTTCATGCAATTTAACAGTTCTGGATTATTGACCACAACAGATGCTTGCAATCAATGCTCAAAGAGAAGACCAAAGACAAATATTGAATAAAGATCAATGATGTGCAAAAAGGTTATGACACAGAAGTGACACTTAAGTTCCCTTTCCTCATTCCCCTGCTTGTGATGCTGCACTGGTCACAGTCCCAGCTCCTGTGCCCACCTCATCTTAAACTGACATTTACCAACCCTGACCCAAGTTGAAGACTGGAGTTTGGTGTTTCAACACCCATTCACACTTCCCTTCAGTATGACTATGGAGGAGGAGGAGGGGATCCCTCACTGAATTTCTCCTCCCAGGGTCTCTTCCATTTTTTCCTCCTCTAGTGAGTTTTTCCTTGTCTTCCTTGAAGGTTTAGGTCGGTGGAGGGGCAGTTCTTGGGGCATATGTGAAGCGCTCTTTGACATTGTTTGTAAAAAGGGCTATACAAATACATTTTGATTTGATTTGCTTTGCCACCGATTCACAATTTATCTCGGGGGATGTTCCATCAACGTGGATTAAGCAAAAGACAGATTTCTGAACTAGCCTGCTTCGTGTCATTCTAACAGTGCGTGTCTAGTATGACATGGAGTCTGACCTCAAGTACAACTATCCCCAGCTACTTGAATCCCTGTCTGCTTTCCATTCATTCTCAATAGAGCTAGGCGAATCGCTGGCGTGGTGCGAGGTGGGTACCAACTCGACGCAATCCAAGTATTCCATTTCCCTACAGGAACCAATTTCCCTGGGAGCGCAGGAAAGCGCGGCTTTCGTTAGCGACCTTAATGGAACACCTCCCAAGGCCCGAAATGACCATGAACAATTTACTCACATTAGAAGCGCTGCTATGTACGTTCTGCGCTGCTACACGACGGGCGGTCGCACTTCGTCAACAGTGGCGCAACTAGCTAGCTAGCGACAGGCTAACAATAATTCCAAGTTACAGGCTGTTACATTAGCTCAAGCCAAGTGGGTCCTGTTATCGGCCGTTTGACCACCACAAGTATTACAGAGCCGCTACAAACGAGTGACCTCAGGGTATGGCTTGGTCGTTTTTCTAAACATTTTGTAAACCTTTAGAAACTTTTTTTCCTAACTTAAACAAATATCGTTTTGATGTTATATTTGTTTAACATGTACAAACCTTGAGTAGAAAATATTTTTTAGACGGTACTGGAACAGTGTAGAAAAAGTTAGTGGCGAGCCTTGGATAAAAAGGGTCAAAGATTTTACCGCCTCAAGGCCCTGGGTTTTGACAGCAGAAGATCCATTAACATGACACTTGTAATGTCCTCTGCCCACCCCAATAAACAGTCATTTCTAACTACAGTCATTCTGTCTTTGTTGATTGTCCATCACCTCGGACAACACCTTGGAGATCTGATTGAAACCTTGTCATCGTAACGGCAGGCAATTTAAAAGCCATCCAAATCTGTAGGTTACCATGTCCTTGTATGGTGGGTTATATCACCATAAAACCAAACCACATTAACTCTTATTAGCAGTATTATAATAGTTATCATATCTATTTTGAATACAGAATCTACTTAAATGTATTTTAAATATAGAAAAGTTCAACACTGCTTTCAAAATCTGAGGTCTGTAGGAGAGGATGCCTTCACAACTACAAATGTACAATGTTGTGTTGGTCGGACGTCAGCAACTGTGAAATGTGAATGGAATGGTGAGAGAGACAGCTAACTGAAGCATGAATTATGTGAGGAGCCAAAGATTTTTTTCTTTCTTAATGAGACTGTTTTACATAGCACCTCTGTATCTTGTCCAAACGACTGCCACGTGCAAGGCTTGGAGTAGGCTACAGAGAACAGCAGACTGAATTCAGATCTAACTGCTAATGAAATCTGACAACAGTGGCACAATCCAAATCACCCAATTCCTCATGAAAAATGATTCTGTTAATATCCTTGCCATTTAATTCCAGTTCATTATTTACTTGGATGATCTGGTGGGTAGCACACCCTCTGGGATGTAGATTGTCACTTCAAGGAAAATAAGAAGGTGAGATTTTTGGATGCGGTCACATGGTCTTTGATGGCACTTGTGTTTTTGTCTTCTTCCCTGTACCGAAACAAGGTTAAATGTGCATGAAAGATAACAACATTTGGATCAGAGAGGTCGATCAAAGTCATGTCCCAACAGGGCCACCGTGCTCTCATCCATTTTTGATGGTGGATGATTGCCTTTCACTTTAGTACAATGAAATGGTAAATTACTTTGTATAGTACTGTCCCAGTAATGGTTTGCAACAATGCTTTTCTGAAGCAGGTCTGACAACAAATTGTTAACTGGTGATCTTAACCACGAAAGAGCCTTCTCATCCTCCACTAGCATGGGATGAAAAAATCCATAACCAAACAATGCTTGCACCACCAAAAAGTTACCTTAATAAAGCTATGAATACTGATCGCTTTATTTAAAACTTTAAGTAAAAATAACAGTTTATGGTTCGCTAACAAACCTTTTTATTGGTCTGACATTAGCTAGATTTTGTATATATGTCCTCTTCACTTAACAATTTTTTATGGTAAATTACCATTTTACAGACACTTTGTTAAATAATGAAAAAGTGAAAAAGAACAGAAGCGGTATTCCACTTCCCAAAATGAAATGTGTCTGTATTATGTAAATTTTGTAGAACTTGAAGGTTTCAACATTTCCAAACGTAGTGAAACCACGTTGGTATGCCATATGTAAATGTCATACCTGTGAGATATTCCGGGTCGGGTACTGGGTCGGACAGCTCCTCGTGGCACTGAGCCTCGGTTGGCACGGACGCCACCACCATGCCATCTGGGAGCTGCTGCTCAACGCCGCGAGCAAAGTTCTTCTGCCTGGATTAGGGATGAGACAACAGCCTATTTAGAGACACCATTACTCACACATCTAACAAGACCTTATGGAGGAACGGAAGGAGGGAGAAGACACACTGTCAGTCATGAGAACATAACAAAGCGGACGAAGACTCGCTACTCGCACCATAATGCAGCCTTCTGGTTTTGATGCTAGACGTTTCCGCGGGTTAGCGCTTTAGCTTGTATAAGGAATAAAAAGTACTGTACATCACACACATCTTATTCTGTGATTCTTCTCCACTGACCCATCTGATCTGATGTACCTATGTAACAATATTAAGACTCTCCCTGGTAACAACTTCACTGGTGTATTCTTCCGCATTCACTCCAAGTTTTCCTCTAAAATGTTCAATTGCAAAGTCTGAATAGGTTTTCTACATAAAAGACAAATTGTGTGAATGAGAAAACATGAAAGAAAATGTAGATTACTCCACGTATTCTTTATCAGACCATTCATTCCTTAATCAATTCTTTAAAATATAGTGGGAAAAGGTACTGTAATTCCTTTCAAATGAAAGAGGGTAAGATAAAACAGTCTGAAAAAATCATGGCAATAAAATCTTAACCTTGTTTTTCAGCCAACGGTGCAGTAGTAGGCATCAATTGTGTCACGATTCAGTAGGTTAGAGTGGGATACTAACAAAACATAAAAATGCATCTAGTGCAATAAGGCCCATAAAAATGCTGTAACGTTCCTGTGGAGTGCTCAATGTCCAAGCAATGACTACTGTGACTTGGATACCATTTAGGGCTTGATTGAATGGTGCAATATGCCTGTCCAATTGTGTATAAATGATCTGAAATGGTATCCTTTAGTAAAGGCACAGAGCAATATACAACCTGACCTACTGGAACAGGTTGAACAAAAAGGTACTGACAAGATTTAGCTCCCAAGTTCTTTTGGCAGACAATTACATATGTTTTAAACAATGAGTACCTTCAGATGTCATCAAATCACACACATTAGAGACATCATGTCTAAATATGCTCAGTTGTTCTCTGTAGGAAAATCTGACGTTCAGAGATGTGAATCAAACTGTTAGAAGGTACGCATGCAAGTGTTTTAGTACACTGATCAGCAAGAAGTGATAATTTGCCATGTGGATAATGCATAGTGAGATGTTAACTCAATACACACATCATTTAATCAACACCTGCTACCCCTTTAATGTGTGATTTCAATAGAATTGCATCTTTTAAATGCATCAGTGTACCAAATATCTGAGGGAAAAAATGGTTTAACCCTATGCTATTTGAAATAATATACTTCATATGGGTTATGTAATTGATCATATTGATTAAGCAACTGGTGAAATGGACTTGGAGGGAAGAATGTACATACTTCTACAGCACTAGCTAGTTGTTTCCACCGTGTAATATCTTCAATCTGACTTGGACAGAAATGACATATTTTAATTAACTGAGTAGATAAAGGTGTCCCCTATGGGTGGTACAAGGAAACACCCAACCAAGCAGTTTGGGAGTGTAGCCCTAATCATGATCCCAAGCAGCCATAATGAGAACAAAGGGCACTAAAATATTCATTAAAACCTGCTCTGAGCATGTTGTGTGAAGAAGTGAGAGAGCAAGGCAATGACTTGGAGCCAAAGTGGGAGAATAACGAGTTGAGGTTAGCTTCTTAACTCTCATTATTCTAATGGAGTCGCTGAGAAGAGATCGACCAGTGGGACATCGCATAGCTGAGTCTCCCCCGACATACGGCAATCTAAGCTGGGATCCTTTTGAGATCTTATCTCCCTTTATACACGTCAGGCTCTGGGAGGGTATAAGCTCTCCTCCCTCAAACATTGTGTGATGCCTTTTGCGTGCCTCTAGTCAGCGGGAGGGAAAGGAACAACAACAAATATATATATATATTTTTATAACAGAAACGGAAACTTACAAAAATCAGAAAAAGTAATTATGAAACGAAGATTGAAATCCAACCTAGAGGAATCCCAAACTCTTTCCTGTTTATTTTTTTGGAGGGGGGAAGTATGGAGAGTTTCAGAGCTCACAAGCATGAAAGCAATGCCTTGGGCCCTGTGTGGAGTGAATCAGACATGGCACAGTGGCACAGCCTGAAGCCTGGCTATCCAGTAGACAAGACCCCCACTGTGTGTACAGTATACAGGCATGCCTCATCTTAGGCCAGCAAACTGTCTGTGGAGAGCCAGTGGGCACCTGCACACACCACTAGCTCTCTCCTTTCATTTCCCAAATTCTTTTATTTCTCCAGCCAGACTATGTAGGAATGTCACTTTTTTGGGGGGGGGGGGTTACCAGACAATTTGGACTTGGAGAGAACGTTCGTGTTTGTCAGGTTTGAAGGTGTGTGTGTACCTTCAGGTATGCATGTGCATGTTTGTGTGAGATGACAACATGTCTGTACTAGACCAATGCAAGATGTCCAGATGGCTTTTATAATGCTATGTTCAATCTATTTCAGTGGCGCGTGCCCTTGTCTATGATGTCACAGTTTCAGTTGATGGGTTCCTGCAGCTTCATAAACATTATGTTAATGATTACACTGTATTAAAATGTGATCTCCTTGCCTTTCAGAAGTTGGCTGTCAAAGACTGAGACAGATGCTTTGTGGCACCGCGAAACTGTGGGGTGGGACTTTTGAAGTTGAGCCAGTGAAACTCCAACCATGAGACTGGTGTGGGTTTGAAACGGAATAATAAAGCTTTATTCCCTTGCTTTTTTCCAGGAAAAGATTTTGAGGACATCTCTTATGGTGCCTCTCTTTGTAAATCATGCAAGAGCCACACAAGGCCAACTCCTCTCAATAGATTATCTGTAGATGGCTTCAGTATTATTATGGATGGACTGTGTTCCTCCCGCACTTAATTTAAATGGAAGCCCCAATAACGTGACCGCTTTTCTTCTCACAGTATTGCTCTGTATATCATTGAGGTTATACAGTATGTAACCTGAAAAGCTGTGTTTGGAGTTTAATTTACTGAAACACCAGCAGCAACATCTATTTCCCTGAGTTATCTCTCTAGTGCACTGCATTTATCAACATTTTATTTGTTTTCAAATGAATTGTCACATCTGAGTTGCATTCCCCCTGTTAAAGAATCCAAGGTGCACAGCAGGGCTACAATTGTGCATCTCTTTTGTTCACAGCAAATCCAAAGTTTCATCTGCTCCAATTAATTCCCATTACACCATACTGGCTCCTGGTCACTTTTAATTCACTCCTTGCCATCTTCTGTAATTAGGGCTTGCATTAGCCAAAGCTCCCGAAAGAGTCTCTCTCTACTGCCGGTGTCTGGAGAGCACAGGAGCATTTGCGCTTTTCAAAGTCTGCCTCAAACTCCTGACTCACTGCTGGTGCTTTCAAATGAGATCAGAGCATTTGAGATTTAGCTGCTTGATGATATTAACTTTCCTCGTTCGCCTTCCTCCGCCACTCATGTGACGTATTGTAAGTGGATGAACTGCCTCTGGCTACAGGATCCATGCACAGCAAAATTAGATTTCAGGACCAGCAGATCATTTTCCTGACCTTCTGACTTCCTGACTGTAGCGGAAAGCATGAGTGGCCGCTGGTAATTAAACTGCCTTCAAAGCATTCTGCCATCGGACTCCATAAACATCAAAACTGGACTGTGCATCTCCTTAGATCTTAAATATACCCAAGAAATGATCCGAAATTTCGTAAGTACAATAAGCTAATGATCAGGCGCGTAACCTTGGGATTTGACACGGGAGTACAGCCATCAGACATGCAGTCGACAGGGAACCCAAGTGTCTTGAATCAGCAGGACAAAAAGGACTGAATTTACCTGAATGTAGCCTTGAGGATTTGTCCTGAGGTAATCTCTTTTGTGTGGTTGTTGTAGCCATAGAACAGGTCCCCGAACACCGTCTGATTGGCTGGAATGTCAGCAGTCTCTCCACAGTCCAGCCCCTCAGTGCAAGCCTCAGACAAAGGCTGGCACGATCGACCGTCCTGGCCCCGCTTGTAATCTTCAATACAGCTACAACATCAACCACAAAACAAGGCAAGTGATGACGGAGTTCAAGGTGTCATGCCACACAATGGAGGCAGTGAAATGTGTATTAAACACATTCCAACATGACCTTTTCCAGAGAGCCAGTGCACAATGTTTCAATAGCCTCACAGCATTATGTAAACATTCCTTTACAGTAGCTAACTGTCAGTAACAGGGCTTCTTCACCATAACCAGGATAATGGTCCACAGGTTACGAAAATGCAATTTTTCCAAGAATAGTTTACCGAGATGAAAAAACAGACCGTGCTGCGTTTTTTGTACAATAAATTCATTGTTATTAATTCCATTCAACAAACACACAAAAAAAATACTTTCCCGAACAAAAAAAACGGAATAATCCAAACTGTTCTCTCGAGATTCTTTCATATTTATGACATTTTGACATTCTAGAGTCTAGTGTGCTCTGTAAAATGTATCAAAGAATGAGGAGAGAGAAAGGAGCATCCGCGGACAAGAAAAAGTATCTCTCTTCCTGATGACAGTGATCTACAAGAAACTGTCATGGTACGAGACCAGAAACTGTATGTCTTGTCTTCAGCACTCCGCATGCACACTTCCTTATGCTGGTAAGCGTTCTCCTGTCATATTATCATGTTTCATTTCAAAGAATTAACCCCATCTCAACACCTGAAGTCAGTCAGACTTTTTTTTTGTTCTTTCTCTTCTACATCAAGGAATGACTTTACACTGTAGCAAAGGTCAAAATGTTCTTTTCAGGACTCAATCGCTTTGAGACGGAGACAACTGGCTCTGACTCGCTGATGTCGCCCAGCACTGACATTTAAGACACACTGATGTGTAATGTGTTTCTCTCCTCTGCCACCACACTGTGTAATCAGCACAAAGGCCAGTCCTGGATGATGCATGTACTGAGGGGAACAATATAAGCCACGTAATGGCAAGACGGCCTCATTAGCATTCTATGCACAAACTCTTGAATAGAATAAAAGTAGTTTTGGCTCAGTACAAAAAGTGTCAACAGTATTGCAAACTCAATGTATTTGTCGACAGTAATTAACTTCCTTGGCGTGCTATATTTGTCTTTGACTGAAGGTTAAACTAACAATTTGCAAAGAGGCAAAGGAATCCACACGCGGTGCAATATCTTTGTTCGATGATCACAGATCCTTAGCGGCTTTGATACTTCTGCCAAGAAGGAACCTGATCTGCTGTCTTCTTACCCACAGAACATCTGGATGTTGTAGAGAGTGGGGTCTTCCTCAAGGGGGGCCAGTTGCTGGAGACACAGTTGCTCGCAGCCTCCATTGAAGCCATCAGAGCAGTCAATGCCAATGTGGTGGTCGTAACATCCTGTTCCATCCTTCATGGGGCTCAGTCCAGGAGGGCACTAAGAGTTGATTGCAAAGATGTTTCACTCAGTAAAGTAAAAATGTACATTTGATCCCTCACAATGTGCCGGTTTGTAGTAAATGATACAATACTGTGCATAATCAGGTAGTTTATACAGTATGAACTTAGCAGCATGTATCATCAGTGTCAACAGTAAGAAATAAATGATTACCAACATATCTGTATCCCTATTCTGTATATTAAGAAAATAATCAAATAAATATGGATTTTTGTAAGGCATAATTTATCATCACAGTGCTTCAAAGACTTTGCGTGAAGTATGTTAATATAATATCTATTGTATATATTTTTTTAAGTTTACATTCAAGGAGGCATGCAGGACTCAACACCGGCTGTCTGGTTACTCCCCCATGTTTCCCAAAGCAATCTTTCATAGGCCTAGGAAGCCAAATTCACATGTTGTAGTCTGTCAACCTTCTGCTTCAAAGCATGCTTTGATGGGGTGATTCTTAACAAGGAACCACGGCTTCTAAAAACAAGGGGATATACTGAGTTCGCCTCCGAGCGATAAGGCAGCAATTTGTCAAAGTGTACGAATTCTCAATTCCTTATGTATTGATCAGCATACCATGGCATCCAAGCGCTTGCTATGTAGGGCAGGTTAACAAGAATCCTGAGGACATTTGAACTGCTGTGTTTGTTTGCGGCAAAGGTTTGTTTCAATCTAATGATTGTGTCAGTTTATTAAATATGTAAATATTTTACAAGCTGTTCCAGCGTGAAACATCTAAGACACGTCTTTGCACTGCTATATACATAGTTCATGATGACCCAAGATGTGGCCAAGGAATGACTGGGATATTCCAAACTTAAAAATGAGACATTCTGTTGCAGCACAGGGGTGAATTGGGAATACATGAAATATGAATTGGACCATCCTCAGTGCAAACACACAGCATCAAGCCAAGTACATCTTACGTAAGTGGAGGTGGTGTTCGGTGTATCAGCGCCTAGACACATGCTGTTAGCTAAACATGCTGTTACATAAACTGGTTTCTTTTTCTAACTCGTGACCGGTCAATTCTGTCAATTCGCTAGCAGCTTTCAAACTAAGTGCAAGGGGTCGGTTTGCAAGCTTGGCTTTGATCGTGTCGATTGCAATTGATGGAGTCCAGCATCACACCAGGAGGTGCTGGTCTTTTACAAAATGTCCAGTCGTAGTCTGAGTGCATCCAGGGAACAGGCCCTGCGTTATAACATGAGTCCCCTCTTCTCGTATCGTAGACACATTGCTATTGATTTTGTTGCTTAGCTACAGGCACAGCGACAACTGATTTATCACCTGTAATGTAAAGACCATGGTACATTGAATCTCCTAACTCATCTCATGGCACAGACTCTTTAAATCACTGGCTCTGTCTGCAATCGATGGCCGTGTGGAAACGTAGGGAGAGCTGAGAGGAATTCATATGTTGATGACCCTTAGTGGTGAACCTTGTGTCTCCATATGACTACTGTAATAGGCCGCTCTTCATACTTTGACACACAGGAATCATTTAGAACCATTTCCTTGAAATCCCAAGGACTATAATCAATGTAAATTGAACTGCCACATCCGCCATGATATAGGTATTTGTCCACGAATAACGTAATGAGAATGTAGAGTACACAAATATATGTTATACTCTCAGGTACATCATTAGTAATTCATTATCATAGAAAATAAATGATTTTTTTCAATCAGAATCACCACATCTATAATACACAAATGCTACCATATACCATTTATGATCGGAGACCAGTTTGGGGCTTATATATGAAATTATTAGATTTGTTTACTAACTCACCTTATCCTGAAAAAATGTCTTACCATTGTTAAGGATCATAACACTGCTCAGTCTGATAGAATCAGCATAATGATCCAAACCAATAACAACACAAAGACAATTCTCTTTGAAAGAACAAAATCTAAAGACAAAATAATGGATAGTACTGTCCCTACTAGTGAAATATGTTTATTTAGCGTACACCAGAGAACCATTGA
This sequence comes from Plecoglossus altivelis, assembly GCA_036571765.1. NCBI lineage: Eukaryota > Metazoa > Chordata > Actinopteri > Osmeriformes > Plecoglossidae > Plecoglossus > Plecoglossus altivelis. Next base: position 11,013,890 of record BROE01000001.1, read on the forward strand.
ATCACACAGCCTTTTAATCTTTCTTTCCTAATGGAAATAAATTCCTTGAACCCCGCTGAAGCTTATGGAAATCAGACATATGTGATGTAGTGTATACTGCAACAAATCCTTCCAAGAGAGCCGGATAAGCTATGCTCGTCTCTGATTTGCCAAAAAGGCATAGTGGGGACAAGAAACAATAGAGAATGATGAGCTAAAGTTTTCAAGCTGACATAAAAGAAATAATTCTTTTTAGAACATTGTTGGTCACAAGGTTATGAGTGTGATAATGTGTACAACGGTCTACTCGCTATATGATTATAATTACAGAGTAGTTCAGAGCAGTACAGTTACAAAAATACACATTCACATGTATATAAAATACACATTCATACAACAAACCAGTATGTGTTTTCTTTGTTCATGTGAAGCAGTAAATGGCACAGAGATGTGCAGTCCTTTGTGGCACTGTTTCTGTGTTTCGGGAAGTTTTCCGTTAGTTTATCTGGCATTTCCCCAAGCTGTACACAGAGTGAAAAGGTCATATTTCAAAGGTAGCTTTAGGGATTACAGTAGAGCATTAACATGCCCCCAGCATCTGTACGCCGGGAGACCGCAGCCACACAGCAGATTTTTGAAAGCGAGGATGGAAGTATATCTTAAATCCACCTAGTGATCCTGGGAGGAAAACACCGGCGCAGGCGGCGTGCTGAGCGCTCTGCTTTAGGAGTGCACACGCAGAATACCTCAGCCAAGTATCGACTCACAGCTCACCACTGCTTAGTGCCTAAAAATGTGATTTGCGGCAGGACAGGCTGGGCTGAATGGGGTCTGCACGTTAGTCAATACATCTAGTGACAAAATGCTTTTGCTAGCAGCCTAGGAGCATGTCAAAATCTTGTCCTTAAGCTAACTTCAGATATATTTCACAAACAGCACATAACTGCATACATGAGCACTCTTTAGAAATGTCGGTAAGGGTTTCAACAGAGATATGTTATGTTTGGACGAGGGATGGAATCTCCCACTGGGTTCATACATATGTACAAACATGGAAAAGGTCAAGACGCATGCTGACTTCAATATTCGTAAGTAAATATTCAACATTTTCAAAAACGGAATTCAGGCAAATCCAGAGGCTTAAAGTGTAGGATGGCCATCTTTTCCAATCTGGTTCTACGCCATGCAGATGGCAGGGCAGTGTATGCAGTCCTAATCCACCCCCATGTAAAATTAGGGCAACACTGTAGGTAAGCATCATTCGCCACACGACAACAAGTTTTAACACGTTTTTTTTTCTTTTTTTGGGGGGGGGGATGGGCCCCACATCGTCCAGTGTTAATGACATGTCTCAACTGTCAAACAGTGGAAACTTCTGCTTTTTTTCCAGTAGAAAAGAAGGAGCTAATTAATCACATAACCATTTGGTGATTATTACACTTTAGCGTTGAAGGCAGACGCATCCTCTCTTCCCTGGAGTGTCATACATCATCGAGGGTCAGACCGCTGAGGCGGCTCATGCTAGCAGCAATATTAAACTAAGGACGCCACTGGCAGCATGGACAAGGTGTTAATTGATTAGCGAGAAATCAGGATCTGGGACCAAGCCAGTTTACCACCATGATTAGATGGATGAAAGCATCATTTATACACCCCAGTCACAAGGTAATTACAAAATACCACGTAATATATGCAACAGATGGGGGCATTTTGGATGTCTGGATGAACAAGGGCAGATGCTTAACTGGTAGGATAAAATTGTTGAAGACAGAGGCTCTTTCCTTAGCAGAGTGTTTTCTCATTGTTTGAAAGATGAAGTTATATGTTGATAGTTGTCTGTTTACATCCCTGTAAGTAATGCACACAGTGGTGTAACATAGTGAAATGAAGCTGGTTGAATTCCCTAGGGTAGACCAGCATCAAGAAAAGGAAGAATTTGGTTGTTTGAACTAATACAGATTTAATTAGGAATTGACAACAAAGAATGTGCTTGCCAAAATATTAACAAATGGAAAATGTTATTTGCATCCGACAACAAATGTAGTAGTCATCTCTATTTATGACAAGGAATATTTTTCAAGCCAAATTAAATTGAATTTCAAAGTTGAACATCACAATGCTTTTGACTATTAGATGTGAAATATTGGACAGATCAAAAGAAGTGCGCTAAAATTGATGGGAGAAGATTCTACTTGGTAGTGTTCAACCTCTCGCATCTATAACAGAGAAAGACCAGACTCAGATTACAAACCCCACTAGCAGATGCATCAAGGCCGACCATCACTGCTGTTTGGTGCATTAGACAAATCATTTCAAATGGCATAATCAACTACTGGGAAATCGATTTATTTGTCAGGAAAATGTAAGGTTTGTGGTATGTATAAACCCCAGAGAAACAAATGAGGTGGTTTTCTATGCATTTGATTCTTAGTAAGCAGCAAAGCCAAGTGGACCCTTACAGCCGTAATTGGATTAGCACAGAAATGGATGCAACTGCTGAGGATGCTTCGACTACCAAGCTATGAAGGGATTCACAATACTGATGTCAAAGAGGTTCTTTGTAAACAAATGCCAATTCTGAAAGGGAATATTACTTTTTCCCTGGATAATATAATTCAGTACATAAAATAACAGCATTTGACTTTGGTTAAAACAGGTTTACTTATAACTGACTTCAATTGGTTAAATTCAGTCCTCGGTAAAAGTATATATACTTGTTCTGCCCACCAAACCCCAGAGAAAGCGAGGAAGGAGGAACATTCACATGCCATCTGCAGTGTTTCACTGATAAATATATGCTGTGGTACACAGAACGTTTATACTCTACATATTAAACAGACTAAAGTAAACGACTTCAATGATTCACTAATCTGTCTTTCTTATGTAGTTGTAGAGGACCAACATTGTGTTGCTTTATTTTTCCAAGGTGGAAAAGGAAAACTCAGAGCTGTGACAGGCGATAGTCAATAGTCAGCTAATGCAAGCTGGATCGCATTCAAAACACCTACGGTAGTCGAAGTCTTTCGGTTCATCACAGTTTCTGAAATGCCATTAAACTGTCAAAACACCAATGGTAAACCCATTGGCTGTCTAAAACTACTTTATGCGTTTGGAGAAGAGAGATGAACCAAAATACGGACAAAGATACTTAGAAACCTGAAAAACGAAGAAAAAACCCCCATTGAGGTGCATGTTTTAAAGGACGCGGAGACAGATGGCGCATGAAGCAAACGTGGCTGGCTCATTTCATGGCTGCTAAACAGCCTCACGAGGGAGGAGGAGAGAGTGGGGAGACTCCCACCGGCTATACTGACTCACCACACATCCACTGGAGTCTAGCTTGCGGTCAGAGATGCAACGGAAATTTCTGCTACAGCCTCCGTTGTCCTTGGTGCAATCTCTCACTGGCCCGAAGGAGTCCAACAGAACCTCCAGACTATCAAAGGAGGAGGAGATCATCAGCTCCTCTCTGGAAGAGAAAATGTTCATGTTAAAGAAGTTTCTTGCCGTATGGGACTTGTTGATTCTGTCCAAGAATTTTCCAGTATCTGAATTTGCAGTGACTCAACTTTCCATTGATGAAAGTTGCAATCTCACACATCCGAGAATAAAAACGATATATTCAATTAATTATACATTTCTTTGTATCAGAAAAGCAAAACCGTTTCAAAAGTGTCACAAGAGACTACGGCTTTTAAGATGAAGATATTCTTCTTCAAAGCCATCTGCATTGCCCTACCAACAGTCAATGGTTTTTCAAGGTTGAAATATAAAGATGGGGAAATTGAAATATGAATTAGTAGCTAGCAATGATGAATAGCATTGCACTGATGTCCTCATTGCCTTTCTTTAAGGATACCAAAAAAATCATGCTGGCAAAATGAAATAATGCAGCACTGATGCACAGAGAACGTTTATAATAACACTGCCATGAACCTTGCCTTGGGAGAGGAAATAAATGACCTCTCTTGTTTTGCAAGTTACATTTTTCTACACTGGCACAGACTCCAAATTGCTCTGCCAGCGCCTAAAACAAATATTTTTATGATTTATGATAATGTTTCATTAACTCTCAAAGTCAGATTGATTTTCCCAGAACAGACTGTTTTATTTTATAATTGATCATGAGGTTTTCATGTTGACAAAGAAAGCAAAGGAATTGGTCAGTAATATAATGATGCACTTGATGTACAGTTATAAATGCAGTTGAACATTTCCACATACAGACTTTGAACAGAATTAATTTGCATTTCCAAGGCACGCATTTATGTCCAAAGTCTGTAATATTTCAATCTATAACCATCAACACTCAATGATCACGACATCTTTTCAATTAAAACTTGCAGGTTTGAATGATCTTATAATAAATGAGATATTTTCAGTAAGAAAAGGTTCTGTGATGGTGTGCACATGGTGTGCTACCAAGTTAACTAGGCCCTCTGAGAGTATTTTAGCAACAATGACAGTTTAGTGCCAGTGGAATATAAATTCCAGAATCTGAATTGGGGGGGTTTTTTCTGTTGAGTAAAGAATTGTTTCATTTTTAATGTATTTTATAATATCTACTGCAGCTTTAATTACACAATTTGTTTTGCTGCAAAGGGTCTTTGTTCAGGTTTGATGGAAAACTGCCATCACATTCTGCCACTAAACACTACCTGCTTATGTTTAAGTGGTCTGTTCATGGTAGCCGTCTATGTCTGAAAGGTGCAATTAATCCTAACCATCAATTATGGCTATGATCAACATGCATCTAAGCAATAAGAAGGTCATATGTGCTATCAAATTTGGACGGCCAGATTGGTCATTTACTTCAGGCAACTGGCAGTGATCGTTTACTGTCCTGTTTTATCCACCCTGTAATTTGCTTTGCATTAGACTTTATTTGTTTAAAAAGTTTGGTTTGATAAAGGGAAAACTCCACTCACTGATCTCGCTTTTTAATCTTCCAATTGCCTACAGGCTTCTCACATCCCCGTACTGTATGAATGTCAGAACACAACTAGCTTACTGCCATTTACAGAATCGCTTTAGTAATTATTGTGTTCTCACAATAATGTGACAACTTTACAATGATATATATGCTTTTAAAGTGCAATTAAAGGTTTATATTACAAAGTTAGAAGTTGGGAGTAATTTGTGGAGCTTTTGTGTTGGCATGTAAAGCAATTTTAATTTTTTTTATTGGTGCCAGTGATTCTGTTAGACTCGAAAACAGGTTTTCAGAAAGACTTTTGTACAACAGGTGTAAAACAGATGGTGAGAAGAAATTCTTACTTTTAAGTTGTGAATCTTTGAAACCTGATCTAAGCTGGTAGACCACAGACAGCTCACAGATATGGTCGTGACTCACAAAGAGTGAGAAAAAGAAATCTAAATGTCTGAAGATTAGTCAAGTTCTAGGGAAAAAAATACAAATGAATCATATGGAAATCTGCCCTTTTAGTAATGAAATTCAAACTCTTCCAGCAAAGTCATCCTCCAACTAATATTACATCCAACCTTCGGAACCGTATAAAACCCTTTATAACTGAAACTGATCACTTTTGAACTCCACGCATGGAATGACCTACTGAATGACACTTTGGGTTGGCACCTTTAATGCGGTGTACAACTGTGCATAACTGTAACCATCATTGTAGAAATGGTGCCGACTGGGCATGAGCTAAGTTAACTAATGTTTTAAGAGGTTATATTTTATTTCACCTATTATGTATAAAATGTCCTGTGAATCAGAATTCATTGATTACAATTAGCAGGAATTATTATCAATGCAACATCTGATGGATTACAGCCTAAAAGGCTTGAGCTTTGTTACAATCATTGTCCAACTTTGTAAACTAATACCTATTATTATTATTATTATTATTATTATTATTATTATTATATTAGATACACATCCCATATAAAACTAAAATGTGCAGTTCTCGCTAATCAGTAGCAACTTTTGCAACAACTAAGATGACTACATTATGACCCGTAACTTCACTTTAGACAGTCTCGAGAAATGATATATACACTTTAGTACTTGTAGTGTTGTGCGTTCAACTGTGAATACCTCTGTTCAAAAATGTAAAGTCAACAAGATTCACAAATGCAGAGCACAAATGCTGAGATATTATCATAGTTTGAGCATTAGGGGGCAAGGTTTGTTGAAATAAAAAGTTGAACTCTTACAAACTCCCATGCATATAGTGCAATAACTGCATCCTAAAAACATCGGGGGCCCTAGTATATACCCTATCCATAGATATTACTGCAAATGTTTTGCTGAGGTATTGTGTTTTCGTCAGTATACTGCTGTTTTTGTGGTTTGGAGATTTACTTTTCCCTTAATCTCAAGAAATGGTGCTTCTCAAAAGCAATGAGCCATTTAACAATTCAATTTACGTAAATTTCAGTGTCATTGCTTCTGTTTTGGCAATGTTATAGATGTTTTGCTCAACTTTAGTGTTCCATTATTACCTTTGCAATGCCTGTGACCTGTTTTATGAATGTACACTAAAAAACCTTTAATGAAATAAGACCCCTTGATTTCTGCTGTAAGAAAAGTATGGTTATATAAAGATGCAAAAGTCCACCATTCTGTATTTGTATTTTTTGTTTTTACAGGGATTAGACTGGAATTGTAATCAATCACAAACACATGAAATAAATCATAAATCATAAACCGGAGGGTAACCAGCATATTTCACAGACCAATAAATCCAATTTGTATAATCTTACTATCATCAGTCCTATCATCCCTAATTGTAAATCTTACCCCAGTAGTTCACAAAGAAAATGATCACCGCTCACCTCACATCCACTGCGTCCTCCATGACAGTCATATCAGTCTTGCACTTAGCTGAAGGGTTGATAGCAAGCTCAGCAGGGGGGATCACAAAGCTCTTGCTCAGAGGCAGCCACATCCCTTCCCCGAGTGTGTAAGTGAACCTGAGGGAGACATGTTATGGAATGTACAATAAATTAATAACATGGTGGTTGCTGTAAGTCCTGTACATCAGGCCTCTGAATGATGATTTATTACTAGCGATAAACTCAAATTTGCGTCGTTAGAACGGTCTAAAAAAAACTAAAACTAGTCAAGCCTAAAGAACTTTAATGACATTAAGTCTGGGGAGTAATGGACCAATTATTTTACAACAAATCCTCCTTTTTTGTTTTATGAATATCAATCTTTTAATGTGATACACAGGGAAGACTTAAGCAGGATTTAAGTTAAACAGTGTATTCTGATTAACATCAAATGCTGTACAACCGCTAATATATTATGCATGCATCGTTGTAGAAAATAACTTGTTGATTAAATGGTTAACAACAGATTCTTTTGCAGACTTAACACATTTTTGCATTCACATTGTTCAATTTGCATCTAATAAATTGCAAACTTAGCATGAGGAAAGGGCACTGGATTGGGAGGACTGCATGCATTACCAGTCACTTTAGAAATGTAATGATTAAACCACTGTAAAAGGGAAAGCTTAATTACGTCCGTCCAATTACTTTCCCTCTTTCCAACTTCGGCTTTGTATGAATCAAATTCTCTACATCCTACAGTACCATTTAATATAATGCACTGGATTCTTGTGGGTGATTACGAGCACGGGAAGTCTATTAAAACCATATTATTTCCCTATTATTTCCAAGGGCCCCCATGCTAGCAGTCTCATAAGTCTCTCTGTCCATTTAAGAATGGCTCCTTAAGGGTCCTCTGCAGTACTGAGCTCATGCTCCTTGTAGGATGACAAATGTATCACTTTCACGGTGCGGGCAGATCACGTGTAGGTAAGCAGCACTTATAATGAAACTGCAACAAAACCTAGTACAAGCATGTCTGATGCGCGGTTTACAGCACAGCTTTTAAAACTTGCTACAAAACCGGATTTGAGACAACCGTCATATATACAATAATGGCATCAAACAGCTCACGACTCATTCAAGCCTGAAGTACAACAAACATATAAATGTGTTTAATTCAGGATTTTGTTATTCATGAGCACAAAGCTAATTGCTTGCTCATTGAATTATACGATTGCGGATGAGTAACTAAGTTAATGGCTGGCCTAAAAAAAGGCTTGTCCATATTCCAGATCTGTAGGAAAACATCAGTTAGATGAGGTTTGAATTGAGGTCGGTGTGAAATGATGCAGAGCAAACACACTTTAAATGCTATGCTGGACAGAATATTGAGGCAGAAACCCTGTGGATAACATTGTAAAGGAAAAGCAAGTGTATCAAAAGAAATCACAGAAATGTTTGTTAGATGGCAGTCGTCACAGACTCCTGGCGACCAACAAAGCTATCGCTTATAGCCATGAGATGAACTAAATCAGTCTTGAGAAAAACCAGCTTTGGTTGAGAGCAGTGCTGTGCAGGGTAATCAGTGTTGTTGTAGTCCCTCTATTGGCTTTAGAAGATACAGGTCTCAGAGATTCATTGGAAAGGAAACGGTTTCTTTCTTGGTATGGAATATCACGCCTTATTTTTATCACAAGCCATTTGTAAGGTAAAGCAGAACGCAGGAAGGATAGTGTGATGTGCTGGAGAGTCAAAAGACTGATTGTCAGTGTGCCAAACTTACCATGAAATTGTATGTAATGCATAACAGAGATGTTCTACAACAATTTCATTATCTCTCACATTCTATTCAACAAACTATTATCTGCAATGAGAATTCCATGTACAATCTCATTGTTTTATTTGTAGGAAGTACATGACTATTTTGCCTTTCCAAATGGGTGATTTCTTTACCTTTTGATTCTGCAACTGTCATTTTAAAACCAACACTTTATCATCTATCCCAATAGACAGTGATCTCATAAAACTGGTAAGGTTTTCCTACCTGAAAATACGATCAGATGGCTGTTCTCCCATCACCAGATCAAATCCACGCTGGAAAATGGTATAAGGCCAGGGACTAACAAGAGATAATAAGATAAAAGAGTGAAACTTTTATTTGAAACACAACATAATGGCCTTCTAGCGCAAACTTGTTTCACAAGAGATTTCAACCATCCAAACCCCAGACCCCACCTAATTCTTTGCACCCAAAATTCCACAAATCAAAACTAGTCTGACAGATACTGTGAGTAAACACCCAGATAGAAAATTTTGTTTCTCAGCCAGTGACACATGATGTGACTTAGACTCCTATATATTTACCACTGCTGGGAGAATAGTTGAGGGGGAAAATGATGAAGATTAATAGACACTGGCAGCTTGGGGACTTAACTGTCTACAGAGTGAGAAAAGAGGAAGTGACAAGGGCCTGATGTCTTTCTGAGTAAGCTTCTACAATACTGTAGGCAAAAGAGCAGCAAAAACCTGATAACAGCCCAAAGCCAGAGGGGCTTGGTCATTAAACATTTAAGCTGCCCCTGCAGGCTGTCTCTATTAGACTCCGACTATGAGAGCGGGGAATAACTAAAGGAGGGAGATACCAAAGAGGAGAAATATGTGCCAATTTCAAGTTATGGGGCCAAACTGGAGCCAGTATTCTGACGACTATCAAAATGACATGGGCCCTACAGCTGCATGAAGATAAGAGAAGTTTACTTTTCTGTGTTTTATTGTCATATGCACATCTGTCGCCCAATTAAATTACAAAGATTAAATTCACTTTTGAAATACAGTACATTTTTCACTACTGTCACAACTTGAAATTAAATGCTTCTGAGAAGATAACGAATCCAATTAACCATTACTTTTGAGGGGTTTCATATTTGTTTATCACCTGTTATTTTGCTAAGCAGTTGCTATGATGGAACGGCTTTGAACATGTTAGCAAAGAGCAGTCATGCTGATATGAACTGGCAAACATAGCCTCATTCCCCACCGTTCCAGTAACATTGCAAAACGCAGGTGAGCCCTTTTCACTGACTCATGCTTAACGACCTGTGTATACTGTATGACGCAGATGTTGATTCAATTCACGTCAGACACAGGCTTTTTACTTTGCATTTGCATCATATGAAACATTCGTTTTATGAAGTGTGGGCAAAACCGTGTGCTAATGAAATGACTACTCTGGTATAAACAGTGGTTACATTTTTACACAGCAACATGAAAAAAGTGAAAATTGAGAATTGGCAGGATCGAGAAGTTAAATGGTTCCTCTTGATTTCTCAAATTAAATGTTTTGCTATGTCCAAATTCAAAAGCTTTCAGTATTAGTACAAAACAAGTCTTCAGGATGAATGGTGATGGTATCTTAATTTTCCCTTAATTTCAGTGTTGGTTTAGTAGGAATTAGCAACAGGTTTTTCCTTACTTACCCCTGATTTGGACCCCACTCATTGCGGATGCAAAGATGCTTGTGGACAGGGTCCTTCATGTAGCCATCTAGGCAGAGACAATCACCTACGACACGTCAGGAAACAAAAACACAGAAATGAACACAGTTCAAGAGGGCAACGCTAAGACAGCGACGACGAAACCATCTTGTCGCTCTTTTGATTTGTGTTTTCGATTTTTCAAATCCACTTAAACCTTATTAGCACACAACAGGTGCCATTGCAGCTTCCACAGTCTGTGGCGTACGCACGGTCCTCGTCTTGCCAATTAGCTGTGGACTGTGATTACTCTCTGTGTAACCTCCCGTTGTTGCCTGATCGCGTGTGCTGTTGAGATGCGAGCGTGCGTGCTTTTTTCTCCCCATCAGTCTCCAGATCAGCGAAGGCTATTATGGCCATCAGGAACGGTGAAGCGCATCTTGCTGTTGTCAGCACACAAGAGAGAAGTTGCCCCTAACTTCACTCAGGAAGATTGATGGGGAAACTCAGCCAGAGAAAAGGGGATACTCATAGTGACTTACTGACATTCTGGGGTCTGTGTTCCACAAGGAGCAAGGAAAGGGCAGTATCTCTGGTGTGTGTGTGTGTGTGTGTGTGTGAGTGTGTGTGTGTGAGTAAATCCCTTACTTAGAGGATCATGCTAACAACACAGTTGTATATCAGCATGGAGGATAATGACATCAGAAAATTGATTAGTTAATGTATGTTGAGGTAATTATTTATTGTGGCCTAAACAAAGATTTGTTGCCTTGCAAAGGGACAATCTGTGCTAAAGGATTGGCAAGTGTTTTTAAATGAGGACGGCTTCAAACTGAGTTACCCCCTGTAGTTACTGTGGATCAATCAAATGTAAAAAGTTTTTGCACATCACACAATGATAGAACATTGTCTTAGGTTAGGGGCTCACGAATAGCTCAAAACACACCTCATGAAAGACTCATATGAAATTACATCAAAGTACAAAACTCTCCGTATAGCTATTAAAGAGGTTGTTATGCTATGCCCGTTCAACTCAAACTCTGCATCAGACTAAAAGTAAACCCTTAGGCTTTTACTTTAAACTTTTAATTGCATTGAGTATAAAGCACACTGTATGCTTAAATAACTATAATTAAGGACACGTAATGACACAATTTAATAGACGTTCTCAAGCATTTATGGTTTGACATCTCATTAACTGGTACATTTATGTACAGCTAATATCTAACCTGATTACACAATGACACCATCTAGTCCTGTCTGTCTACCAGAGAAATGCAATGCACATATGGTTCTGCATTGAGTGGTTGTTGTTGAACCTTGTTTCATAAGGGTTCAGTACGTTCTCTTATTGCCTCATCTGGCAGACAACTGTATGCTGTTTATCCACTGCTGTTGGCCAAGCTCCAAATGAGCACATTTGACTGGATATGCAATTGGTACTCTGTTAAATGTACTATGGAGGACATGGATTGTATAAGAAAACACCTAGCAACGCTATGACATCATTGTTTGTGTCTAAAACTAGTTAAACAATTGCTTTTTTGGATCCATCGTCAGTGGACTGCTAATTTGTTAATTATCCATTTAGTTTGAATGACCTCGAGTTCGCATTAACAGTGTCTCAAAAACCAACACACACTGCACCTTCAAGACTTACAAGGTCCTCGCAGTCTCTTTCAAATTCACCTTCTCTTAATATTTCCAATTGTCGCAACCCATCCGAGTTTTCATCAGTATCTGTGGTTCAGAAAGGATTGAGTTGAGGCCATCTTGTAGCTATCTGGCACCTTGCAATCTTCTTCCCAGCACACAGAGGTTTCATTAAGAATGCATCATATGAAAAACACAATGTAATTATTGAAGCATTGTACCAAGATTCCTATTCTATATTTCATTTTTAGGGACAGAAGCCTCAAATTATGTATTAAATTTCAAGAAATGCAGGCATATATCCCAGAGGTCTGACTTCTTTTTGATTCATTTAGGGTCTCGGAATTCTATCTTCAGCCCACTGGAGACAACTCACTGAATAATAGATACAAACACAGACCTCCCCTTAAAATATCTGCAACATGTGATATTAGGCTCTACTGACAACTGGAGAGTCAACATTGGGCCTGTCATTACTAACTATCTTGGTGCAACCGATGCGAATGAATACCCAATTCCAATAACGGGTATTTATTTACAAGTGTACGTGTGAAAATTGCTCCTTTTTGTTTGGGTGATGATCTTTTTCTGGGTTATCCGTATGAAATTATAGTTTCCACTGACGTTGGCTTTATTCCCGAGTGCATGTTTTCATCTTTAAAGATGAAAATCATCTTGAAGTCTGGATACTACTGTGGAATTGGTCTTAGGGGCATGTTATTTTCAGAAGATGCATTCTCTTCCGTACCCAACACTGGTTGGAATGTTGGTTCCAACATCCACATTTTCATCATTGTATGCCGTAGGTTAGAGTCCTTGGAAGAATTGCTTTACTGCCAACACCATTCATTGAGAATGAATTTCTAGGTCAGGTTATGAAAATAGAGATGCATCACTGTAATTATGTCAGTTAATGAGTGATGGCAAATCATTTCATTCTGTTTAATTCCTACAGGAATGGGAGCTCAATAAATATAGCCAAACTTGCATTAAGACTATTTATGTATTACAGTTCACACTATGGTTTGCAGTATGGGTATATGTGAGTTCTCCAATAAACATTAACACTAAATATTTATGTTCTCATAATATCTTCTGCTTGTCCCCTCGCTTGAGACAGTATTTTTTATTTATGTTGTGTATATTTCATGTGTTCTTGGCCTTTTCACTGACGCTCATTTTAAACTGTTCCAACTGTGTCAGTAGTGAAGGTCTAAACTGCATGGTTCTTTTCAAGAACATGAAGTTCCTATACATGTGTGAGTCAGGCTACTGAAGGCAACGTGTTACAATGTTCCTCAGGTCAATGTTTTACTTTTTTCATCAACTCAAATGTTTTATAGGGCTGTTAGGAAGATGTCAGTCAGATCCACTAATACTATATTTAATTAGCTACTTTTATCCAAAGTGAGGTAGATTAGAACCTAAGATCTCTTGATTTGCATCCAAACACTCAACCGCTAAGCTACACTCATCTCATACGCATCAACATCTCGACAGTCATCCCAAGACGGACACTTAAAGCAAACCAGTGTAGGTACCTGTCTCCGGATCACACTGGTGTTCACAGGGGTCCAGAATCCGGCGTCCACACAGCTCATTGATCCAGGGCCCACTGGCATTCTGTTGGTAGTAGAGCAGAACCTGCGCTGGGTTCAGCCAATCGGATGCGTCTAGTTGACTGCCCTGCAGCAAGATGAATCTGGACCCTTTGGGGCCACCGTAGGGAAACAAGAAAACAACAGATTAATTTATGTGGAGAGCTTGTCCCACAGAGTTTTCCTAACGTGGACGTGAAGAAGTGGATGCTCCAGTAATCGTAACAGTATGCCAATAATTGAACAACAATCATCAAAAGCAGGTGACTAAACACAACCCAAATGCATGTTTCCCATCTGACAATTGAACAACATAAATTATTATGTGTTTGGTGTGTTGCTAGCACAGAACATTTCCTGAGTGCTTCAGCAAATCTACAACAATGTTGCTTGCTTCTCTGCTTTAAACCCCCTTACAATAGAAGATGTTATGACATGCCAATGATAGAAAATAACATTTGGTAGGAAATGGCTTTCCCTGGTGTGGAAAGACAGAGACGGGTGTGACTTCCCATTCCTGTAACTCATTTCAATATTTTTGAAGAACTCTTCACATCTGTTGCATAAATAGTTTCCCACAGCAAAAAAAAGAAAAGAACAAAAAACAAAAAAACTCAGATTTTCATCAGCCTCACCATGACATCAAATTACATCTGATAAGATTGTGTAGACATTTATGGACACGTTCTAAATCGATCCGAGTTTTGTAATTCAAAAGGCAAATGTGCAATCTTTCATCTCCCCTTTCAAAGTTGCTCCCTCTGGCTGGCTTCCTGGAATCTTAATTTCGCCTGGCACACACACGGAATATGCTGGAGCTCGGAATCAAATCAAAGCTGAAATGATAGATGAGTGAGGCAAGTCACAGTCTATAATATATCTGCACTTCCAGCTTGCTCCCGTGATAGCTGAAAAATGCCAATGAGCCAAGAACGAGTACTTGGCCCTGCGGTGCTGTTTTGCAGGTGTTACATCGAAATTCATTAGCAAGACGATCCCAACCTCTCAGAAGGTACAGAAGAAGAGTGATGGTGCGCTTGGTGGTCTCTGTGACCTGGCCTGAATGTGCTTTGATGCTTTCAGGGCGCATCTGCTGAGGACTCACTAGGGGAGAGCGACCAGTCGCCGACCTGACACTTACCTCGGATAGCTCACCAAGTTGGGACCTGTTCAATACTACAAAGAACTCCCCTAAGAGCTTCGCTAAAGGTCAGTGTAGTCCTACGGGGTCTGGCACAGCCATAACCATCAAGGGGAATTCTAGAAGGGAGTTACCATCGGCGATGAGGTGTTCCGGAACGTGGAGAATGACCCGCACATTGAGGCCGCAGGAGACGTGCGAGGAGTAGACCAGGCCAATCACACAGCTGATGACGCTGATCAAAGTCAGGGTGGTCTTATTGATGGGGCTTCGTGGGGAACCTGCTGGTGAGAAAGATGTATAGACAACAAAGAGGAGGTATTTGAAGCAGTGACCGCACTTTTTATTTCCTCTTCCCTGCACCTCCACAAGGGACCTGCTCACAAACAAGTCATCACTGGGCTTAGGGCCCATGAAAGGGACCTCTGGATCAAACCACTGGCTTTCGGCTGATTTGGCCTGCCAGCGCTCACTGGCGCAGAGATAAGAGTTTACCTTTGAATAGTGCCACCTTAGCACTATGGAAAACCGAAAAAATGACACAAAATGAAAGTGGTTCAGAGGGGTATTTGCCTTCTTGTTTTAATTTGCTTGCCAACAGGAAGGCAGCAAGACTATAGTTCATTTTTGAGACTTTTAAATAAAGTCAACACACACACCACACAGTCTTGTTATATGACTCCCAATTTAAACCAACTGGGTGTCGTGAGAGTTTATTGAGCATGCACTCATCACGTTCCTTTGGAAGGATTGCCTGGTGTTTAATTTCACACTACATCGGATGTCGTAAAATACATGAAAAGTAC
Source organism: Plecoglossus altivelis (assembly GCA_036571765.1). Taxonomy (NCBI): domain Eukaryota; kingdom Metazoa; phylum Chordata; class Actinopteri; order Osmeriformes; family Plecoglossidae; genus Plecoglossus; species Plecoglossus altivelis. Next base: position 11,029,341 of record BROE01000001.1, read on the forward strand.
TCCATTTTCCATCTTCCACTTTTTCACTAGCAAAGATACCTGTGTGATGCCCACTTTTCATATAGCATCAAACATGATACTTGCGTCTCACAGTGGAGTAACTTTGTTTAGTTGAAAAAAATATATATTTGCATCAAAGCTCACATACAGAGGGAGTGCAAACACACTGTCTATTTTTAAACCCTTTGCTAATTAAAGGTGTTGCCTGCACATTTTACTTTGCACTGATTACTTTGTTTATGAAACCTGTGCTGGAATAGGGGGCTTAATTGGGCTAGAGGTGTTGTAAAGGCAGGTGTGTCTGGCAGAGCAGAGCTTGGAGTTTGACAGTCATTCTCTTTCCCTCCACAAAAAGATGAAATCACAACACAGCACAGCAGATGTAGCATGCTAATACATGAGTGCATAATTACAATACCATATCGTTATCAAGTTTGACAGCAAGTTGATATACACATGGATTTTTTATTACACACATCGATAAATATTCAGAAGAGCAAAAACTACGAAAATCACTCGACGCATGGCAATTTGTGACATTACATACACAACCAGCAATGTTCAAAATCCACAAATTGTCGCCTTTTTAACGCTATTGACTATGACGGCTCGGTCACCATGCGATGGTTCAGATGAGATGGTGTATATTTAGTGAAGTCCTCCTTACCCCCTGAGCCCCACGCGCTGTTGGCATTACCGTTTCGCATACCTCGGCTACGGCGCCTGCTGCGGTTGGGGTCAGTGTAAAAGGTCAGCTGGGGTTCGCTGTCGGCCTCCGTGCCAGAGTCCCCGTCTGGGTTCAAGAAGGTTGAACCCGCTGCGGGATTCATACAAAACTACACATTAAAATGACCCTGCATTAAAATGACCCTGTTTGCTGCTGATATGGCAAAGGCATCAAAAGTTCCTCTGCGGTCCTTTCAAATAGAGACATCGTGGAACAGTAGGAGTCTGACAGTGTTTATTGTGGATTGGTAAAATAACGTGCAGTGAATTTAGATTTGTCATAAAACCACAGACTTGAACAGACCTTTGCAACTCTTTTCTGAGTGTAAGGCTGATGCTTGTAGTGAAGTATTCCAAATAAACTAGATATATAACTAGATTGTGTATACGAGACGCTGAAACAATTTGGGAGACAATCTACTCATCGCGTACATATAAATGTTAATAGACTTTGATACAACCCCGCAATAGGATTACTGAAACACTTGGTATCGATCTGTCTTTAGGAACGGCATTTAACATGTGTACGTTCTATATTTCCCTAGGATTTGATTAATACAAAAAACATTTATGAGATTTCAATAGGGAAGGCACAGAAACAAAATACACTAGAGGTTGTCTATTGGGTTTGGATCAAATGTGGATGAAACAACACGGATGTCCTTTCCTCAGCCCAGCAGAGGACAGCTGCTGTCACTACCCTGAAGCAGGGAGGAGGACAGCACAAGACCAGGACATGAGTTTGGGTAAAGGACGTACACTCAGTTCAGGGTATGATTTTGTTCGTGCCATTCCATCTTTGTGTTTCCTATCGATGATCCATCACAGATAACTGAGAGAGGAAAACTCTTTCTGGCTCCATTTAAAACATGGGGCGATGAAAACCCATGCATTGTACCTGCTTTTCTCATTTCACACATTCAGATCGAGACAATTTAATATCTGAACAGAAAATATTGTATAAGAAAATAACTCTGGCTACCCCCAGGATTGTATTTCAACAGGGCCATATTCGGCGGAGGCGCGGCCATTAAAGATGTAGAGGGCGATGTAAAAAGGTGTTACTGGACCTGCTGGACCTGACAATAAACATGACGAACACAACACAGCATTAAGCAGTGTTGCTCCCGGAGGAATTCCTTGTATCATCGTATTCAACATGTATCCTGACAGTGGTGTTGAACATCTAAACTAAGGCTTTATCTACTGTCTGGTTATGCCTAAGATGAGTCTCGCCTAAAACAACGGTTGAGAGTAAATATGGGTGACAAGCATGGCAATCCACCATCTTACACCTCTACAGACAAAGATTGGAGCCTTTCTGACGACAGCATTGCAGCGGCATATGGCTTTGAAGGGCATGGACATGCTGCGAGCGCAAATAATCATCTTCATAGCTAATGCTAGGCTTTCTCCTATAGCGCAGTGCCGAAGCCAAATTAATTATTTAAAAATGTTTCAGATATTCACATTCACACGTACAGGCACTCTAACAAACAAGAGATACTTGGATATACTGTACAGTTCGTTCCTTACGGGAGATATTGATGCAAGAACGTGTCAAGAAAATATGTCTTTGTTGGCTCACGTTGCCCAAGTCTTTATGAGGAGGTGAAACATACATTGCGGAAGCGACTGAGAAAAACAGGCTTTTAGAGGACGCAAAAGAAAGTTACTTTTTGTATGAGACACAAAGAGAAAAGAAGCACCTTCAAAAGAATTAAGGGTAAACCTTCCGCAGCAGCTAAAGAGAACGTGTAAGCCACAGCAATTAGGGAAGGGCCAAAAAGGTGCGCTTCTCTTTGTTGACGAATAAAGTGTGTGCTTTTCTGAATATTCAACACGAGGCGTTGATTGGTAATTGGAATGCACTACAGGGCACAAATGCTGTGCTCTGACAACACGAGGAATTCATTTCGGTCTCGGCGTTCAGAGGGCTGCAGCTCAATTTAGTATGGAGGACCGACTGCAATGACGTTGGAATGTCAATCTCTGGCGACTAAAGAGAAGAGCTCCGTGGCACACTACCCAAACAAAACAGATAACAGAGCTGTAACAACAGCTGTAGACAAAGCTGCACTCAACTGACTCGGAAGTGTCAACTGATCAGGTGCCTAGGAGGTAGAACCAGGAGAGGATTTAGCAGGTTCTTAAACACGTGGAGAGAAGAAGAAAAAAGAACAGGAATCTCTGTGATACCTACACAACGACTTCATCATACTCTTTGTTCAATTTCTATTCCTTCATTAGAATTGCAGTGAAAAGATTTTTGGAGGATGCTCTCCAATTTCCCTGTATTAACAAGAGCTTGACTGAAGGGCTTCGACGTAACAAGGGGTGGAAAACAACAAAAACAACAGCTGCATCGCAATACAGCACAATCGTATTGTTCCCTTCCAAGTCCGTCATTGAGCAAGTCTGTCACATGTTGTCGACAGTTACATTGCAGCGGGACCTTAAGTGTTTAAAGCACTTCCAGTCATACAGTTTGAGATGCTAACTGCCCTTTGGAAATAACAAAAGCTCATCGATGTGCATATTTTATCAGATAGATTTAAATGCAAGGCCAAACAAAAACAACAGTCTTGATGAGAAAACATAATCATAGGGTTAGTCATCCCTATACTTTCCATGCTGGACTGAGAACACTTGATACACGGAGACACTGAGGGATAATAATGGAAAAACAAAGTGTCGTGGGAGTTCAATCCGCACCATTTTAACATCAAGAGCTGAAAAAACTAGATAATAAATGTGCCAGGGTTTTTTCTCCTCTAGCCAGAGCTACATCCTCTGGTGTTTCCAAAATAAACAAATTGAACTAAATGAATACGAAAAATATGCAAATGTTTGTATGTTTAATTCTGAAGTCTACAACCTCGCTTGCTTTTTCTCTATCTATCCCTCTTTCTCCCTCTCTTACTGCAGCCATTGGGCTGTCAAAGATTGCTTAAAAGACCAAAGGCCTTTTATAACTCAGACAGACATAGAGGCAGAGGGAAATCAGCATTCGATGGCCCCTACAGACATGCTATGCTTTTATTATTGCATTAAATTAAGAGCTAACAGATTGGATCTTCAGCACATTTTGTTTGGTCCTGAAAGTGTTTTGCCTCACAGCACTTGGAATACCGAATGAAACTGGAACTTGATGGTTTGAATTGTATCGGGCACACAGGTCTTTCTTTTGAAACTCCATTCTTGATACAATAAGGTTTGTGGTCTTTTTTTCTCTCTTCCTGAGTGAGCTTTGATTTAGCTTCTCATTACGGAGCAGAAAGCCGTTGCAAGTGTGACAACCGGTTTCCAGTCAAGGTCAGAGAGAAAAAGGGGAAATGATTTTACAAGAGAAAGTCACAAAGAACAAAACACATGAACAATTCTGGAAAAAAAAATCTGTTAAAAGCAGCGTTCAAACTACAGTAGTAATGTCAGATCAAGTTTTCACACTAATTATTAATTTAACTATACTTGTCAAAATACATATAATGTACGTCAAGCTTCCCTTTAATTTCGAAGCCTTTTCAAGGCCAGACTCATGCTAGTATTATTAACATGCACCCTTAGCTGGTTAATACATCTGACTATGTACGGAAGACTATTTCTTCCGTATATTGTCACTGAAATCAAAGTTCCAGAACCACTCCATTATTCTTCTGATCCTCTTCCACTCCACCCCAACACTAAAAAATTGCTTTCCGTAGCCTCTAAATAAACCATTCACACATGCTGTGGGCAAAGTGACACAGTGGATTATTATCCAGGGGTCAACTCAGAGGGGAACAGACGTCTCATTTTAATGACATGGCCGCTTTTTTATTTTTTTTGGTGGGGGGGGGGTATGTTTCATCCTGTCAGGGTGGGAACATCCATTCGGAGGGTCTGGAACGGGAGCACGGTGCCCACAGTAGGAGATCTGGACTCACCACGGGTGTTGCTGGACAGGCGTTTGCGTTGGCTGGTGGACGTGTTGTGAGGAAGCAGGGTGTTCTGCTGCAGGTTGCTGTCGATGGGGCTGGTGGCAATGATGCTGTCCTTGTATTTGTTCATCAGGGACAGCTTTGTGTTGTCGCTTACTGATTGAGATGGAAAATGCCATTAAATATTCAGCAGTTGAGCTATAATGCTGGTACCCCAGAAGCTTATATTTGAATTAGTCTCTGTAGCGGTAGACTAACTCGCTGATGTTGCCACTGTAGGAGATCACTGCATTACTTCACTGGCTAGTTATTTATTTAGTCTATTCAACATCTTACTTTTCTTAAAATATAATTTGTTCATACTATAGAATGGCACATATTCTATTTGCTGTAGAATATTGCATGTCCCAGAGGATGTGAAAGGCATGGCATTAGCCCACTTCAATTACCTCCTGGGATATTTGTGTTTTCTTAGAAACACGCTGTCTGAGATCAAATCAGTTTTGAGAGTCTTTATTTCTCTTCTGAATCGAGTAAGTATGTCTACTACTAATTGAAATTCTGTGGGTGTTCCACATCACTGCTGGGCCATATTTCTCTGCGGGGTTGTTCTCAATTCTAAGGTCCACTGATGACAAATTACGATATTTCCAAAACAAAATCTTTTGAATATTAAAGTCAATTCTAAATAGCCAGTCCAGCCAGCATACATCATGGTCTCCATACACCAAACAGAAACAGTGTGACAAACATTTGAATCCAATAAAAGTGGAAATATAAAACCAGATTGCCTACTAGACAATGCTGAGTTTGTGAGAACATGCTCAGGCAATCACTGTGTACCCACTGTGGGTACTATCCGTTACACTTGTGGACATGCATGTACATCAACTCACCAGAGTATCACCTATCAGGTGACGAATATTCATCTTTAACATAATGATCTATTTTCTACTGCAGGCTAAGTAAAAATTTCACTCCTAAATGTTCCTAAAATGTTGTCAAATGTCCTACTGTACAGTATGCACAGTATACTACTGGCTAACTAAGAACAATAGTTTTTCCACTCGTTTAGTAGACGTGAGTGAATCTCTCCTCTGATTGTTCGAGATCAAACGTGTTTGTGCGTGGTTGCTCACCAGGCGTGAGGTCCATGTTAGCCTTGTCATTGCAGCCTTGCAAGGAGTCCAGAGTGCGCGTCACCTGGCTGGTGAAGTCCTCTCCCCCGTTGATGCACTCTCGCTGCAGGTGATGCCGCAGATCTGTGATGTCATACTCGTACCCGTCCAGGATCGGCGTTTCTCGGATGCTGAGCGTGCCGCTGGAGTTGTGGCCCTGGCCACGGGAGTTCCTGAGGCTCTCCCTGGCCTGGCCGCCCATGAGCACCGAGGGGATGTAGTGGATCTCGTTAGCCGCTTCGGCACTGGCGCTCTTCTGAGGCTGGGGAACGCGGCGGCGCTTGCACCAACGTCTGCGGGTGTAGAGAATGAGGACCAGGCACAGGATGGACAGGAGCAAGGCAATCATGCCCCCCTGCAAACACAGAGACATACACAAACACAGACACACACAAACAGAGACACACACGTACACACAAACAGTTTGAAAACTTGTCCCTTCTTCACTTGGATTCCAAACAAAAAAATGTGCCCTGATTTCTATTCTAAGACTAACTCAAAAAATGTGTCAAAACAGTACTGATGATTCATATATTTATATACAAAAGACAAAACCAATGCTGAAGAAAAATATAAGGTATCCTACTTCAACAGCAGAAGGCATACATAGGGAAAGTGCTTCATCTGCTTGAACTGATTTTACATAAAGTCAAAAGTATAAGTAATTTACATTTTTGTTTGCCTGTTCTGCATAACCAAGGTTATTAAATTGAAAGTGTGATATGGGTCACTAAAGCAGTAAAACAGTATGCACAGTGATCAAAAAGGACAATGGAATAATTTGTATATTGATTAAAACTTGAGTATTTATATTCAAAGAATGTGAATGAACTGAACTGCCTACATACAACAATCTAATGCTGGATTAGCCATCCGTAGAGCCTCTTACAGACAGGTTTAGCACAAGTCTATTTGGACAGATACACTAATCATTGGGGGGGATACAGAACAAATACAATCGGCAGTCAACTGAATATATCAAATTTACCTTATCAAGCAATGTACTTAAAGCAAACCATAAACTGAATACTAAGCTTGAAAGGAGAGGACAGGGTAAATGTGTAATAATGTTGCATATTGCAGTAAATCAAAGGGTGACCGAAGGAGACTGTCATTTCTTATAGAGCCAATATCCCTAAACCAAACATCAAAGACGACATAACTTCAGCCAGTAATCTACTTAGTACAAATGGAGACAATGTTTGAATAGTAGGGCACACCTAATAGCTGGAATTGTGCCATATATCATCTGAATATACAGTACACACATGCCTTGTACAGAGCTACAGACCAAAAATTGCAATATACAAAATATATACTATGAAGTCTTTATTCACATTGACATCTTTTGAGTTCAGTTTCATGCCAGATAGTGTAACACGATCACAAAGGCAAAGTGCTGCTTTTGACGTCGAGCAGAAAAATGTAAGAAGTCGATGTGAAGCTTGCAGAGGAGGGTAGAGACCACGGCAGAAAGGCCTCCAGCACAGAGAGGGGCAAAGGTGAGAGAGGACGTCATTCCATCACTGCGGAGCGTGGAAGGAGAAGCACCACGTGTTGGGGGGTGCGAGAAGCTTTATATCATCGCACAGGGGTCACAAGACAACCCCATGTCGCAGAGCACAGGGCCTGAGTTAGTACGTATGGCTGGATTATGCCCCGAAGGTTAGCAGTGCCTGTCCTGGTTGCCCCAGCACAGGCAAGTGTCAGTGATTTGTGTCTGATCCTTCCAGCAACCAGCAGCAAGTGGAAGGACCTCAGCTGGGGATTAGTGTGTGACTACTTGGGCAGCTTGTATATTAGGCCGACGGCTGTATTCCGGCCCATCTGCAAAGGGCGTATGGCACGGGGCGGTTGGCCCTGGCAAGGAAGGAGCAGCAGTAATCAAAACCGGCTGAGTACTGTGAGCCTGGGCGAGCAGCTGGGTCGAGTACTTTGTCATGTTTCAAGAAACATGACGGCGTCGCGCGAGAAATGTGCCTCTTGGAATCCAGGTTGTCTTGAGGATGATGCCTGGGTTTCGAGACGAGCGGGAGGTTGTCATAGAGGGCTCCCATGCTCTGGAGAGGATATGGCAGGGATGAAGAGCAGTTCTGTCTTGTCTGGATCCAGTTACAAGTGGTAGGAGGACATCCATGAGTAGATGTCAGACAGACAAGCAGAGACTTTTCGGTTGACTCGGGGGGTAAATGGTTCAACATTTTGTTGGTTGACTTTATGTGAAATTGAAAGCTTTTCAAGAGGTAATGGACCTTTCCTCCAAAGGTTTTATGAATCTGACACAGTAAAAATGTTAATGTAAAATTTCCATTACACACTCAGCAGAGTTTTCCTATGGGAAATGGTTATTAATTTCATAAACTTAATCGATTAAATTCCATTTAGAATATTTAATGAAAACAAATCTGTCAGGCTTTTCTTATTCAAACACAGCAGGTTTTGACTTATCCATCCATTTCTAAAACTGAACCAACCCAAGGACAGGATAGGGACTAATGAACAGGTTGATGTAAATGCTTTGTGTAAGTGTGAGTCTCATTCTTGCTGTAAGCTAAACATACAATCCACGGGAACAGAAAGTTCAGAACTAAATTTAAAGTAACAAAATTATTCGTTCACCCTGAGGGCAATCAGCGTCAGCACAAAGCATGCCACCTGCTAAACCTGCCATACAAAAATGTAGAAATTGCTATAATATAAAAATGTTGTTAAGATTAAATCAAGTCGAATTGTATTTATACAGCCACTTTTTACAAGCAATGACACAGAGGGCTGCACCTAAACTAGTTTTAAACTTTCAAAGAGGAGAAATAAAATGAATTGATTACTTGAACTGACTTGTAGGTTCCTTCCTGGTGGATGCATGAGTTTGTCTTGGATTGTGCATGATTAAGATCTGTTTTAAATCTATTGCACATATTAGATGTTTAAAGCCATACCAGATGGCAATGGCAGAGACTCAGACTTTCATAAATGGCAGGGTCTTTGCATGTCCGCTTTCCAGATAGGCCTTATTAGATCTGGATAACATTTGTGGAGTAAATTACAATGGTGAGAGGAAACTGTCCGTCCATCCGGGTGTGAGCAGTCATAAAACAAGGTATTATCAGGCACTTACAGCACAAGCACAGGCTTCAGAGGATGCGCCTAGAGGAAAAGAGGTCGCTTATAAATCGAAAGCTGGTCAAGACTTAACCACTTCCTGATTTTCTTTATTATGTTTTTCAAGGAAGGGATTATCGTGCATGTCTTCAAGAGACCATATCTCTTACCGTATTTCATTTTGCTATAACGTCCGCTTGTCCGTGATACTAGAAAATAAAAAGAATCTTCCTGATGTTTCTGCATTCTCTTTTAGAGTAGAGGACTGTCAAGTTATCAGAAACCCAAGCAGATCCTTCCCTTCTGAGAGACAAGTTAGTAAGCTCAGAGAACACTGCGGCTAGTTTAGCACTACGTATGTGACATCGCCTAAAGGGGTATATTCAGATGTATAGATGGGAAATAAATATAAAAAAACAGAAACTGAAAAGTCAGAAATATGGATTTATGAATTCAGACAGACAGAGCTGGGGGAATAGTCTGAGACTTTAAGCCAAGGGAAACAGCAACAGATTAGGGCATGAGCCACTGTCAACCCACATCTGTGAAGCGCACAATAAAATGGGCCATTTGCTTGTTTCTTATCAAACCTAAATCCCCTCTTTAAAATTCAATCAAGTTCATGTACTTCACAACCTCTTAGAAGATCATCAGAGTCATAACCTGTCCTTTCTGTTTTGAGGAGGGTTGCAATTCTTGAACTGATTAAAAAATGCTCTGATCCATACTATTGTCAACATGCCAGACCTTTTTAGATGCTATATCATATCTGTGGTATTATGTCAGATTTGTTCAAATATGACAGATCAATCTATACTGTATATCATTTGCTTACTTAATTCCACATTCTAATTGGAATGGTAATGTGTTGAAGACCACCCTGTGTCTTAACCTATCCGATCCGCTTCTCATCCATCAATGTCATTCCTAAAATACATGAGAAATGTGCTCTTAGGAAAGGCCTCCATAGGCGGTGACGCATTGTGAGAAAAACAATGGCTATTTTATCTTGCTGGCACTGCCTCTTTCTCTGGGCCTGCGAGAGATGAGACGTGTGTTTCAACTGGCAGACCCTCACCTGTGGTGAAACGCTTGGTACACAAGGTGACTCATCTATTATAGATGTTCAAGCAGGGCAGCAGAGGAGACACTGGTCACCTTGTGGTAGGTGGCAGAACAAAAGGAAGCTCCAGCATACTGTTGTAGCATCATCGAAACTGCAACACAACAGTGTCTACTTCATCATTACTGTTCCTTCAATAGAGGCAGACAAACACGTACTGATTTCCAGTTCGTACTTTTGTTTCTAAATGCTCAATCTGTGCCTCTCCATTACACGTGGTTGAGTTAAATAGTACAACAAACAGTACAGTAGCTGTGTGAAATGACAGCTGGTTTAGGTCAAATAAGACAGATCCTTGCTTTGGACACAAAAAGACGAATTTGGTGCAGTTCACTGCACTTGATTCACCGTGGGATCAAGCCCTAGATATGTCTGGCCTCATTTCAAGCTTATAAGGATGGACTTGTTCATCCAAGAGCCTTTAACTGCTGCACGGCAGGTTTGGCAGCCGGGCAATGACCTGTGCCCGACAGGCTGCAATGGCCACATGGAAACCTAACTGGGCTGGCTGTTGATTTCCTAGAGTCCGAATCGTATGGCAAATATTGGAATATGGCTCTGTAACATATGGGGTTTAGAGAGGGAGCGTCAGAGGGAAAGAGAGGGAAGGAGAAAAAATAAGTGGAGAAAGAAAGAAAAACAAAGAAAGAAAGAAAGAAAGAAAGACAGAAAAAAGAAAGAGAAAGAAGGAAATAAAAGACAGAGAGAGAAAAGAACGAGCAAACAAAAAAACTGAAAGAAAAGAAAGAATAACAGAGAGCTGACGTTGGTGTCCCCAGGAACCTTGTATTTACCAGGAGCCGATGAAGTGACACGATGCTGGATTTCCAGAGCGGCCCTCCAACAGAGCCGCAAGCTGCAGAGGGGACAGAGAGGGCCGAGGGCTCCACGGCAACACAGCGGCCATCTGTTGCTAGGTCTGTCCTATCTGCATGCTAATCCTTCTTCATCCACACCTCGACAAGAGAGCTTTGTGGCTGTTATCGCCAAGAACCTTTTAAGAAGGGATGACCGCGTCAGGAACGATGAAAAAGAAATGAGATCTTTTGGCCAAACTCAGAACGATGTGCACGGAATACAAATCTTTGTTCTATTTTCAGTGGTCTTGTTTGACGTTTGATAACGGAGGAACAGCATCGATGCAAGACTCAAGGTCAGGCTGTCATTTGACATTCAGCCTGTGAACATACAGGAACATTACCCTCTATACAATGGATCTTGCTTTGGGCAATATTTCTGAAGCTGACTAATCATATAAAAATTCTATTTGCATATTCCTTATATGAAATGTATCCAATCCATCACAGAGAGGTTGTAACATATTTGGGATGTAAAAGGGCAACTGAAAGTAGGGTTGGGATGTTGCATATCAAAGAACTAATAACAGCATATTCCCCCAGGCTGTGGAAAAACCCGGCCATTATCGTGAAAAATCTTTAGGATTTATCATTTACCATTTCTATACACAAGATATGATGCAGCTGGCATTTGTGCAGCAGGAGTTTAGAGGTTATGCATAAAATATCCAGAGCCAAGAGAGAAATCTGCGCAACGTAAGCAAGCAATCTATTTAGGCTTCAGTTGTTAGCCTTAGTGTCTTCTCTGAATGGAGGATGCGTTCCCCTTCTGACGTCATTCCTGTGCCCACCCCGCCCCCACCCCCCTTCTCATGTTTAACAGATGACTTCAGGACAGTACCATGACCGAGATGTGAAGGATGCGTAATTCCTCCTCCGCTGAGTCGCTGGCAGGGTCTTCGGTGGGGGACTGGCCAGGGAGGTTGACGCTGCCGTCCTGGTGGTGGATGTGAAAGAGAAGAGTGCCGTTCTCCAGCCACTGCTGCCTCCATCGAACGAGGGGAATATCCTCCGAGTTCCCAGAGATCTCTGTCGGGCAAAGCAGAATCAAAGATGTAATAGGACATGGTTTCCTCAGATGGTCCCATTGTACCTCTGCTGTTACACCAGAGGACAGAGTTGGGGAAGTGTTGATGGGTCATGACATTTTCTTTTGACGTTGTTAAGTATAGCAAGCAGTTTATTCAGTGTGAACGCTTCCTCCTATTCCCACAACAGCCTTAAGGACCACAGCATGCCTGGTTAAAAACCTCAGCCCAAACCTCTTTTTAGCAACCAGTGCATAGTTTCCAGTCACATACATTTACAAAACGATACACTATCAACCTAACGTTTACCCATTACCATTACCTGTGTGCATGCGTGAAGGTAACCAATATGTCTTCATTGTAATCTTGGTGCAAATGCTTTTTAATTGAATAAGTACACCAGAGTTTTATCAGACACAAACTGATGCCACTGAGCTGCAGTGGAGTGGGACCAGTAAATAAGATTAAGAGGCCTAGCTTTAACCCAAATGCAAATTATCTGACAAATGTGACAGGGCACTTTTTATGGCGCTCTCCCTCGGGTCTGGTTCAGCATGAGAGCTTTATTAATGAGGCCCATCGCCTCCCTGCAAAGGCCCACCAACCAGCACCAAAATGGATCAAAGTAATTTGATTACAGCAACCTATTAGTATACCTCCTCCCAGGGCTCATGCAGACGCACTGAAGCCGCCCACTTTAGTTGTTATTAGTGTTTTAGAGAGAAATAACACTGCATCTTTCTTAAACACGTCTTCGGATGATGGGCCATCAGATTTACAATGTTTTGAGCCATGCAGTTTTATCACACAGACCACGCCACATTAGACGACAAATACCATCGTTCTGATCCAAATCTGAATTTAAATTCTGCGCTTCGCCGCGCTGTTATACAGTCAGTTTAGCATCAGAAAAGCAATACTCATGTCCCAATTCAGGGCAGACCATAATAATACTAATCTACTTGGTCACTAGAGGGCATGGAGACTGACGCTTAAACACGAGAAGCTCCTCTTCAGTTTAACCAACTCAGGAAATAATAAATGACAATTAAGTGAACACGCAAATCTTTTCAGGTGTAAGTCTGAAGGTCAACTCCCTCAAAAAAAGCTAAAGAAGACCAGAACATTATTCTGATGTGAACACCATGTGAACACCATGAAGGTTGTCCTTGGTGATGTCCGCTAACTGCAACTATGCATTTAGGAGGGCATTCCAGCACTGAAGTAATAGTTAAGCCACTCTGCCAGGTTGGCAGTGGCATTAAGCTACAGTTATGTGGTAGGTATCCTTTCCTCTTTTGATGGAGGATGAATGAGGTGACCGCTTCACTTGCGTTGGGCCAACATGTAAACTTACATAACCACAGTGCTTTATATGCTCATACAAAAAACAAATTGTGTAAAGACTGTCTCCACACACACCAAAAACCAAATATGCACAGCTTGCACACCGTTTCAAATGTTGGTTTCTGTCCTATGGTGTCTGGCACACAAATAAAAAGCGAGATTGTACACTCAATGTTTTCGTTGTAGGACAATATTGATTTGCGTAACTTAAATCCCGTCCAGTATGTTCCCTCTGTGCTTCTCCCACACACTGCTCCTCTCTCTGAGTGAACCTTTCTCAAGTCCCTCGTTACTTTCAAAGTCTGTGGCAAAAATCAGCAATGCAGCCTCCAAAATCGCATCCTGACTTGGTTTTTCTTGACCCATGGCAATATAAGATAGCTGAAAACCTGTTTAATTTAGCTCACTTTAACCAAAGTTTTACAAAAAGCCAAGTCATAACCATCAGCAGTTCTGCTTGATGGCCCAGAGATGTTGTTTACACGGTGCGGCTGCATATAACCACGTTAGAACGTTGTTTTACAGACGGAAAAGCATAACAGAAATGATCACTGGCAAACACAAGCGATGAGACAGCAAGGGGAGATCTCCAGTCTGGAGCTGTGTTTTAGAAAGGCTTGCTTCCCAGCAGGGAGGGTGCCATATGGAGAGAGCCTCTGTTTGTACTGAGTTTAAACAGCAGCGGACTGCTGGAGAGGGCAATGCTATTCCACTCACATCCTCCTGCAGAGTCAGGAGCTACTTTCATAGCTCCTGGGCACAGCAGCAAGAGAGGACCGAAATAAGTTCCGGCCTCTGGCACAAGGAATATATATTTTTATAAACTCCCATGTTGGAAAATAGGAAGATATTAAACTGGAAATCGGTAACCGTGCAACCACATATAAGCTGTAAATATGCTAAATATGCTAGTCCTCGCTCCTCTTCTTTAAAGCTCTGATCGGTAAAAACCGTTCAGCGGGTGTTGTACGCTGTATACATGTTGTATGAAACCAGTTTCTGTTACATAGTCATCGCAGATGGCCCACAACATACAGAACAGCTTCCCTCGATCTTTGATAGCTGCGATTATTTGATGATCAAACAGGAAACCATGAACACAGTGGATGAATTCACAAGTTTTACAAGCATATCACAGTATACTTTAGAGTAAACCAAGCTGATACTATGCAAGACAGCAAAAGTAAAAGTGTTTTAGTGCAGCTGAATGACTCCCGTGTTTTCCACAGGTGAGTCACCTTTGGTAGAATGCGCATTGAGAAAAGACAGAACGTCTTGATAAATCGTGAACCAAGACCAACACTTTGCACAAAATGAAGTGTGGGCCTACATCCAAAGGCAGCCACCCACTCGTTTCAAGGTGTGTCTTTTGACCAAGCCAATTATCTACATGAATAGAAATAGAAAACCAAGCAATCAATCAAAGTCAGTCTCATTCTAACAACCTATCCAACACTGCACATATTTGAAAGGATCGCTGGCTAATGGTAATGTGTTTGAGTTTTAAAGCCATGTTTAATATTTCATGTTTGATGATTAGGCATGGAATACAGCTTAGAGGACAGGCGGACGGCCAACTCCAAGGTCGAGAGATCACAGTCCAACCAGGATCTAATGTAAAATGCATGGCTTGGTGGACAGTTTAAACACGATTCGGACACTTGATTCATGATTCAGCCAGAGTCTGATGACATGACTGGGAAAAGGAGAGGGGAGGAGTTATTCAAAGGTCTGTTGGGATCCTCGTCCTGTCTATCTCAGCCACGGAGAACAATCGTGTCCTGACGTAAAAGAGAAACCTGGATGCCGTTTGGTCAGTATTCAGCATAACAGAGTGTGCTTGTGAATAAGATGATGAGATCATCCGGATCTATGAATTTTGGAACATCACCTTGGTCCACGATAAACAGCGAGGTATTCCATACGAAATCACATTTCACAATGAAGCTGTCTCATCTTAATTCCAACTTCATTCAAACGGATGTCAACCTCCGCTGTGATGACAAACGGAGTGCAATAAGCAGAACAAATACAATACACATTGTATGCTCTGGAATGAATAACAACTAATGCTGTGAGCTGTGCTCTATAACAGACGCATAAACCTGCTCAAGCTCATCGAGGAAGAATTTCATTTAAATTTTTAATAGCGCGCAATTTCTTTCCTTTCCAAGTTGCAATGGGGAAAGAAAAAACATGGTTGAGAGAATACTTTGGATCGTAGTCCCCTTCAGTACTTCAGAATGTCCTTTCAAGGGAGAATTGCTTTGTGTTTCACAGTGGTATTATATTATAGCAGCCAAGCACTTCCAAGTGTTTCTCATTGTGGGGAAAACTATACAAATATGCCTATTTTTTAAGGTACAGAGTGCATGATATAGTACTGAACATCCACTCCAGAAGAAACAGGCTTTAATCTCAGGATCGCTTATTTTACATCTCATTTTGCACCTGAACTAGCCTCCTTCAAGAGGTCACTTGAAGACAATGAAAACAGATATGGTATACCTTTTTGAATGCAGACTACCTGAGCTCTAACATGTCCAACATGAGCCTTGGATGTGATGCCATACCACGCTTATCAAAATCCATTCCAATCAAGATCTTATGACTACTATATCCTGTCCACTTGTATTGCATTGTGATGCTGGACCCTATATCTGCAAGAAGTGCGATAGAGACGACCTAGTACGGTTCTCATCCTAAATATAGATGATGATTTTCACAAAGAAATTTTAACTCAAAATTCAATTCATAATAGAGTATTTAATATTTACCTGTAGTGTGTTACCAACGATTTTTATATTTATCCATACAGGGCAGGGACTTCAATAAATGAACAGGGTATTCATTATACTATACTGTCATGAACTAACTCAGTAACTTAGTATAGCAATTGAACCTGCTAAACCTGCAGTAGAAAAGGACCTAATAAGACGAAATCAGCGATGTACAATATGGATCCTTTCGTAGTTAGTACCTCAACTCCATCACGACTGTCGAAATGACATTTAATCAGGCTGTCATCGAATGACCCTCAGACAACAGCGTGTCAAAGAGCAGCTGTTGGACCAGGCATAACCAGTTAACAGAACTTCTGTGGCAGACTTCGTCTGTCGCCCAGGCTTATCAGGGCCACGCAGATGGCACAACAATGAACTTATCATCAGCCAGCGCCTCTGCAGGATGTACAGGGGTAGAGTCACTATGCTGCTCTCCGCTGTCTGTGAGCTGATTCGGTTCATAGATCACACCAGCAAAACCTAATCTGAGGACACTGCTTTCAACTCCAGACTCTGGCAAAAAAAAAGTTTTTCAGTGAGACAAAGATCTGCCATACCCTGGAAGCTTTATTGAAAATGGCCTTAATTCTTGAACTCTTCAAAGATGTGATGAACTTACTGGTGAAAGAGAACATTTTTGTCTAGTGATCTAAAAAGGCAGCCATGTAACAAGGATTCATTTCGTTTGCACTGATCTTATTACCACCTGCATTCACCCCTCGTTCGCTAGATTCAATTCACAACCAGTAAACATCCGTGTGTTCTGAGGATAACTGAGGAGAAAGCAAGATTCGAGGATAAATAGGTTTTACAAGACGAAAGGATTCCCTTGGAGTGAAACAACAGGTGACAGCTACCCAGATGACCTGAAGCTTGGAATTTAGAATGAGTCCCATAAGACTTCAGTTTATGGCAATCAATGATAGAAGCTAGTGATAAAATATGCTGGAATTCTTTTCGAAAAAATTGCCAACATTTGAGAAGTTCCTGTAAGACTTTAACCCCCATAGATCCTTTTCTGCATGGAAGCACATGTGCTAGTTCATCACGTCCTCGCTGAGATTTCAAGAACGAAGGCAATTTTCAATAACGGCTCAGCTTCCTAGCTAGGGCAGATCTTTGTCTCTCTCTGACAGGTAGTTATAAGTGGTGATCTCAGATTTCTGATTAAGCTCTATGGGAAGTCAAAATGGAAGAGAAAAAAAACTACTGACAGACGGGTAAATGGAAAAGTGGCCCAAAATTCACAAAATGGCCTGTAAAAGGACCCAGTCAGGTCTGACTCAATGTCTGGCAGCTGTAGAAATTGTGCGATGAAACCTATTTTTGTCATCATGCCATCAACCACTTTCCCATTTCTTGTGAACCGCTGTGCTTTTGTGGGTACATGCTACTTTACCATTGGTCTTCACCAGTATCACAATAACATGGCCATATTGTTTATGTTGCCCCACTATTCGGTATTCAATGAGGATAATGTATTAAAAGCCCTTTCCCGAATCAAATTGGCTACAAGCTTGTTTCATGTCTGCTTATGTTTCCTCCTGACTGTTGCTGGCCAAAACCATTCCAATTGACAAAGAGTTCACAGTAGGTGGTCGCTACAGTAATGTGTTACATTACACCGCCACCCGCTGAGTCAAAGTCAGCCAGTCGTCGAGACAACAGGCTTCAAATATATGCAAATCATGATTTTTTTGGGGTGGAGATGATCCTAGCCACTTACACATTTAAAGGGCAATATCCTTTAGTGGTACCATACTAATCACTAGCTATTATACAATGAATTGTACTGTGTTTACAGATCCCTGTTGGTTCTAACTCTGGGTTTAGAAACAAACTCTGAAACCTGTACGTCTCTAGACCTGAAAAGCATCGTAAGGGAGAGCAATCACTGTGACAAAAGGATACCATTACTTTTACGCATATATACATCATAATGCAAATGCGTTTCATAGTATGTAGATAGATCATTTTGGTTGTAACCAATGATTACCCTGATCTATCTACCAAACAAGCTAGCAATGAATTATGCAAATACTACAGCTGTTGTCAGGCAAATGAATCTCCATGGAATATGGGTCTGTCAACATAATGTGAAGGCTTTCCTTGTGTGTCAGTTATTGCAAAGCACTGATGAAATACCAGGAAGAAATCACAATGACTGATGTCTTCGAAAATAGTTTAAACATTCCACCCATAAACAATGAGCTACTGTGTAGCAAGGTGTGGCTAACGTGCTTAGCAAAAAGGAAACTTTTGTTCATACTGTAGGTTGTCCTACGAAATTGAATTAATCTTTTTTGAATCATCAGCAAATGTCCCTAACCCCATCCCTTCATGACATGGGCATTGCTGTGGTTAATTAAATCCTGACACTCATACACCTCTGAACTAAATGTCATGTACATATATGCAGGAAGCTAGCCATGCCCATAGGGTGAAGGTGAATGTTAATCATGACCAGAGCAAATAGACTCCAAGTTCAGAGGTTGTATTCATTATGGTATGCTAATGCATGCATTGGCAAATTACCAGGACTCTGAGGTACATTGAGGGCAAAACCTTGCAATCTACAACAGTTAGGGTTTTCTCAAACATTGGGACTTTGATAAAGCGCAAACTAGGGATGTACTGCAGAACAGTCTAACAATGAATTATCAAGGTGCAGACAGGATCTGAAATGCCCTTTGAAATGGTTATTCTGGGCAACACAATCAATATGTCAGAAAAGCTGAACACAATATGATTTACGTACTGGGAACCTTGTTGGGGGGGTTTTGAGTCACAGTTCTGGAGTTCAAGAAAGCTCCTCCTAAAAATGTCTGAAGTACTGAGAGGTACAAAGATTCTGAAGCACCCGACTGCACCCCCCTTAAAATCCTATTCTGTCTGAGCTCTGGAACTCCAGAGTAATGAATTGCATTACATTCACCTCACATCCAATTAGCATATCATAAAGGCTCTGCGGTATCTAAAAAGGAAGAGAACCCCATGCTGTTTGGAGACTAGGTTCTCCACATGTTCTCATGCATTGTTTATACAGCAGAGCTGCAGGACGGCCAGGGAGAGATGTCTTCCCTGAAACACAACTGACAAGTTATACTCCAATTTACCCTTCAGAGTAAAACTAAAAATGAAGCATGTTTGAGTAAACAGGGGTATCTCAAAGGTATAGTAATTGCATGCACCTTGTGTTGTTCTTGCACAGTGTGAATGCAGGTTCAATTAAGTTACATCTGCAATGCAAATTGAAGTATGGCTGATGTTATGATGCTACTGTAGTCGTTATTGTAAACAGTACACTCCCAGACTGTGATAGTAATGAGGTAATTATGACATGAACAACAAAAGTTCAGTTCATTTCGGTATTAAACCTAAACTGACACTTTGTGATGACACTCTAAGAGCTACCAGAAAACCATGCATCCTCACAACAGATTGATTTTTGTTGAAGGCCGTAAAAGGATGGACTTAAATGGCATTACAGCCCTTGAATTCAAATGACTATTTTAAGACGAACATCTCTATAATATCTATTTAGATAGCACTAAAATGCACAATAAGTGTACCAGTCGGATGCAGTACAGTTGAAATTCCAGGTTCTGACAAATGTGAGTTATATCAGGTAGGGTTAGGGTTGGGCTACATTTAGGGTTAGGGTTAGGCTAAAGTTAGGGCTAGGGTTGGGGTTAGGCTACATTTAGGGTTAGGGTTAGGCTAAATTTAGGACTAGGGTTAGGCTACATTTAGGGCTAGGGTTAGACTACATTTAGGGCTAGGGCTAGGGTTAGGCTACATTTAGGGCTAGGGTTAGGCTACATTTAGGGCTAGGGTTAGGGTTAGGCTACATTTAGGGTTAGGCTACATTTAGGGCTAGGGTTAGGCTACATGAACTTGGGCAGTTTGAATCCTAAATTTTTTACTTTAAAACCTAAAAAAAATGATTTCAATAGTAGGTTGTCCCAGCTTCTCGATTAAAAGATGTTGTGCTAATTTACCCTACTGACTGTCACAGACAGTGACAGCTATGAGAGGCAAGTGCTAATTTAATAGAGCTATAAAGTTTCTATTTACTGGTCTTGAAAAGTGTCAACTTACACTGAAAAAATTCTCAATTTTGACACACGCATATTTGAAACCACTAAGATAAAATAATTAGCTATGTCAGTGGCCCACAAAAAAGCAAGACGTTACTAAATATGAGATCAGTCTAAAGGGTTTGACCATTTTACATAAACACATGCAGAAGCCTGAACTGTATACATCTGTCACAACATAAATTCTAATAACATTAACCATGACAATTTTGCTGTTTGCTGTTTTGTTCATGTGTACAGTTGATCAATCTCTGACAAAGCGGGGGATTTGTGAAGTACTGTGAGCATACAACCTTGCAGTTATGGAATGGAAAACGTACAGTTTAGTGGAAAACAAGTAGATCGTTTTGATCAATCTGATTTATCTTTTCAGTTTTCATCTATTTTCTCCTGCTAGCGAAGTGTAGCTTAACAAATGTATGAGATTTACATTCTCTATTGTGTGGTACTTTTTCTCAATACATTATTATTTCCTACTGCAGGGTGAACTGATGACACTTGTCACAGATTATGATTATCAAGACACTATTATTTTTCCTGAGTGACAACGCATGTTTCAACATGACAGGCAAGACAGTTCAAATTTGAACATCGGTCAGAATTATGTCCCATATTTGTCATATTGTACATATAAATTCCATTTGTTCCCTTTCCACTGCTACCGTTCAATCCTAATTACAATAGTACAAATGATGCAAGTCTAGCTGCTTTTCAGCAATAGATGAACACCAAATAAATGATCATAGACAACTTCATGTCACGTCATGTCAACAAAAACTTACGAAACACACAAGATGGATTTAGACCTACTACTTCTTGGAAATCTATTTAGCCAACTCTATGATGACGGTTCTCAATCTGATGAGTGCTCCGCACATTATGTTTGAAAGAAGTGGTCTCCTGAAAAAAGGATCGGATTCAATAGCAAAAGATAAACGTTTAGATGGCAGTAAGAAGCTTATATCCTATATTAATAGGACTCAAAGACCCGAACATGGACGTGCTTTCAGATAGCGTGCGTTGTTTTCTAAAGGCAAGCCAGCGTTAAGTTGTTCCACAAACACAAGACGAGAGTTCTTATTTCAGGATATCAGCTTCCTTAGCTGATCATGTTGAGTCTTCACCTGCAGCCACCTCAGTTCATCACTTTCTATTTTTACTTAATTCCTGCAGGGATTACCTTCATCTACTTAATAGCCTCCTGATTGCGTGTTAAAGTCTTCTGTTAGCATTTCTGAAGTAATTAAGTATAGCAGTTCTTGGAGCTTAATGTGGGCTGTTGAATGTTAGGGTGAATTAATTTAAGGGAAATGGGATGAAGTGTAAAATGTAAAGTCCCTTGAAAAAAAAGAGAGGCACTGTCTCCCGCAGTAGTGGGGTAAGGATCTGGAGATGTTTCATCACTAGTGATGTGTTAAACAGCATCAGAGATGCATTTATTGAATCACAAATGGAATGTGGTATTTTGGAGTCGTAGCCTAGTGATAGGAAAACGTACTGCCACAGGACAGCTCATCTCTTGAATAATATTTAGTAAATAGTTACATAAAGTTAGCTTTATTTTTGCAAGGGTTTTTTTTTTTTTACTCAGGAGGCCATTGTGTTCGTCTTCGTTATGAACTATACATAGATCAAGTCAGCTGTCCCTCCAAGGGAGCAGGCTGAATTACAGTGGAGACTCTCCAGAATATGCAAACTGCGACAACAGCCTACATTCAAAAACGAAAAAAGAAATATACAAATAAAAAAAGACTGTCTGAGCATCACTGCGTCTGCAGCACTGTAATAGAGCGTGACGCCGGAATGAAGGAAGCATGGCGGACAATGCAAATACTGGGAATGGTCCTGGAAGGAAAGGAAGGGAAAAAAAACAATTTCTCCGCTTCAGCTAGGGAGACAGGTCATCTATCTTCCTCCTTTGGAGCAAGATGATAACATCTGTCAACACATATGGCACATCAGAATAGTGTTTGTGAATCTAACCAAAATAATGATGGCAGACTCTGAGACGAAAACTCAACTATGCTCAGTAAAACTGAGCTAATACATCTTTTACAATGACATTAAGGTTGCCATTAGGGGTGTGCGTAGAGGCTGTTAGGTAGATAGTACATGACGTGCTTGTAAAATATGGAATTCTCAGGATATAACGAGGAGCTCTAGAGAAAAAATATACAAATCAATAAAAGACAACCAAAACATAGACAAGGTTATGTCAATGCAAAATGCATACTGGGTAGGGACGAAGATTGACTGCAATGGTTTTAACCTCTCAGGGAGTAAGCGCTACCTTTCAAGCAACACAATAAGATAACTTTGAGAAGCTATCGTCCCGTTTGCAGACATTGGATGGGAACTTATAAGTGGAGAGATTCACCATGATATTACATTCTCAAGTATGGATGACAACAGCTGATACCATAGGTATTTACAGTCTCTGGTGAATAGTGTCCATAGACCTATGGCTTAAACAATGTCATTCTAAATATGTTCTTCTCATGTGCTGCAAGTCCATGGAGCAGTCTGTTGCCACAGCAACTTAAATGCACAGGCATATTTCAATGTCACAAAACACGTAACTATGCTATAGGTCACACAACCCACACAGAAACTGTCTATTGTTTAGCTTAGGGTTAAAAAAAATCTTATAATAGACCAATGCAATAACAGCAGCCTGATAACTCAGATGCACTGCAGGCCATTATGAAGGCCATTATGAAGTATATGAAACGATGACTCAATTGAAATACTTTTTTAAAACTTTTATCACTAATTAGCCTACAGGCTGATGTAAATTGCAGCTGACCATTTTTCTAACACGCTCTTTCACATAACTTGAAGCATTAGTCCTCGTGGAGTCAAATGTCATTACAAACGAGAGTGTTTGAAGGTGACACATGTGCTGCATTAGCCACTCAGCACCAAGTTCAAGAGGTCTAAATCATACTAGGTGAATAGCAAGCGCTGTTCTTCAGCAAAGGTTATGCCAGAGTTTAAGTCTGGATAGAAATGCAGCACCACAATCGAGAGTCAAACCACTGGAGGCTGCCTACACCACGGTACATGTCTTAAATATAGATAAGTGAATGTATACCGCGATATTCTTAAGCATTCAAACTATAGCTGCAGAAATACTTGTTCACATTCCTCACCAGAACCAAAGAAACGCTCAGCAACTTTAGACATTGGAGTCTTCTTCTAAAGTAGCCCATTACAACACTGCAATGTGCAATTTTCCATATAGTCGTTTTATATAGTCTACAGCAGCCATTCCAGATCATTTCCACTATGCGGCCCACTTACATCGCTTTTTGCAGCCCCTCAACAACACACCCGTTTACTCAATAATGTACACGTTCCTTAGCATTAGCTCATGAGCAGCAGAGGGCGTTTAAACTGAGGTGCAGCATTCTACCGATTTGAACAACATCAGCATCTGATGAAAAGGTCTGCTTAGCCTCCTCATGAGTGAGATCAAAACAACACGAGGTAACTGTCAGTCAGGACCAGGGAGAGCCCAAGGCTGGATGCATCTATTGCTTTTTAGCTATCACTTACCTATAGAACCTGCTGGATTAAGTGCCTTGTCATTACCTCATGGCTACTTTCATCCTGTTGAATTGTCAGCCTTAAAGTCACAAGTTAGCTATTAAGTGTACTAAAGGGTTGTCCAAGTGAAATAATTCTCTTCACCTCTGGTTAGGCAAGAGGTAAGAAGAGAGGTTGGTCAACACCGTGAAACCTCATTGTGTCTCTGTCTCACTCTCAGGAAACCCAAGGTGCAATCAATCCAATGACAGCCAATTACCTCAATAAAGGGTTTAATCAAGAGTACATTTAGCTAGTCTTAATCTTAACTGGATGGATGGATGCCAATGACGACTGTGCACTCCACTTGCCTCTACCAATTCAGGAGACACATATTAGAAACGTAGTCAGAAGCTTTTAAAACCATTTGTACATGAATGCAAATGCGTGCGAGAGTCATAGTTCGTCTATTGCAGAGAAATACAGGTACTTACTTTTAATGGAAGAATACAATATGACTAACAAGTGATCGTTGGTTAGTATGACCTTTTAGAACTTTACGTACCCGCTTGTCAAACACGCTTATCGTTTATTAGGCAACACATCTGTTACTGTGGTGTCACAATCGGGCAACGCCACTGCAATCTGTAAGTCGTCTAAAGATTTAAACACTGTGCCAAATTTCGGTCAACTCATTATACTATACCGGCATCTTTTATAGACAATTAGCTATTGAGAAACGCATAGCAAACATGGCCCAAAACACCAGAGCATAGCCAGCTCACTACACGGTTCATCTCCGGCACCGATTCAAGTTCCATCGTCAAGTTAATATTTTACCTGTATCTTACATGACAGTAGCTGACATGTTCCACATTCAGCACCCAGTCACAGCCACAACCCTGGTGTGCAGGAGTGGAACTGTCCAATAATCCACACCTTCTACAACCTGGTTTGACACGGTCAGACAAGTGCCCTGGCAGTGTCGTCTCATTAGAAACTGGCTCTCTAAGAGAAGCTGTCCTCGGCAGAAAGAAAAAAAAGTGAATTCTATACAGAATATTTCTTTTGTCAGGTCTGGAAGTAGCTTAAGTGGATGGAAATGGGGGGAAAAGTCGCAGTGTGAAAAAAAGATAAACCTGCGTCCTTTTGGAGAGTGTGCAAGATCAGATTCCTGGCGGAGAGGAGTCTGGAATGAGTGATCCATTGGAAGGGAGGACAGAAGTACTGTATGTTTCTCCTTCTCTACCTGCTGCTATGAAGGGCCACTGCCATGGATCAAGACATGCTGGGCTTGTCACTCAAAAGTTTTGCTACCCCAGTTCCAAAGTTTCCTCACGTCTATTTACTGCTTATGTGCAGTTTGTTCAGTTCTTGGGGTAGATTATGTTTATCTCTTCCCTGTTGCCTGTTGAGAACGGCAGATCTGTGGAGTTTCAGTGATAGTGCCTGGAATCAACCAGTTCACCATCAAAATGTATGTGGGCATCAAAACCTTTCCATACCTAAATGTTAAGTACACTTTTGTCCTTTACAAGATCCAGGCTTTAATCTCATTACTCGGTAGACTGCATGTGAAATAGAAGACATTCACAAAGAATATTGCTAAGAAGTCTGTCATGCATGATTGGCACAGTGGGAAAATAAAGTAATTACTTTATTCAATACTTCATTTAAACTATGCCAAGTCACATTCAGAATGAATAGCAGTAGATGCTGCATATTTTATGTAATATTCATTGGAACTGGAATGAGAGCCGACCAAGTTTATTACTTTGAAAGTCTATGTGTCTAAACTACTAGACAAGACAACATACCGTCTCAGTGACATAGAACGATCATAGGGGTGGACTACTTCAACACAAGGTATTTTACCAAACCAACTCTGCTCCAAAACATTTTCCTGGGAAGCTGGGAGATCAGACAGACACTGAGAAGACAGGGTAAAGATAAGAAGGACAGGGTCTCACTGCCCAGAATCGAGAGATTGATTTAAAAATATGATGTAATAAAGACGTCTGAGATGAAATAGGAAAAGGTAGCGTCCTGCTGTTGAAACTTCAGGCCAGCTGGATTTGATCAAATTCCATTGAACTAAAAAAAAGAACCTTCGCTGCATCTCAATCTTTTTTTATTTGCCTTAAGAACCCTCTGAAGGCAACAGTGCATGGAGCGCCATAAATTACGCAACTGCCCAACTCTCTCTGAGGAAGTCGGAATATTCCAGGCCATCTTGACTGTGTTGTCCAGAGTCTGCTCCCAGTGGTACACCGGTCTGCATATAGATTTCAACTTGTCCCTGTGCCCTCTGTTGCTCTTCTCGAACCCAAGAGCCAATCTACGAACCAGCAGGACTGTCTCACTGTAAGAGAGATATTATATCTCTTCATAACAAAGAAAGACATCAAAGAACACGATGAACAACTGCACACTGAATAAACCATATTCCAAATTACACAGTGTCAGAATCAAGGAACTGTTAGTATTAGGCACATTGCAAAGTACCTAATCTCCAGCTAGCAGGCAAGGTGAACAATAATATTCATGCATTGTAAGAACTACAGCTCTTCAACAGCATCTCAACCGAATGGTGCATAACTTAACGCAAGCTAAATCATAGTCATAGCACAAGTGTGTGCAACATCAAACAACTTTGAAGACGTTGTCTCGGTGAAAATGCCTGGGTTTGAATCCCCAGTCATACCACCACAGCCCTGCATGCATTCCCACCCGACGGTGGCTGTTTGCATTGGACTTTAAATAAGCGTTCCTGCATGCGACTGTGCTGCTGTAACCCTCCTCCCTCCGAGAGGAGTTCGAACGTCACCTTCTCTTCAAGGCACCCACTGAGCATGTTGTCATGGAAACCACTCGCTGCTTCTCCTCTGCAGAAAATCCTGCCAAACAGGTAAAAAACCCTCTGCCTGATCTTGTCAGAATATTTCACCCAACACAAAAATGTGATTAAGTACAATCATAGAAATTAAGTGCCCATTTGAACAGGGGCATTTTAATTTAGACTTACTAGTTGTTATTAATTACTAACCTTCAATTCAGTATGTGACTTTAGCCTTAGTATTACAATACTTTGTAAAGCCAAGAGGTGATGGTGATAACTTGAATACAAATAACTAAGTCACAAAATTAATTGTTTCAGACTCATCTTTAAAAAAACAAAAACCTTTGCATGGGATTCATGCATGCCTATCAGAATGTGTGAATGTCTGTCTGCGTGTGTGGCTGGTTGGTGTCGAAGTACATCTACTGAACTAAGCGTTACTTAGAGGAGGCCATTTATGCTCATTAACCATTAAAGCCAAACATATTCACATTACATTAATAACACAAGGACATGAAATATTGATAGCTTGTGCGGAGTAAGGTGTGTACTTTTTTAAGTGACTAATTGATGTTCCTTTAACACTGGGTACAACTCTGTAGGCACACTTCTGTTTCTATTACTCAAACATGAGTCAACCGACCAGTGAAATACAGTTAATGCAATTGAAAATGAAATATTCAATATGGCAAAATCATTTCAATGCACGCTTTCAATATTTCCCCCTTTAATATTGGGGTCTTGAAACAGTGGCATTCAATTGATTTTTTTTTACCTTCGTAAGAGTACTGCAAAATGAAAAGCTAGGCTGCAATTATAAAAACACAATCTTACAACAAAGTTGCAACTTTGTCCTAAGTGAACGCCACCTAGCTTCTGAAACGTCTATCTTAGGACTGGAAGTCTAGAAATGATACCGGGAAGCTTGCTTGACAATGTTTTGATGTGGTTACACCTGAACAGCTTCAATCCATGCTCAGCATGATGGCATCACCTGGACCTGTGCATAATCAGGCCCTGCAGGCTTATTACAGTGATGTCTTACTGGCATTTTTTTTATTCTTCCATTTGTTTTCTCCTCTGGTGAGTTTTCCCTTGTCTTCCCTGAGGGTTGAGGCTGGCTGAGGGGGCATTCTATGGGCGTATGCAAAGCCCTGGTATTGCTGATAAAGTCCTAGGACCTTGCTTGTAAAAAGGGTGAAACAAATACAGCTGTTTTGATCATTACTCAAACATCTTTAGTAATAATTTCTTATCTGCCATTAAGTATCCTCAAAAGATTGCTTTTACTTGCTGCTGACAAAGCAAACTTTCAACAAGCCAACACTCTTATAAGTCATTCGAAACTGAGACGCCATATTTGACTGCCAGCTTTCACAAATATGCAGCTCCTCAGGCATTTCAGAGGTGAGAAAGTAACCAACGTTAAGAGTCGAATTGTGTTAAATTCCTTGGTGTGAATTTTCATTAAAAGTTTGATCTTCTGGTGTTAGAAATCTTGTAAATTAAATGTCAAACATAAAAACAAGCTAATTAATATGCCAAGTGCTATGCAAGCGGTATATTGTTCTTACCTTTAATGAATAAACTCTCGGTCTAATTGAGCTTATTAGATTCTTTACAAAGCTGCTTGTATGTTGGTCTCGTATTTGTAGCTTACAAAAATCATTTTTATTCTACCAGAACCATATAGGAATTTTGACCATAAATGCTATCTGATGTGCTTATTTTGTAACAGTAGCATTACACTTCAGTGTCCCCACACTTCTTATACAGTAACTTCCAGGACTACACCTAATTACTGTATTCCTGTCAATGTGCATAGATTCTAACCCCTTCTCTGCATCTCAAGCATAGTGTGGTTACAGTAGGCCTCTTAACATTGCTACTCTGTGCACATCTGGGTAGGAGACAATAATTAAGTAGTTTTACACATGCTTAATTTTTCCTGAGACAACAACTGTATTAATTACAACGTCATTTTTGTTGAAAGTAGCATGTAAGCAATAATTATGTAAACGGTCCTGATGTTGCAAATTATTGGTTAAAAATGCAGGCATGAGAAGACAAAGTTTTGTCACTTTATTTTGTCTGCCAACTACTACTGGCTGCCAATATGACAGAGCTCTATAAGTGATTTAATCAAGCTGATACTGTTAAAGGGACGCTAAGTATCCTGCATGCTGAAATCGCCTCTGTAAGAGCCATTGGGAATTAGTCCGCTATGTAATATCAGCACCATGGACAGCGTCCAGCGTTCCAAGCGAAGTTTTGAACTTGTCATCCGTTCATCCCTGTCACGGTAAAAACAGGGTTGTTTTAAACAGCTCTGCAAGCTACTTTAGGTTTAAGTTTACAAGTAAATCTTTGAAGCAATAGCAAACACATATGTATATCACTTTAAAAGGAGATTAGTTTTCCGTCAAAAGTATTGCCGAATGAGTTCTGGCACAGCAACTTGTCAGATAGCGAGTCGTCCACAATGTAAACAACTCCTGCACCTGTTACAGTGAAGTCCATAC
Organism: Plecoglossus altivelis; assembly: GCA_036571765.1. Classification (NCBI taxonomy): domain Eukaryota; kingdom Metazoa; phylum Chordata; class Actinopteri; order Osmeriformes; family Plecoglossidae; genus Plecoglossus; species Plecoglossus altivelis. Next base: position 11,058,394 of record BROE01000001.1, read on the forward strand.
AAATAGCGTGATACGGTAGGGCTTTAGACGCCTGTGAAATTCGAATTCACATGTATTATACTGTGCAAAGTAGTTTAGTAACATCACAGTCAATCGAAACAGCAAGATGTGTAATGTACCACGTAATACCGTAACACTAAAACAGCTGTCAGTTTAACTTCACAAACATAATGGCCCAATACTAAACCTAACCTGATTGTACCGAATCATTCGAGATTGATCCAGTAGTATTGCTAAATAATGTTTCATAAGCAGGCTACCTAAACAGTAGGCATTGATTACAAATGTTAGCTAGGCCTGCTGTTGATGCACACATGCTGTAGCAAGAGCTCATATCAGGTATAGGCTACTATAAAAATAAACATGGCGGATAGCATGAATAGCCAAATCCTACAATAGCCGATGTTAGAGTCAAGTGATGTCTCCAAACTCACCAAGGACGAAAAAGGGGAGTTCGGTGTTTTCTAGATCGTCAACGACAACAATTTCTCCCGGAAAATCATTTCTGACGGAGAACAGCAGTTTGGGCTCGGAGGCCGATGGACTGTGCATGATGCTCAGGTCGTTCTCTCTCAAAAACGGCAAAGCAGACACCGTGACGCTTTTCATTTTGCATTCCATGTCTTGGGACTGGTCCTCGTCAGCATTTAAGCCCCAAATATGTACCGGGTGAAAGCCAAAGATCCATGCGACCAAGACGAACAATCTCAGCCCCATCATGCTCGCCATTGCCATGGTTTTGCACGTATCCCCCTGCCTCTGCTCTATTTTGCCTCCGCCAAGCGCGGGCTGCGCGAGCAATAGCAGCGAGGGAGAATGCGCTGGCAAAGCACAATTTCCGGGAATGTTGGTGTCGCAAGATAACGCTTTTGATTTCGCACAAATCTCCAAATGCTCTGTCAAATAGTCCAAGATTATGTTGCACGATTTCAATGCGGCTTAACATTGAAGAGATGGCAGGGAAGATGAATCGACGTTGTGACAAACCCCCTCGTTGGAATTGTCCACATTAAGCCTGGACGTTTGAACTGAAAGTCCATGTGAACTCTCATGGGTCAAGGAAAACTTGCCACATTATTTTGACTCTCCTGACATTAACATTAACATTGTTAGCATGGTATATTCCAATGAATCGGAGGTTTAACTCCATATCTGTTTTAGATTTGAATGTAGTCCAATGAGTTATAGACTGTATTATACACATCACTCTCTCTGTATCATGGCTTTGACTTATCTTATTTATTTGGCGCCAACACTCCGTTTTGAAAAGATAACTAGGTCCTGGAAAATGAAGGCTCTTGACTGTATTACCCTTTCTTCAGCTTTGGAAAAAGTAATCTAACAGTAAAATATCAGGCCTGAAATAAACAGTTTTACTCATACCATCACAGATACATTCATTATTGATGGAGTGGCTGCCAAATTGCTTTTAAGATTCACGAAAATAGTGTTTGATGATGCCCCTATTTTGATAATCAAGGGGTTGAGGGAGAGAGAGAGCGAGAGAGACCAGGAGTAGAGATGAATTAGATAGACCAAAGAGGGAAGCAAGACCACAGAGAGTAGGATGAAGAAAAAAAAGTGCATCTGGTGATGAGATGAGCAGGTGCAGGGAGAAAGGAACGGAGGGAGGGGGGGTGTGATACGGAGGGATGGACTCAGATCTAAGAATGATCTCACTGTGTAATCTTGAGCAGCTTCCAGCAGCACAGCAAAGCTTTAGCAAACTGTTTGGTGGTTTTTGTGATGAGAACCCTGCACGTCCCTCTCCGATGTGAGCTGTAATGAAACACTGAGGGTAGGCAAAGTCTAACAGGGAAACTAAGCGTCGTCGGTTCCATTCCAAAAACATGGGCTATCCTGACGTAGCCCCTCTAATTGTCACCAGATCTCCAGAGCTCTCTATTCCATATACACAGTATATGTATGTATTTCTTTATTTTTACTGAGTAAATGAACCAATCGCTAAGTTATTGAAGTTTCTAAACTGGTGGGGGAATCGTTTGTGTCCTTATGCAACTTCCTCTGAGATTAACTGTGGCGTTAGCTTGATCCCGTTATTAAGCAGGATTTAGTCTTTCATCAATGAAAAGGCAAGAGGCTGATGAAAGAACTGAATTTGCGGGCTTGGGGTATTGAGCTAATTTGATTTGATTCTCAAGCCGAATCACGGAGAAAGTGATTCTGTCTAAGTTGTGTTTTATCTTTGCAACCAATTAGAAGTATCTCATATCTTATCCACAGTGACCATCTAGAAAAATGTTTACACTGTGTAAATAGTAAGCTGTGATTTTGTTAAAAATGTATGAAATTAAACCCATCACCACTGCATTTAATAACACTATATTGGTCATGTCCAGGATGAATGTGTTATATTCATCCACACACAATATGTTTTTTTCCTAATGTTGTATGTCTGACGGATACTAGGCTCCAATACACTTGTGGAAACATGGATTAGGAGTTTTGACTGGAAAAGGTAATGGTGGCAAGTCATTGGTACATGAGGAAACTATTATAGCTATATTCTGACTGCAATATGCCTGGAATGTTTGTCTCACAAACAAATACATGTAATGTTTGCAAGACAAACATGGAGTGGATTTTCACAGTCCAAATTACAGCTATTTCAAGCTGTGACAAAGAGTTCAATCCACTAGACTTACATTGCATCCGTACTTTAAAAATTCTATCTCCGGTTGCTTTCTCTAGTGTACGTTTTTTTGCACGGAAGTCACCTGGAAAGTGTGTCTCTCAGACATCCAAGTGAACCTTTCTATACCGTGTATTAGCCTCGTGAGTGCTCCACTTGTCCAAGGTGCCAGATAAATTATTTTCATTCCATTAGCGGCATGCATAATAAATAGTCAAGGTTGATCTAATTGTGAGTGCTCGGATCAGAGTCGCAAAAGTCTGGGAATGGAATCCTGCCAGCTCCCTCCTCTCCAGCTCTTCTCTCTCTCTATCCCTCGTCCTCTTTCCCTCACACCTTATCCACACACCTCCCTCCCCCTACGCAGTCTGCCCCCTCCTCTCCACCCCCCTCCACCTTTCTCCACCTCCCTCCTTCTCTTTCCTCTCCCTCTCTCTGGAGACGGTACCCTTGGAGTTTTCCATATGTCAACTTCACAAGACAAATGGCAATGGGAGGCATCTGCCACACGGCCTCCCAGGACGCATTACCTGGACTAGCAGGCAACACACAGTCACACGACAGAGACTGGTGGCCAGGCCCTCCCCTTAAACGCACCACCCAGACCTGACCTTCCAGTTAGAGGCCTGATCACCCCCTTGGGCCAGTAGCATCTGGCTAGGTAATGTATTGTTGGCATATACAACGATGCCACAAGGAGTGTGGAAGATCAGAAGGCTTGTGTACCCTGGAGTTTGACCATCTGCAGCTTATTGGTTGTCATTAAGGTTTCTAATTTGGGGTCGGCTTGGGAATTGGCCAAATGAGGGCAGCAAATGTCATTAGCCAAGTCCCCCTGTGATGCTGTGGACATATTTACATATTTATGCACCTTAATTGTCTTTGCCTTTACCGTCGTGACATTGATGTAAGGTGGAAGCACGGAGGCTGAAGCGGCGGTGCTAGAGGATTACTAGGGCCCTTGTTCTGTTTCTGACTGTCAATTTGGATGGTTTAATAAGCAATACACTGTGGACCTACTGTAACTGTAGCCTGATCTTATTGTTCACGTAGGATGATAAGTCCCCGTTGTTAGATAACATAGGATGTGATGTGGTTTAATGTCCATATAGGGACATTTGTTCTGGACTGCACACAAATTCACAATAGATAAAATCCTACATCAATATCTTCCCAGTACATAGGAGACATAACGCACAGCCTTCGCAACCACATGCGTGTATTGATTTGCTGCACAACCCTCATGACCTCATATCGTATGATTCAATAGTTTTTGGACACAAACATTTATTCATTTAGCAGATGCTTTTATCCAGAAGCAGCAGAAAAGAAGAACTTTTCACAAAATACGTATACACACATATGTGTGTGTGTATATATATAACATTCACATATACCTGCCGACAATGGCAACTTGTTATACTTCATGGCCAACGTCTGGACAACATGTTCGTGTTGAGGCTTGAGGTAGATAGGCAGGAAAGGGATGTGTCTAAAGATTCACCCAGTTTGTGGGAGCCTTGGATAGTATACTGGATGGTAAGAGATCGATCCCTGGGTGAAAATGTAGATAACATCAGAGGGAAAAGCTCTTGCATTCTCCTTTTATCATACCCCGCTAAGAGGCTCATCAATGCCAACTCCTCAGGACAAGTAAGAATACAATTCCTAAACTAGTATCTGGTTAAAATATTTAGATTTAGTCTAGAGTGTGTATACTCTCCTTACCCAAGCAAATATAACATACAGTGTATTCTGAGGTATTTGTTCCTCTAAACACCGTACAATCAAGGTGCTCCAAGAATAAAATGCTCACAAGTTTCCTTCTGTCAACGCCACATCTGAACAGAATTTACTGTTGATATCCAGATTTAGCCAGAAGCATCGTGTGGGTCGTTTTTAGAACACAGAGAAGGATGTTATCTAAAATGAGCATGAATGCACATCAGCTGTCATAATTATTTAATGTGTGGAAAATGCTCCTGCTGCCCAATGTGCAAAAAAACACAAAAAAACCTTCAAATTCTAAAAATACCACTCACATGTGGGTGTGTGCACGCCGGGCTCTGACACAAACGAAGACATCTCTCCACGGTATTCAACAAGCTGTCATCATCTTCAAGATTCATCCCATCGGCCCTTTAATGTTCTTCACAGATCTCCACTTTAATCCCTCATTTGTTCAGGACGACAAGGGTGAGAATTGAGTCTTCCTTTCAACAGTTCTATCGGAGCTCCTCACTAGCTCCTCACTACCTGTTCTGAGTGAATAGTACTGAGAGTAATAGGTAATAGGCAGTCACCTGACGTGCAACATATATAAGTTTCACAGTGTCACTTTTTAGAACCCAAAAGTATTCAATGATGACAGAACCTGGATTCACATTTCGATCAATTTACCTCAGAGAAGTCCACCTCATCATTTCTGATTGCAAATCTATGGCTACTCTTTGCCAAAAAGCTAAGGAATTGAAGGTGCACATTTTCTACCTCTATCCATCCTTCAACAATTTAGCAGAGTGACTTGGCTGAAGGGATTTAACTTTTTTGGGTTTATTGCTTAAAAGGGGGGATATATCTCCCTTCGGAAACTGGGGAGCCTTTGTCAGTATGAATTCAGTTTGCCGGGAGGCACAACAAATTTATAACAGACACATTTGGCTAAAGCACTGGGAGAGAAGCATTTTCACTTTCATTAGCCAGCCTGTCCCTTTAGGCTTTCACAGAGCACGGTCTATCCTGCTCCTCCCTATTTCCCTTCCCCCTCCTTCCTCATTTTCTCTTTTTCTCTCTGTCTGTCGCTCTTTCTTTCCTACTCTCTCTCTCTCTCTCTCTCTCTGTGTCTAGGTCTGTCGACTCTCCATCTCTGTCTGTCTATCTCTCTCCAACTCTTCTCATCTTCCTCTGCCCTACCCTCTCCCCCCCCCCCCCCCCCATAGCATTACCAGCACCCTCCAGCCCTCCCCTCCTTGTTATTTGCTCTGAGCTCTGGCCAATCAGTGCACGGGAGGTGTGGTCACAGGAGCCAGTCCGACAGAGCTTGTTGAAGAGAAAGAGATGCTTTCCTGAAAGACTCGCAACAGCACTCCACACTCCTAGCCTGGATGTGCGATGCTTGACAGTGACTGATGACTATAGCAGAGGCAGCTGAGGCTTAGCTTAGTAGCACACTGGGGGAAGGAGGGAAAAAGGTTCAAATTGGATATCTGGGCTTTGGTAGCAGGTGCAGTCTTTATATTGAAAGGAAAGGAATGCCTGGGAAGATGAAAACAGTTTGAACATTTCTGGCGTGGATTTATTCCTCCTCTTTCGGGTGTTCCAGCCTTAATTTTCTAGAACCTGAAGACATGGGATACACCTGGCGCACAATGGACTTTTACCTCTACTAACACTAGAGCTGATCCCAGACTCAGTATGTTCAGTTGTTGAAGAACTTCCTCCTCTTTTCAGTTTTCTTTTCACGTCTCCTGCCTGTTCTGAGGCAGGATTAACCAAGAGCAAGAGCAAAGCAGGGAGAACTGTCGGACCCCAACCTGCATGTTCAGACTTCACCCCAGGGACCGTGTGGCGTGTGTGCGTGTGTGTGATAGAGGAGGAGAAAGGGGGGACTGGATGTCAGGATTATCTCTTCAGCGGCTCTGACTTGCCCCGGGCGAGCGCCAAGTGATAGAGAAGGAGACGGGGAGGCGGTCGGAGCTGACTGCTGGCTCCTTTCCACCAGTTTCCATCGAGGACTGCAAGAGTTCTGACACCTTTCACGCGCTGGTAGGATACGACGACATCAAACAAACAGGAGAGACACGACAGGACCACCCTTCACACTCTAGGTGAGCTGCCCTTTGCACATGTACAAACTCAAACTAGTCTTTGTGTTGGCTGTCCGGAGCCTTTAGGATGTTGAGTGCCTCTGCGTAGTTTGTGCAACCTCTCTGTGCAGTGAGGATGGCGTGCTTATAGAGGGTTTCTTTCCTGGTGTTCAACTCAGGGTCATCACTGTCATGTGTGATTGTGATAAGGCCAAAGAGAGTTCTTTAATGACAAAGCAGGAGTGCTTTGAACATTACGTTATAGAATACCGCAATTAATTCACTGTGGTGTGACGGGCGACGCAATTTAGGAGGCTCTATTGCAAGGTAACATTGAATCCTCTGAGAGTGTGATGTATTTCAAAACAAATGTGAGCTGTCATTATGTGAGAACTGCAATCAATCCATCCATTTTGATGAAGGTCCTTGGGTTGGACAGAAAAGCTATTCATGTGAGCAGATTTTCTACAGTGAACTATTCAATAGCTTGCACCGTGGTAGGAAGGAAGCAAGGTGAAAGCAGAATTATCATCTGAAAGTCTAAAACATCTTATAAATTGTGACCTACTGTTAATAACATCTCAGTTATTACCCCAATGAGGTTAGTGAAAATCTGAAGGCCAGATATGATAGCCTCATCTGGGTGAAGCCTTGAAAAACTTGCTGCTTTTTCAGTGTACTTGACCACTTTTTTGTCAAGTGCGAGATTTTTTCTCCCTGCTGGTCATTAAAATGTAGCACCCCAGGAAACAGAGTTAGCAAGATGAAATGGAAACAACAAACCCCCCTGGTCCGTTTGTTGTTCACAGCGTTTCTTCATCTCTTGCTGTGCTGTACTTGGATACATGCCTAGCCAGGCATGGAGGAGGTGGGGGGTGATGGAGGAGGAGGGGTGGAGGCAGGGGTGGGAGTGTTTGTATGGAGGTTGGTGGGGGTGTTGGGGTGGTTGGATGGGAGGGGCAGGGTGAGCGCTGGCTTGTCTTCAGTACTAGAGACGGTTTAGGTTTTTCTCTTCTCTACTGGAGTGGGTTTGTATATTTCCAGTATGCAGAATGCCGGTTGGTGTGAACCGCCAAACAAGCTATTGTTTCACATATGTACATTAATCCTCTTTTCCTCCCAGAGTGTGTTTGTGGCCCAAGCAGAGCTGGACCTGACATTTCAATCTGAAGAAGGAGGGGGTGTTCTATGTGGTTATACCCCACAATATAAAGCAGCTTTCCTTCTCTGTTTAATCCGTTAAGAAACATTTTTGTAAGCTGGTTCAGTGTGTTTTTAAGTCCAAGCTTTGTATTTATGTTTTGATTGCTCTCTCTCTCTTTCTCTCTCTCTCTATCTCTCTCTCGCTCTCATGCTCTCTCTCTCTCTCTCTCTCTCTCTCGCTCTCATGCTCTCTCTCTCTCTCTCTTTCTTCTGTGTGTGTGTGTGCGTGTGTGTGTGTGTAGGAGTGAATGAACTTGTTTTGGGGTGTTAAATGATACAAAATGACTCTCAGAGCAGGATGTATAAAGATTTGTGTGAACAATTGCAATACAATGTATACTGTGTTATCTAATGGTAGACTCATGTCTGCGATGCATTGACACAAATGAGAAAACTTCCTTTTTTCTCATAATGATTCTCCATTATGGAAAATTGTCCATGCAATTACATTTTTGCTGCCTCTGTATTTACTGGTCACACATTATAAAATATAATTGCTTTGGCAAATAAATGAGTGGTAAAATTAGCTCACTTCATTTGCATGTTCCCATGTGCAGCTGATAACGAAGTATGCCATTCCTGCAGTTTGCTGCTGCAGACAAAGTATTAATAGGGCTGTTCAGCTCACCTCACATCCATCCTCAACCAGTACTGAGGAGAAAGCAGAACTCAAGTATCTCTAGTGCTTCTTCTCACCTACAGAGGGAGTAGGGAACAAAGTCACGTTTATCAGAGCAGCCTCCAGCGCTCTGCCACAGAAAGAAAGCGGTATTTTATTTATAAATGTCCTGCCTCTCGTTTGATTCATTGGAGTGGGTGAACTCTTTTTTTGTGAAGTGAAATTATAAGAGATGACTCGCAGGGGCAGGATGTGCAAAGATTTTAAGTTTAAAGGCATTGATCTCATTATCGAACAGCATCGCCAAGATTCATTGGACTTGACATCCAAACCATTCATTGATTTTCAGTGTTACTGTCAAGGGAGATTTAATCCACCCTAAGCCGTGCAGGTTACATTGTAGAAATGTTCCATTTGTACTCTGTTGACCCAGTTTATTGCTAAAGTGCTTGAGCCAGCATTCAGACCTTTTTGGTGCAAATGGAGAACAGCACGCTTGCTGTTGGTCCCGTTGGTTGGAGGTGAATATACATTTTTGGTGCCCCTCAAAGTATGATGAAATATTGATCCAGGTGAGACCCCCTGTATGTTTGGCAGCGCAGCAGCACGTTAATCCACCCTCTAAAAGCGTATGGAGAATGAGCTGAGCTTCCTTGACTCACGTTTCCAAAAGGCAGTCAGTTCAAAAGGGGAAACAGGATGGAACCCAGTTTGTTGTGTCCTTATCAGCCAGCCGCATCAGCACAGCCATTTGCCAGAAAAATCTGTGCAGACTTGATAATAGTCCCCGCACCTTCCAGACACGAGTGTTTGGGGGAAGTTCAGGTCATTGATTGCTTTTTTCATCGCGGGGCACGGCGGATTCAGACAAACACAATTATGATAATTGTATAGACACCCGAACAATCTGGACGCTGTCCATATATTGGACTGCTGCCATTGACTGCAACACACAAACGCACACACAACCACACAACCGCGCATCCAGCTAAAGGTGGCTGCTTTGTTAACACATTAATTTATGAGCCATTTTTCTTTTCCTTTCCTTTCCTCCCCCAGCAACATTCTTCATTGGTTGGTTTGCATGCTTAATGAGATGTTAAATTCATGTGTAGAATTGCCAAAATATAGCCCAGAATCCTTCCTCTACATATTCCTCTGTCAGAGTGAAACCCTTTGAACTTACTCATGCATGTGATGTATAGAAGCGTGCATGTCAGTCGGAGTTCATAACAGATGCCTTTGGGAGAATGATAGGTCCCAGTATGTACATTTCTGTACTGATAAAAATGCAGTTATGCTGCTGTGTAGATTTTTGTCTTTTTTCTAAATGCAGTGTTCGAGTACAGAAAAATGACGTGTGTATAATGATCATTTTACAAAGGTCTGAATCTATATTTGATGACAATCATACAAAAGCGTTCCCCTGAATCCTTCATTTTATTGAACTGACCAAGACAGGGCTGTAAAACAAAAAAATTATAGAAAACATTTAAAGAAAACAGTTTTAAAGGCAGACAAATGCACAAACAATGAGTCTCCAGAGATGCGGAGCTACAATGCATCAGTAAGCCCATTTCAACCGAGTTCTGAGGAGCCGTGCAGTACACATACTTAGATACATGGCATTAGACCACAACAATAATGGAATTATGTTGCTGAAATATAGTCACAGCTGATGTGATTGCAATGAGAAAGCACTGCAGACATATTCTATCAAGTACAAGAGTTAGAAAATAGACAGGAAGTAGTATCAACTCCCTGCCAATTTTCTGAAGCCGAGGTGTGGGTTCCTTAATCATGTGTTAACCCAAAGCCACTCAAAAGTACAGTAAGGTTAAACTGCGGGTTTCACATACAGTACATAATCATATGCTGGTGTGTTCATTAGACAAGCTTCACTAGACCGTAACCAACAGAGTTGGTCTCCCTGGCTCCAAACAGAAAAATACCTCAACCCTATTAAAAGGTTTGCGAAGCATTTAGTTCGAACACAGACTGGGTTCAATTAAAGAAAAATGTTTACAACCTAGATGGATAGGTGTAGCGAAGGATGACTTATTCGATTTCAAAACGTTTGTAAAGATATGCACTGTGTGCTGCACAAGGCGAATGTCCAACACAAGAAGTGTTCGTAGTAAAGAATGACAATAACGCTGCTCATTAAATGAAGGTTATTTTGTGTCAAGTGAGAACAGTGACGGTCAACTTAACCAAAACATCAATCATCACAGAAGTTGAATTTTCACATTGCCCCGGTCAAGAGGTTTCTCTGTTCAGAATGATTTATTGTCTGAGAGAGTCAGGGATCAAAAGAGTCTAGCGACTGCAAGATGGGCTTGATTCACCTAGCTCTGCAGCTGGCTGGGCACAGGTGGATACCTCACCAATCAGCCACAACAGCAGGCTTCTTCAACTGCATTTTAATTGGCCGCTGAGAGGTGCTGCGGTCATCAGAGACCACAAGCTGGAAGCCATTACACTTGGCGGCAGGGTCCAGAGGCCCACAGATTACCCCTTTGCCCTCCTTGCCCTTGTTAAAACCATGGAGCAAAAAAAAGAACGCTGGATATTGATTTCAAGACAAAGACAAAGATGTGTCCCAAGCTTGGGCCTATACTTAGTTCAATTTCCAGGCACTGATATGAAGAAACGTATGGTGGAAGCTCAATCTTTGCAGCACGATAGGCTGACAGGAGTGACCCTGTTCCGATTGGTTCTTACAATAAGAGTAATTCCGTTTCCAGCAATGTAATTGGACGCCGGGATGGAAGCGGCTGTCTTTCGTAACCATGTGCAGCGTGACAGATTGGCAGCGTGAGTTCAGGCATCTTCAGCTGTTCGGCACCTGAGAGAATTAACAATGAGAACACGACCTCATCTCCCTCGCATCAGCCCAGTGCTGTTCCTCTGCCTTCATCCCCTGGTCCCCAGACTCCAAGATGGATGACTGCTGTTATTCTTCTCCAGCACCCCCCACTGGCATTTCACTGGGGTCGGATGACCTTTCCACATGCTATAGAGATTTGGATTATCTATTGATCAACTGGTAACCAGTATATCTCTGTAAGGTGTGTTTCTGTACCTTGTGTGTCTTTCTGCACACCATGTCGAGTGGCGGTACTCAGGCGCCACTTACGTAATTTATCACAGCCCACCTGCCGAGCCAATCAGGAGCCGCGGATCTTCACGTTGAAGTGTTATGAGTGAGGAGTATTAACATGTCTGTGTCAGGGTCTGTAAAAGGATCTGTGCTACTGTTTCACTCTTCCAGACAGTCACGATCCAGACCAGCAATCACTGTCACTCATTCATGGTTTGAAAAAACTGTAACGTTAGTGCAAGGGGGGGCGATGCTCTGGATGGGCAGTTGAGACAATGTTCCAAAAATAACATCAACCTCCATTCGTCCACTTTCCCCTGGAAAGCCCAACTTGCCCCATGCCAGGTTTCACTCATTAAACAACTAAACCGTGACGTTGTAAATTACGTTTTCCAACACGATAAGTTCCTACGTGACTACAATTGTTACACTATAGGCCAGGGGTCTCCAAACGTGTTCCTGGAAAGCTACCATCCAGACTATGTCCCCTTCAACCTCAATTTAGCACACCTGATTCTACTAATGACCTGGATGATGAGCTGATTGAGGCTGCATTATGTGCAATTGAAGTGAAAACCTACAGGATGATTGCTCTCCAGGACCGGAGTTGGTGACCCCTGCTATAGGCATCGCTTTGATGTTGCATGGTAGTCAATGTAAACCTAACATAAAGAGTTCCTGATGTCTTTATTCTAATTCAATGTCAGATAACCTCAGCATATTTCTCTTCTGAAGCCATTTTTCAACCTGAATGCAGGCAAGGTTTCATAACCTCGCAGTACTTTGGCCGTCACATCGCTGACACATGAATGTGTCTGGAATAACTTCCACACAGGAAGGTGATTTCCACTGGTGGTTCTGGCCGACTCTGAGACATCTCCAGACTGATCAGTAAGCCAGCTCTATCCTTTTAATCTAGAGCGGTTAGCGAGATAAGGACGCAGTGTGGAAGGCTTTTAGCGTTTCCCTGATGGGCGAGCACCATGGGAGTATTAGAGAAATGAACCGACCAGGTGAATGGTTGGTGGTTTTAATGCTCCAAAAAATTGGAACATCGGGGAAAAAATAAATTAAGGTCTGGAGCCTCTCAAGCAACTTCAGCAGCACTGATGATGACACACATTCCACAAACACCAGAGAGAGAGAGAGAGAACATTCCTCATAAAAAAGAATCATTTATTTAATTGCGGTGTTCCATACTGGATGAAAAAACCCCTCCTGTCACTGTCTCAAAAATATTCATATTCGCTGCCTTTTCACAGGCCTGGCATGCCAGGGTAAGGACCTAACTAGTGGAATGCCAACCAGTACTGTGTGCTTGGATGGATAATTACACTGTCAAGCTATACTTTCATCTGTGGCCAGCCTGGCAATCTGTACACTTACTGTAGGCAACAGGCTCTACGGGTGTTCTGTGGATCTCTCAGTATATTGGTTGCGGTTGAGGAACCCTCTGTATATCCATGTTTATAGTTATTTGCATCTCTCTTCATCATTGTGACATGAGCCATGCATTCTTAATTAAAAGATGCACCATGATTTACACAGTTATGACATAAAGGCAGGAGCTCGTATATCATGGGTGAGAGGGTGCGATCGCTACAGCGTAGTGATATATACTGTAGGTGGGCGTGAATTCTTCCGAGATGCTACACGTCTTTGCTCGTAGCGATGTGATGGCGTAACTAGTCTGGCTCAAACTACCTCTGGGACTGGACCAGGAGATCATTCTCAATGTCCAAAAGGAATACTTTGGCATTCCATTTTTAGGTCACGCTGATGTACAACGTGCAGTGTTTAATATCTCTGCGATGGGAGATTTTTGAAGATACGATTTAGGTCTTCATGAATTATATATTTAGCCGTTCAGAAGAGCCAGCACTAGATATCCTCTTTATCCCGCTTTGTCTCTCAGAGTTGACTCTTTTTGCCCAGACTTTCATTATCTTCTCCTCAGAGCCATCACTGCCCCTGACCGGGCCTCACATTCGGATTAGAAAGATTGCCATCTCTGTCACTTGCTTATCGGTTTCTTCCCTCTTGAAATAAAGCTGAGGCAGACTAATCTGGAGTAATGTTGAAGATGCTCTCCAGATTACGGGGAGGAGGAGGGTGGGATGGGGGTGGGAGGGGGGGTGGCAGGGTATGGAAATCCTTGACCCATTAGATGTCCTTCATATGACAAATCCATTCTGCTTCCATAGTTGATGCTGGTATTTAGCAGAGAGTTCGCAGACCGCCACCTTGCTGTTACAAAAATGCTTTTGTGACTTCCTGGGAACGTCTGTACAACCTCAAGGGCCTGCCTGTAATGATTAGGTGACAGAATGACAGAATGGAATTAGGATTCATTTGAAGACACGTGCAGAGTATTTCAGTGGAAGTCTTGCGGAGAATGTCACATAAGCTCTTTCATAAGGGGATCCAGACTCTGTGTCATTGTCAGCTCATGGCCAAACTGAGTTTGCTGTATCCCACGTTTTGAAGGATAATAACAGGTCTGGTGTGTTGGAGAAAAAACACACACATGGACTTTCGAAATCCTTGTGTGGCCATCACTCAAAGTCCAAGGTGGCATGAATGTATAGTTTAATAGTTACCTATGCTATTCAGGTGAGACAGATAGACCTCTGACAGACTGTGGAGAACTGACTGAGCGATTTGATATCTAAATATAGTCTCTCTTTCTTTGCGCATATTTCATACAGACAACCAGCCAGGAAAAGAAAAAGGGATGAGAAAAGAAGGAGTATGCAAAAACGGAGTCATCCTCCTCCTTGCAGTCGTGCGGTTTCTTCTTCTTTTCATCTCAGGGGGTTCAGAAGAATGCAGAGCTTGTTCTGAGGTTCTTACTATCCCCCTTTACACTGGTTCACTAAATGGCTCATGTTTTCTCTCCTAGAATACCTAGAGGCATAGATCAGGCTCACTAGGATTAAGCAGAACAGGAATACTATTACATGGCTTTGGCAACTGTCTTCCTCAACATGTAAATAGATTGTGCATGACTGTGTTTTGAGCTAAACCCAGCCCTAATTTTACAGGTGATTTCTCCTCTTGGATTTCTTCGAGGTGAGAACCTCACGTCGTGAACTAGCTTACTTGCTCACAAGCAGGGCGGCAAGATTAGTGTGCAAAGTGAAGGACACACAATAGAGTGTAATGCTGTAACTGTATTTCTTAACAACTCGATCGCATTTTGTTATTCAGTGATTCTCAAGAGGTTAGAGGGAATTGAAATTGAAAAGTTTTGAAATGTGCTGTTATTTAAAATTTGAGCCCCGAAGGCTTGAGACGAATATTAACATTGTATATAAATTGCCAGTCAGCAAACACTAATGAGTAAAACTATTAAATGACAATGCCTCCGCAGAATACTCACTCTTAAGCTAATAACAAAGGTTCTTTATAAACGGAATTTTCAAAAGAGCTGCAAACAATAGGAGAATCTTTTATAATGAATCATCTGATTTTCGAGAAGAATTTGAAAGAACAGCAGCAATGTGATTTTAAAAAAAAACGCCTCCAGCTCTACAGATCTGCATTTGCGATGAGCCAGTCTTGTTGTGGTGGCAAGGCTTTTAAACACCGCCTGAGTCTCCATTGCTAAAAGGTCAAACCGTTGTGTGAAATTAGTCAAGACAGAAAAGGTCATTCAGATTGTTCCTTCCTAATAGATAAGCTTCAGACATAATGGCTTTTTGTTTCCCATATTATCGTATATGATAATACCAACCTCCATCCTTCTTTTGCGCTTGTTCACGTCGGAGAGACTTAGTATAAAGTCAGGCTTTGTGCAGTCGGGGAGAAAGGAGGTTATAGGATCAAAGTTAAGTATGATAATGAATGGGTGATGCAATATGAATTATGATAGCTGCTGTGTGTCTCAGAATGCTGTGTGACTGAAATATTTCATTTGAGATGGGGCTGAATAGAGAAAGATATAAAGGGGTGAGATCCGCGAAGCCGGTTATCCTGCTACCCACAAGCTATTATCAAGTGTTCTCAAATGAAATTCGCCTCACTTTTTCTTCAAGTGCCTTTTGTTTTCCTGATCACTATGCCATGGCAGGAGCATTATATATATAACAGCTAACAGCAGCAGCAGTAGCAGCAATACACAAACACTCAACACAAATGTTTTAATATGAATAATAGTTGCGCTTTTTAAACTCCCTGTATATTCCACAGCACTGATCACCACTCATTGGGGCAGCTCCATCTGGACCTGTGAACAAGAAGCTGCTGTTTAATGTCATCGGTGGAGAGCAGAGAGCGCGTTCTGCTGATGTTTTCCCCATAACTGTTATTGATCTGAAAGGAGTGGAGTGGCAAGCTCACTCGAAAATCTGTGACTAAAAGCTGATCCATCTTGAACACTACACACCAGAGTTGAGTCAATCTTAATTTGAAATCATTGCAAATGCATTAGCTGTGCTTGATTGATCACATGATATGAGTGCATGTGAATGGCTTCACAAGAGCACGCCCGTTCCAACGAAAACTCAGATGGCCCTTGTAAAAACAGTTTAAAAGATGATTCGTAAAATGACCTAATACTTTACTCACAGTTGTTTCGATTTACAGTACTGTCGCGGGGTGCTTTATTCACAGCACAGCATTTTGAACGTTGGCATAATTCTCTCACGAGTCTTATAACATATAATAGCAGGAGGATAATATTCCTGGATGTTTAGGCATGAGACTCGTTTTAGCTCGCAGTAATAAACCCAGAGGCAAATTTCACACGCACACTTAACAGAATCTGAGAAACATCCCTTTTCTTATACTTCTGTCATCCAGTGTAGTTCAACCCCCTGCAGGCAGAGACATATTCACCGTCCACTTCTGAGGTCCTGTGGAGGGTGGAAAGGGGGGGGGGGGGGGGGGCGTACTGTGCTTGATGTGGGATATTGGATGAATGCGATGTTCTTGCATTGAGTGATGGACTTCTCATTGGCCCCAGGGTACTGTACTGTCAGCAGCAAGGGCTCCCATAACATCCCCTCCTTCTCTCCCCCACTCCCTCCTGCCTACTCTACCTCTTGCCTTGTTCTCCTCCCCACCACCTTACATCTGCCCCCCCCCTTCCCCCCTGCTCCCTCCACGCCCAGTCAATCTATCTGTCGTCGACTGCTGAAGAGGCTCTTTCACCTTACATAATTAAAGGCCCCTCGTTTCAATCCCCATTAAAGGGGTATAAATTCAGTACCTTTACACAGGATCTCCTGCTGCAATTTAGCTTGGGATGTAGTTGTTTGCATTCTCCTTGCAGCCTTAATCACGCCCCATGAATAAATCAGATGTGTGTGAGTGGGTGCGCAAGAGAGTGTGTGTCTGTGTCAGTTTGTGTGTAGGTGTCAGTTTGAGTGTGTGTGTGTTTGTATACGTGTTGGTTCCTTCCCGAAGGTGGGGCTGAGGGTTGGTTGATTGGATGATGGTTGTGAATAGCCATGAGGAAGGAGGCAGAGGAAGAGGTTGTGTTCCCCCCCCCCCCTCCTTCTACCAGTTAGCAGCTGCCGTCCTTGGCTTGGAGCTGAGAGTGGACCCTAGCCGCATGCGTAATTTAAGAGGAGCTGTTTGTTGCCTCCTGACAGACAGTACGAGCAGAGCAGGAGGGCAGGGATGATGAAACGTTTGTGTCTTAGAGGACGTCCACCAAGTGTGAACTCAATGCATTTAAACATGCGCCAGATCCACTGTCTGGTTTGTGTTTGGTCAACGCGAATAACAACGTGCGATAACAATCGCTTGTGGATGTATGAAATGCTCTTCTCCAGCACATGTTTGGACCTGCCATGCCTCTGGGAAGTGTGATGTCTGGACTCTGATGCAGTGGGATGACAACAGGCCAACTCAAAGAAGATCCATAGAGGGATGTTTTTGAAAATAGTTGACCCAACAGATGGTTTTTAGAATGGGATATTTATATTTTTGCAAGACTATGTGCTAATTCCATGTCAGAATAGTGTTACAAACAACAACAAAAAACAATCAGATCATAGGTTTGTTTTAAATTCTGCCAACTAAACAATGTTTTAACTGGGCATTAATGAACTGGAAGTAATTACCACTAAACCTGTAACTAATTAACCAGTTAAGGTAAGTGATAGCATCAGGTTCTGTATGCGAAGACACATTGAGTGAAGTATTATTGTGAAGTAATAGTTCTACTCTAAATTGCAAGGCAGGAACTATTTCCAGCTTAAGCTGTGTCAGCAATCCACCATGGAAACGTTCCCTGATGACCCTGCTATATTGCAAACACCCGTAACGGGAAGCCAAATCGACTGCAAATCCAGAAGCACCGTAGCCCTAACAATCAGCTGTTTTAACACTTTCCTGTTTGTTTACAGAATAATGACCATGGTCTGTGGAGAAATAAGTGTCCTGTATTGATATCACAACCACTTTCGACTAATATAATTTGTAGTAAAAAAAAAAAAACTTGGTTTATTTACCGACTTTAATAGACTGTCCCGTCAGATCAAGTCCGTTTTGCCTCAATCATTGCCTCGTTTGTTCCATTTTCGATCACCTAACGTTTTAAATGTTTTCTCTGCGCAGGGGAAGGGAAAGAGGTTAAAAACACTAAGCGAACTAGGTCGCAACGTTAGCGTGCTGATGTGTGCCTTCGTTGCAGACTATTTCAATGCATTTCATTAGGTGCTGGGGCATATTAAGTGCACATGGCAGGGCAGTGCCACTTCCTTTCACCGTGAAGGCAATAAGAGTGTGTGGAGGACCGAAATGAACTCGCAGAGCTGAAAGAAGGACAGAAACAGCCTGTGGATAGTGCTTTTTCCCGCTGTCCAATGCATCCAAAATTATGTTATCTTTTGATACACGTTTTAGAGACTTTTTAGAGTTTGGGAATGTTAATTTTCTTCCATCTCATGCGGGGTACAGCTCTTCAGCAGCCACAGGGCCGTGGCAAATGTCATCCAAAACTCAGTATCGGAAATTAGACCGATGCAATTATCTGCTCAGAAGAGTTGATGCTAGGAGAGCGCAGAAGCAGTAAAAGACAGGGATATGTGAGGTCACAGGTCAGTGGCAGACAGGTTGATTGAGAGCGTAAACGAGATGTTCAGGTGTTTGTCTGTTTTCAGAGGTAGATGTCCTCAGGGACTGGTTGTACAGAGACAAGCCCAGTTGTGGAGTTGGCATGGTAGTGTTTCCAGGAAAGGGGTTTAGAGCTTTGATCGTCAGACGCCCAGCCCCCACAGGAACTGTGTCGAGAGTTCCTCCGGTATTGATCCCTCCAACCATTACATCACACATACAGTACCCATAAGAGCTTGTGTCTGTGTGTGGTGGGTGCAAGCATGTTTCTGTCAGGAAAACGGATGTTTTTTCATTGTGTTTACTTCATATTATGGTTGTGATTGCTTTTACATATTGTTGGTGCTTCGCTCGTATTCAAGGAACCTAAACAACTTCAACATAAACACCTGAGGTATGTAGATTTCTTTGTACATGTATGTTTTTGTGTTTGAATCCATAATTGATAATTGACCCTGTTAAAGCTACTCCCACCCCATCGATGAAAGGATTTTATCTGAAAGCCACATCTAGGACGCCTGCAGGCGTATTATTAAAGATTGAGTAAACACACAAACTCTTTGCACCACATCGCTCAGAGAAACTGATTAGCCGAACGTCTGCAGAATTGCTAATGAGCATCAGGACAGATCCAGAAGTTTACTCAGCACAGTAGAACAGTAGCACGCTCTTAGAACCTGGCATTTCCTCCAACGACTGACAGAGAAATTACATGATTCAATAAAAAAACACCTTCATTCCATATTCTGAATGCTATGATTAGTCTGAGCATCTAGTCATCAAAGTTGGCCAGAGGAACTAATTATGTTAACTCATTGATAATTACAGTACTCTTTTGCCAAACGTTTTGAATCAAGGTAATAAATATTGGTGTCAAGAAATGTAGTCAATGAACAACAACCAAAAACAGAAGATGAATATTCAGACTGTCAAGACTCTGGCGAACCTCGTAATTCCTTTAAACGCACACAGACAAATGGATCAATACAAGACTAAGTAGGAACAGATTGTAGGGACCTTTGAACCCCACTTACCAAACTAACTTCAAACCAATATCGAATGGGGTGCATAGGCAATGACCTGTTTCTGACCCCAAACCCTGTGACTTTCATAGACAGCATGACTTTGAAATATAATCCATACTATACATGCCCTGTTATAGTTATGTCAGCGCTAGTAAAAGGAAAGTAAAAGTAAAATGCTTTCTGCAAACCTAAAGGCTCCCTCAGGTCTGTAGTTCTATTGTACTGAGAATAATACTCACTTTTTTCTCACCAGTGAAAACCTTGCATCTTCAATGTTTTCAAAAGAGTTTCTTTTCAAGCAGAACTGTAATGGGTGCTAAATGGAGACTCTTTGCAACCATCAATCTATTGATTGTTCTGGCCTGAATCTGCAAGGCTGCACCATTGTGCTGATGGTTGTTGTCCAGAAACAATTAACTATGTAAACACACACACACACACACACACACGGACACACCTACCTACATACGCCTACATATAATCACACACGCGCGCACACCCACACTTACAGTGCACACGCACACTGGCAACGCTTTTGCATGGCTACAAATCCTGATGGCTCACACGATTTCAAACCCTGATAGTTCCTGTCAGGAAGGCCAAAAGCTATAGAGTTTGCCATACTTAGCAGCACTAAATATCTATTTCATACAAACAACCATGACGAATAGCATAAAAATATACATTTCCAATGTTTTTCCCTGTTTATTAGATTTAGAACGTCTGTCAGATGTTGTATATGATTCAAATGGAATAAATTTGAGAATTTCACTTTGTTACAGCTCGGCTTCGAAAACCACCACCACATTGAAAGCTACATTGACTGCATTCACAACTGCAACCATTTAAGTGTCAGTATTTAATAGAAGCAGACTGCTATCAAATAATATCACAGTCAAGAAAGTCTCTGAATTGACTGTGGTTGGTTCAGGAGGTTTCCGGGTGTAGCACTTGTGTTGTGGGATTGGTGCTGAGTTCCGGTAGACGGAAGTAAGCAGAGGAACAAACTGTCTGTTTTTAAAAATGTGAAGAGTTCCTTGCATGTCAAGTGCAACTGTATCACCTCCGGAATGCATTCCAGCTGAATCCTATCCAGTTTATCCACTCTGGGAGACATCTTCTGGAGGAAAAGGTCTAGTTCATC
This sequence comes from Plecoglossus altivelis, assembly GCA_036571765.1. Taxonomy (NCBI): domain Eukaryota; kingdom Metazoa; phylum Chordata; class Actinopteri; order Osmeriformes; family Plecoglossidae; genus Plecoglossus; species Plecoglossus altivelis. The sequence continues at coordinate 11,079,012 of BROE01000001.1, forward strand.
GTTGCTTTTCAAAGTGCAAATATCTCAAATTCAAATAGCTGCAAGCTGAATAGATTTGAAATCAAAACTATTTAATGCTAATATAAACACATACGCAACGAGAGCTCCCTGTTGACTCCACTTGGAAAATGATCCAAGTGCAAGATTTCTCCAAAGGCCCTATTGCCCTCCGCATCAAGCAGAAGCTGATAATATTCCTGTGGAGAGTTCAGCGTAACCGCAAGTGACACCTCCATCAAAACCGTGTCAACCCGAGGCTGGATGATGTGGCCTTGCAATTGGCCTTGATTGCCCACCACCCCCAGAAGCAATTACCCTGACAATACACAGCACATGTGTATGACAGGCGGCGCACTCTGTTAAGTTCCTCATTGTGATGCGACTGGATGAGGTGACTGGCCCTGATGGCAGCCTTCGCACGGCCTAACACGCAAGCCTTCACCCACATGCTGATGTTTCACATTGTTTGTCATGATGAGGATTTCTGTGATGTGGATACAGTTTGGCTCGCAGCAGTGTCATAGAAAACGAAGGTCTCGTATTGATGGCTGAAGCAATTGTCAGTTCGTCAGCGGACTTTCGTTCTTTAGCTGTCAGGCAAATCACACAGATATTAAAAAGATGTTATGCTTCCTTTCAGCCCACCTTCCAATCTCCAGTCCAACTCAGATAACTTCATCAGTTTCCATGATGAGAGCCATTCGGGTGATATGAGACCGGGGGTATTTCTTTCCATGGATTCAGAAGACTTATGGAGATGAACTGGGGAATTTTAGTTTTGGATGAAATTTCATGACTAACTGACTCATTCCTCCCTCCACTAGGATCCAGTGCAGCACAGAGTACCACGCAGACGTTCACTGTTGAAGCAAGGCAACCCAAAGGCTCTGCAATGCACACTCTCCATTAGTCCACTCTGCTTTTGGCAGACTAGCCACCAGATCCCTTGTCTGTGCAGACCAACCCGAGGATTAGGCTTGCAACCAACTAATAAGGAAGTTGTTGCAATATGTAGATTAGTGTTTTATGGACCTGGGCAACTCCTGCAAAGCAGCTTGAGTAATTATCAGCCCCTCTGTGTTTTCAACGTGACGTACAGCCAATTAAACTGGGTGACTGTGCCTTTTTGAGGCCCTGGCAGATGGACAGGTGAAGCTATAGCCAGTCTTTGATGCTTAGCTTCTTCAGGGATGTTCTTAAACAGCTGGAAAACACAATGAGTCTCACACACTCCCTTAGGCAGGTTGTACTTTCCTAATTATCGAGCGATAAAGACATGCATGAAAGTGTTGATGGGTCTTCATTTTCCATATGGTTGTTTGTCTACGTTTGGCTGCATCGCAGCACCACTGTTATCAGTATCGCAGCTTGATATCATCTTGGACTTCTGGCCGGCTACTCCCGTTATCCCAGCAGGCGTTCGACCGTGTTGCTGACTCTTTCCTTTAGTTATCCATTCTTAGAGGTGAACACCTGCCGTTCGAAATGTGTGCGTCCCCCCGTCCATCCATCTTTAAAGTGTTCTCTGAACAGTGAGGTGTGGCAAGGAATCTGATTATTTCTCCATTAATGCTTTTTCACACCCCCTGAATTGTTTCATCTGATTAACTGGCCACGCTCACACTTTCAAATTAAAGGCTTTTTCTATTCTTCCTTTGGATTAGAGCATATATTTATTTATCTTACATTTTCCCTCTACAAAAACTCTTACCTGGGACAACCTTCAGTGGAGAGAGAGACAAGATTTTAATTATCCTCGCTGACTGAAACTTCTCATGGAATATTGACATGCAGTGCATTGCTGAGCAGTCAAATCGACCGACTAACTTTAATCATCGGGAGGTTCTTTTTTTGTTTCAGCCGTCTTGTCAACATCAAACTAAAAAGTTTAACATCTAAAAAAAACTTCGCACAGACTTGATTTAGTTGGCAATAACAAGATGGTTTTGTAAAGGAAATCAACCACCACCTGTACAGTGGATGAGCAGGATAATTGGCTTGGATAAAAACATAGCTATCCAAAACAGCCAGCAGGTCCAGGTTAAAACCACTGTACTATCAATGCCATGCAGCACTGTACAGATACACACATAACTCTTGTCTAACCAAGATATATATGACGGCTGTTTGGCTTGCCTTTGCGTGGGAAGTGCAATCATAATTGCTCCCATCCTTTCATCAACCCTCGCTTAAACAAATTGCCAGAGTGAAAAGTGATCGAAAGTTTTGCTTTTGCTGCCAGTATCCACAACCGGAGCCAAGAAGAGCATAATCTGTAGATTTACCATGTGCTTCTTGAGCAGAAATCTACTCCTGAGTGCAATATCTTGTGCAGCCATCCAGAATGACGGTGGGACAGCTGGCCGTTGTTGCTGAGTAGTTAAAACGGCGAGGGCGAGTACCTGAGTTCAGGAGGACAGCTGGCTGGATGATGATGGGACTGCACCTGCTCTGGGCAGCCAGCAACCAGGTGGCCTCTCACACTCACCACCCTTATTAAGTCAGAGCCAATAAGGAGCCGCAGCTGCAGTAATTGCCCCTGCACACTTTACTCTGGAGAATATACTACAGGCATTTGGTGTACCAGCTATCCGGTCAGGAAGTCTCGAGGTCAGAGCAGAACCTGCTTCTTTACCTCGTTAGAAATAATGTTCACGATATAAAACGGCCGATCTATCTTCCTGTCTTTCGATTCCTTCGCTTTTCCGGTCTTGTTTTCTCTCTCGGCGGATATGCGTTCTGTTCCATACATCCTTCTGCACAAGCTAAACTTGGGAATAGGGATACTCATCCACGTTCGTACGCCTTTTCCCTCGCCGACAGACCATGCTTGTCTGACATGTTATTTCTAAGTGTGACACTATAAAATGATTTTTCATTCCACCCATGTGCCCTTATAGGTCCATACTGAATTCAAGAACTCTGTGTCTTCCTGGTTCCTCTCCTGGGTGAGAGGGGTAAATAGGAGGGTACCTGCATTATGCAAGATGAACAGTAAATGTCAAGGCTAAATTCAGTTTTTCTCCATTGTCTCACTGGCATTTCAACTATGTTTTATGCATTTTATAATTAGGGAGAGCCTCAGGAGGGAAGAGCAGAAAGCCTTAGTATGGATAACTCAGTAAGGTGTCACATTTAGAACTTCGAAGACTCATTTGAAAGGCAAATTCAGAGCGAGATTGGAAAGTCAGCACTAGAATGACTTTCTATGAATTGGCTGTTGCTCATTTTAAACCATCACCACCACCATGCTAAAGGCTAGAGTGAGACTGTTCTATTTGCAACGGCAATATAAAAGATACGTGCATTTAGGATCGTGTTCTATTTTGGACCACTTAGACCACGCATAGAAATAGCAAAACATTAAAATCTCACCTCCACTACGGCAAATTGACTGTCAGTATGGGAAGAAGTGGCGAAGCTTTGGCTTTTGGGAATAGCCTATGAGAGAGTTCAAAAGTGAGCGGGTGAGAGAGAGAGAGAGAGAGACACGGGAGTGAGAGCGAGAGAAAGCGAGATGGATGAAACGGTTTGAGAGGAAATGGAGAAACATCTGCTCCAGCTGTTTCCCTTCAGCCTCTCTCCCACAACATGTTCTCATCCCAGAGGAATGGGTTACAAAAGATAGAATGAACAAAAAAAAAAAAAAAGATTTGACAGGCAGTGTCTTGCCGTGCACATGGGAAGAAGATTGGTAAAATTGTTAAAGGAGGTCTGAATTATTGAGTCAGGAAATACACGATGCACCTGTTCATTATTATTTTAAAATCCTTTCTGTTTTCTAGATATGTTTTATTGCCTCTTAGTCTTTAGAATAATGTATGAATTTGGGGAATAATGTATGAATTTGGGGAATAATGTCATGAATTCTGGGAACTGCTAATAATATCTGGTTTTCCAACCTAAGAATGTAACAGAAGATTTCTCAAACCCTGTAGACACATTTGCTTTCATTTCCATCCCTTTATCATTGTTGCAAGGAGACAGATACAGTGAGTATTGGGAGTTACGTTGGCAACAGTTCAACAGTATCAATTCCACGGAAACAGTACCAATTGTTCATGAATCATTTATAAACCAAAAGTTGATGTTAATATAATGACATATTTGTTATGTTTGGTAATCCCATACGTTTTCAGGGGCAAAAAAAACATGAAAGTAAAGTATACACAATAGCACCGTATGCCAGAGAAATTACATCTCTAATAAATAATAATTCAGATATCTCGTTTATGGTAAACTTCCAATACATGATTTAGAATGACATTAGATGGTGTCTAGCTTTAGTTGTGCTTACTTAGTATGTGTGAAAAATGCAATATTATACCAACTCCAACTTTCTGGAAGCCTATCTGTCTCCTTTTATAATACTTTACACACTTCTTGTGTATAGTTAGGAAAAAAAACAAGGAGCTGTGTGAGTTTCCATTTCTGCATGGTATTTTATCCCTGAAATATTATTTGTATGCTGCTTTGATTTATAAATACTTAGAAATACTAATCATACACTGCAGGTTAAAAATAACAGTGAATTAAAATAAATAAAACAGATTAAGTGGTTTTACTGGAGATACTTATAATGGTATTCCATTTGTTTCTTTTCGACAACAGTGATGAATTAAGCATTTCCTTCTGGAAACTCAGAGAAGCAAGGGCATCAATATCCTGTAAATATATGCAGGCTTAAATCAACACTGGTTTGCCCTGTGTGGTGAGGGATGGAAATGTGTTAAATGTACTGTACCCATGGCTACAGCAATCCAAGTCTAAAGCTAGGATTTGACCAAATGCATTTATGGTATCAGTTTTCAAGTTTGTGTATTCAGACATGCATTTCCCTTCCATCTGAAGCAACTGACAACAGGGTCTGGAAACCACAATTGAATAAATCTGTCATCCTGTGATTCCACTCAGCTTATCAATGCAGTATCAGTCCACCAAACTAAAACAGGATACTCTCCTCTCCTCCACCTCTTCTCTTCACTCCTTCCCTCACTTACCACTGTCCTTCTCGTCTTCCTCCCTCTCTTCCCCCTCCCTCTACCTCCACCTCCACCTCTTCCCCCCCCCCCAGGTCAGAAGTGACTGGCAGAAGAATGCTGATTCCAGGTGTCCACCAGGAAGATGGCGATGCATGGTCAGAGTGCCGTGGCTGTTAGATGGTTGCCCTTGATGCTCTTATGGCAGTGGACGGTGCTGGGCCCCCTCACCTGGGCCCTGGCCCGAGCTGAGGGCCAGAGTAAGAGCCCTGCCTTCGCCCCCGCCTCCCCCATAGCGACCGGGAACGGAGGGCGCCAGGCCGGACAACTGGACTGGCTGCTTTCGGAAAAGGGGCCCTTTCACCGCTGCCCCGAGTACACAGAGTTCAAGGAGCGATTCCAGCAAGGCTTCTCCACACGATACAAGATCTACAGGTGAGAACAATGGATGCATGTGGGAGGAAAGCTTTGTTTTACTGAAAAAAGTCAAATTTCCCTCCCAACAAAGTGAGCACATCGACAGAACAAAAACATATATTCACAGTTCACTTAAGTGATATATTTTGTAGTAAGGGGATCACAAGTGCAAGCCATCTCGATGCTCTTTGCCAGTTTTTTTTATCAGCTCCATCATTATTCTTAATACACTGCCAAATATGATAGATAAGACAGCAATTTTAAATTTTCATTTCCTGAGCTTGGATATCTTTTTTACAGTGACCCTTTACTGCATTGCATCCCTCTCCACACAATCTTTAGTACCCTGCTGCGTGGCACACAGAGCCACTACCACAGAAACATGCTGGGAATTTTTTTTAACTGCGAACACTGATTCTACTTTACTGTCTCGCTGTTCTCTAAATTCAACAAAAGCTTTGTTTCCATCCCAATTACCGATTCTTATAATGTGCAATAGGATTCCTGCTATGATCTCATTGTTAGTGAGTACAGTCATGTTGAAAAGGTACAAAGTTTATTCAAAAAACAAAAAACAGATGCTGTTTTCACTTCCTTTGAGGTGACTCACAAATGTCTGTGCCTGTGAGTAAGTCTCCACTTACGAATGGAAATGACAGTGTCTCTTTCAGAAGCAGGGAGAGGAGTTTGAAGTGACAGGTGTGGTCTTATGAGAGAAGTGGGACAAATTACAGGATGCCTCTCTGCCCAGGGACGGTGCGCGTGTGTGCGCGCATGTGTGTGTGTAGAGTGACTAAGTAAGGGATGTCACATGCATATCTTTCTGATATTTTTGCTACAGGAGTCGTGATTCATCCAGTTTGATAGGCTTGCAAAAGCTTCACATTATTTTATATTAGACGCAAATGGATTGTTTTTCCAAGTCCTTCCAGTCAGCCAATTGCTTTGAGGAATATCATTGTCATAATCATTTAAACATTGTGTGCTTCTAGCCTGAAAATTCTATTACAATAAAATGTCATGCCAGTCAAGTGACAAACAAATAGACATGTAAAAATATCCCACTTCAAATGTTTTTTCCTCCCTCTAACAAATGTGGTTTAAACAGCTCCTGTCTTCTCGAACGTAGCACATTTGTCCTCTATTGATGAAGTTTGGCCTTTAGTTGGGCTTCCTCTGCCCCCTATCCCCATGCTGCTGACACTGGCCCACGCCCCCCTGCGTGGCAGATCCAAAGCCTTGCATGGAGAGAGCAGCTGGGCAGAAAAAGGCCTGCAGATCTGTGATGGAATCAGGCAGAGAGCACAGCCAGCACTGTTTGAAAGGTTGCCTAGCAGGCAGATTGTTTGTGTGCAAGCATGTGTGTACACGGCTGTGTACTTAAATACGTGCAAGTTCATACAGGAAGGATTTTGTGGTGTGTGTGTGTGAGTGTGTGTGTGTGTGTGTGTGTGTGGATGCGCTCTCTCCTTGTGGCCTTACTCACACCTCTTTCGTCAGCGGCCATAAATGAGGTTTTCCCCACTCACTGTTTGTGCTGCCAAGGCCTTTTGATATGTTAACCGACACCCAGACAGAGAAGCAACTCTGCACATTAAGAGTGGGGGAACACCAACTGAGATTCAGAAAAACAGGTAGAGTTGCTGGTGTGTTTCGGTTCCCTTCTGTGTGCCTAGTCACAGTTTTGTCCAAACAATGCCAAAGCAAAAATTATTGCTCTTCGCTAAGGATTTCTGGAGTGATTCAACGCTTATGATTTTGTAATGCATTAAATGATTATATGCCAGCATGTGTGTGTGTATATACCACAAACTGCATGTGTGTATACACACACACACATGCAGTTTGTATACCAGTGAGATTTTACTCCTGAAATAAACAAATATAACTGCCTTTCTAGGGTCATATGGACACTGTGAGGTTGCCTGTGGTGCCTGGCTCTGGTGAACATCAACCGAACACTAGCTGCCGGCTGTGATCTCACCAGATATATCTCCCCAGATGAGCCTAGTTTCTTAAATAGACACCCTGCAGATATAAAAGGTTACTTAAGGTAAAAATGGAAGTTGCTGCAAGGAATCGCAGATTGCTGCCCATTTCACAGATGGACACGGAGATGACATGAGGCTGAACAGTATCATTTGGCCATATGACCGACAGGCCTGTTTACCTCGCTGAGACAGGAACATGCATATAAAGCAGGATCTCCCAGGAACAGCTCTGTTATGATAGATGTGTTCCCTTAAGAAGCATTACTGCTGGCTCGTTGTGCTTTCAGTACGGTGGCGAGATGACAGTCTTCGGGGATCCTACTGAGCATGTCTTGGAGCCCCAAGGCTCCCATAACAGGAAAACAGCTCACTCCAGAGGCACAAAGAGCTGCCAAGGCAATACAAGTGAGGAAATGGGACATGGCCACCAAAAAAAAAATTGCTAATTTACTACACGGATGGGGAAGAATCACGACGATCGTCTGATTAAATTTTTATCATTTGGTAAATAAAAGGAGAAGGGAATGATTCGAAAGCCATATATCTAGCATCCTGAGGATCTGCAATGTTGTTTGTGGAGAATAGAGTTTGAGCTAGACGCTCCGGCTTTGTGCATTGCATCAAGATGACTTGATGTAATTTACCATCCTCGATTACTCACTTTAAACTGTTTCAGCAACATTTTTGTTCACCCACACTCCGCCACAATGAAATTTCACATGCTGTATTGATGTTTCCCTTCAAGTTCTGCTGACTAGGACATTCTGTATTGTGTTGTGAAACCTTTTTGCTGAAGTAACAATTTCGTTTTGTATTTTTACGGTCAGGTTCTTTGTTATTATCTAGTTTTAAAAACATTCCCTGGTTAATCACGTGAATTTATCGTCCACCTAGTAAACATATATTATTTTTCCAAGTGAAGAAAAACAGCAGTTGTTTGAAGACATTGAAGAATGGGACAAGAGGGTTGAGGAGTGCCCTTTTGAAGTCATTAGTCCCTAATGCTCTTGGTAACATCATGACAATGGGACTTAAAAGCATTGGCTCAGAGTTTCTTCCTTACAAAGCGTCACTAAACCTGTCAGACTAAAAACACCAGGATGCTCTCCCAGTATGATGACTGTCAAGCAACAATTTCCCACCTCTGTTCCCCAAGGTGATGCTTACAATACTACTACTATTTTCACTGTACAGTCTGACTGCAGTGCCATACCATATACAACTAAGACTCATTTGATGTACAAAATATACAAAAGTAATACACCCAACTATACCATCTCCTTCTTAGCTACTATATGCGGGGTTAGAGTAACTAATAACTAATTGGCAGCGTACACTATCCCTTTAAACCAGTGAAACGGAGGATAGACAAACACAGAGAGACAGAGAAATTAGAAAGTGAGATAGGAGAAGAAAGTGGAGAGTCCCATCTCTTCTGCTGAGTACTCACAGTGTGGTGGAACGCGGGTAGCCAATACACCGGGGAGATGGGGAGGAAGGCCACTAATTGCCAGTTGCATTTTTCTCTCAAGGACCCTCTGAGTCTCTGCATGAAGGAGGTATGCACAATAAGGTATACCTCGCTGTCTAGAGGTTGCTTTGTTTATGTTTTTTAATCTGTAAACTCTTCAGGAAGCTACTGTCATAAACATCCTCATTATTTCCCCTGATGTGAGTTATAATAGAAGTCATAATAAACACCATGATATTTAAAACATATCAAATGACCTTATCGTGCTCTGAATGACAGAACTCCTTCATAGTCAGTAATGGACATTTTTAATGAGCCAGAAAACCCAGTTTGAAGGTTTTCAGAGGAAATAGGGCGCATGAGCCACCCCCTCTGCTCTCTCAAAATAGCGCAAACGCTTCCAACATGGAGCGAGAGGCATTCAACTACCTTGGATTTGCTATTGTATTGCCAAAATTGGGCACTCTGAGCACCTGATAAAATTACTGAGTGTGAGTTGAGGTATAACAAGCACAGTGGAAAAAACGGCACGGTATTTGTCTGTTTTCGGGCAACATTTCAGCAAATACTTTCCAGATTTTGTGGGTACTTTTGCTATCTGAATCAAAACAGGCGCTGGCCTGCAGACTGTAACATTGTATTCAAAACATCCAGTCTAATTAGTTCATTATACGGAATATGGTAGAGTTATTTAAACAAACATCAACACATTTTTGCCCGTTTAGTATGTCACCAAAAATAGCTAAATTGGAGGCCTACCTCGCATCATGAGGTATTCATCGCCAGAGGGTGAAAGGACACCTGAATCCGATGCAGAGGCGTTAATTGAAGGGAGTCTTTGCACAGTTCATTCTGCTCTACCGCTTTCATATCAAGGAAAGCAGTGAGATGTTACGAAGGTGGCTAATAAAAGCCAGGTGCTGCTTTCCAATAGAGTGATCAGCGGATCCGCAAAGGTGGATAGTTTTTGGCTGAAAACTCCCGGCAACACGGCAAAGAACGGCAGGTGCAATCAGCTTTTGTTAAAGTCCCTCTAATTAACTCCATCTATCATCATTAGCTGAGGAACCAATGGTCAGCGAACACTTTTACAATTAACTCTTAGAAACCGACCGAGTAGAAAAGTGATGACGTTCACTTGACAGCCCCCCTGCTTTGTTTTGTAACTTGGTGTGACAATATAACACTCTGTGCAAATGATTAAGCGTTGAAAGTCTGATGGGTGTCGGCGCTCTTAATAGCAAAGGTATGCCCGGGTTGATGTTTGCAATCAGTCCACAAATAAATGAATCAACATGTAAGTTGATTATTTGGTCAAAATGATAGGAAAGCAACCTTTGCGCACTCAGCTCCATCGAAATTGGGCCAAATCTTGAAGTTTCTAGTAGCCTACTTATTTAAGAACTATCAGACCTAACGTTTTCAATAGTTACAAGTATCTATTCCAGTTTTACTAGTAACGATTCATTAGATACAAGCAACTTTTCTTTGGTTGCTAGTAACTACTAAATACAAATATCTAGTTAGTTTTTAGAAATATAAGTTTTAAAGGCTTGCCATAGACCACACAGTTTTACTTTTGCAAGTAAAGACCCCGTACTATATAGGCTATCTGGTGTAATTAAGTTGAGTTAATTGGCCAAACTTTCAGGTATATACCGCCCATGCGCCTTTTCCGACAGCTAACTTTTCGGTGACGTCGCTACTTTACAAGCGGGACATACAGAGTCAAAGGACCTGCGTATAGAGCCCATGGAAACCTAATCCTGGAGTGATGACAATTAGCAGGAGTAAACCACACCCCTGTTGCTCAAGGGTGGTCAAATTCAAGCTTCAAGCAGAAGGCAACCGGGGGAAATATTCTATCCGTTGCATTCATGGCTGTTTCGCAGTCGTCCTGAAAACGTTTATACTAATCGCCCGACTTCTGTCCCTGACTCATCCACTGCAGCTGCCGTTGGTCTTCCCACATGGTCATTGGGAATTTTATAACGCTCTAGCAAAGCCTCTATTTAAGATCCAAACATCTGATTGTTTTTTAAGCTACCAGAAAATATTGGGTTTGAGAAATGAGCTGAGATGTAGATCTTTTTACCAGGCACAACAGCATGCCATTTCAGTTGTTTTTGTAAGAATGAGTGCATACATATATTCATGTCCATGGCTTTTTGTTGTTGCTAAATGTATGCACATCATCAGGCAAAATTATCGGCTGATATTTGTATTCCGATCTACCACCATGCATTAATCAACCTCTGAAGGGATTCAAACACTTGAATAAGATGGCTTTGAAAGCTCTCCACTCTCATTGACTTATTTTGTTTCCCTGCCAACATGGGAGCGGTTGATCCTTCAGATGATCCTCAAATGATCCTTCAGAGAATCATTGCGGTGTTGGACAGGGACCAAATGATTGATTCTAAAAGTGTTTATTTCATTCTACCACTGTTAGTTTTTGACTAAAAGTTATGGATCGTACTGCTGTTTGTCTTCATGGTATTTCAGGGAGTTCAGCCACTGGAAGGTGAATAGCTTAGCAACAGAGAAACGAGACTTCTTCAAGGCCCCTCTTCCCCTGGCGCCTGAGTTCTTACGAAACCTAAGGCTTCTTGGACGAAGGCCAAGTCTCCAGCAGATCAATGAGAACCTGATCAAGAAATATGGGACCCACTTCCTGGTCTCTGCTACACTGGGAGGTAAGCAGTCTGCACCGTACTGATACACAAGAGATTCATTTAGAGTTTGGTGAGAATAAAGAATTTTAGATGGAATACTGGTCCACTGTTCAATCTAAAGTGAAATTAACCACTGTTTATTGACCACTTACCCTTACTGTACCTTCATACAGTTTGCAATTATCTAAACCGCAGCCTATAAAAAAACTATTCAATGACCTACAATTTATATGTACCTATTATGTTTTTTTGTACCATAGGTGTTGCTATGCAGTTACATGGTAGTTAAGGTTACCTCAGTGTGAATGGAGGTCGAATGTTATTGTAAAGTCAGGTGCTTAACCACTCAGCGGCTGAGGTTTAGGTGTCACCAGGTCGAGAGGCAAAACTGGACATATTTTGATTGCTCTTCCGTTGTGGTTTGTTTGACCATCTTCGATAAACAGAAGCCATTGTGCTGTGAATTCACAAGGAGACAATCGTTTGAACTGCCGAATATGATTCTCTTCTGGCAACTCCAAAATCAATAGGACAAACAGTCTCAGTTGTGGTCTCAGAACACTGGCTGGGACATAAACTGGATTCCACATCTGAGACATGCTAGGTGCTAATTATGATGTCACTTAATGGTGGATATATGAACTGAGGCCTCGTACAGGAAGTGACAGGGGAGATGAATGCAGTGGCGAAACCACAGTGAGCGCTCATAATTAACGACTCAAACAAAAGGGATGAGACTGTAGTCTGCATACTAACGAGATTACAGGGAAGAGCAATGCACACATTCTGCTGATGACTGGAGACGGTATCTCACACATAGCCTGGAGGTTCTGGAAAACTAAGCACACTGTCTGGTGTTGGGTAATACCTATTAATAGGTCTGGTACAGTCAACGTGTGTCAGTATGGATTTGTTCCTGTGCTTTGAACTAAAATGCATAGAATCCCATAAAGCAAGTTAACGTACTACTGAGCACATTTAAATGCAAGCAAACGTGATTTTTCTTTTGCTGGTGTGTGGTTGCCTGAAAATGTGTTTCTTATAGTGTAGAAAAAAAAATCGTTCCTTTCACATTTGCAGAATCTGCTCTTTCAAAGCGTTTGAAGAACGCATGCATAAATAGCAAATTACGGTACAGTCAAACCTTTGCATAACCGCCGTACGCTGTCTTCCTCCTCTGCAGGTGAGGAATCCCTGACCATCTTTCTGGACAAACAGAAACTGACCAAGAAATCTGAGGGAAACGGGAACAGTTCCGTGGTTTCCCTGGAGATCCTGCACCAGTTAGCTGCCTCCTACTTCACTGACCGGGAGAGCACTCTGAGAAGGTTACACCACCTCCAGATAGCTACAGCCGCCATCAAGGTAACCCCCCCCAATAAAACAAGGCCGCTCATTAGCATTCAGTCACCACAGTATTTCGGCACCAATTTATGTTAATATTAAATACTTATGTAGCTACATTAAACTGGAGGAAGGGTTTACCGGGGATGGGCAGATAAACCTTGTCTTGGATGCACAACGTTCAACTGCTTAGACTTAATACTTATTGTACTGTTTAATTGCATTGCAATTTCTCTCTGCAATGTTTTTACGGTAGCTATTCCTCTTGTTGCTCAGTAGTATGTTACCTTTACATTTCCAAAAATGGTAACAGAAAATTAAGAACATACAAACAAAGGGTGCGAGATTAAAACGATGAAGGTTTCTGAAGTCAGTTGATTAAGAAATTGAATCAAGCTGCTGTCATACTAACTTGTTGGTGCGGTGATTAGTGCTTAGCATCTAAAGTTGGCAGTATACCACACATCCAGAGGTTGGATGAGTTTTATTTTGTTTTATTCTTAAGTTGCTCGCCACTCAACGATCATCCACAGAAAGAGACAAGGTTATCAGCTGCAAGTATCCAGAGCTGGCGAGTAATGATGACAGGAGGTGTGTGGGCGGACATCATTTATTTTAGTCACATTCAGCTGAAATCAACTTTCCTGGAAGTTTCCCCCCCTATGGATGTTAAAGAAAATGATGAACAGCTTTAATTTCTCACTGTGTTGTCCCTGTAGTATACGGCCCAAATGTCTTAAAAATGCAACATGACTCGAGCAACTCATCATGTGTCGTAATGTTTCATGTGATAATCCTGTGGTTATTATTATTTTAGTAGTCTAAGGACAGATGCTTTTTATTGTGTCTGGCTGTAGGCTAGCCCATAGGCACAGGCGTAGGGGCGGACAGTAGGGCCATGTACCTACCGATGTCAAGAGAACATTACAGTGTGCCTACCAGTAATTAGTGTCAGAGCAGGGCTAGCGGTACAAAATAGAGTGATAAAGTGCCCCTCCCGCTAAACTATCCAAAGAGTAGTGCTGTGTTTTCATGCCAATTGTTGTTTCCCTACTACCATCAGCTGTCAGGTCCAGTAAGGGAGCAGGGATGATTCTCACAGACCCTTAGACGGACAGGTAAAACACAGGCATTAGCAGCTCTGCAAATACCTCAAGGCTCCACCCCTATAAAGCCTCAAGTGGGGAAAAAGCTGGGGGGGGGGGGTTTGTGTGCAAAATTAGCATCTCTGGTATGCAAGCCACCTGCTCCTCAACACTCTGCCAAGTCAGCTAATCATCCGTGAGAGAGTGGGTTGTGCTTGACCTGTCTGACTACATGCCTTCAGGCTTCGTGTTCGCAATCACTTTTTTCTTTTTCTTTTTTTGTTGCTGGAGGTGGAGTAGAAATGTGTTGCGTGGAATTAATGAAAGACCCTCTGATGTAAAAGTAACTGAACTTCATCTGAGGTTAAAAAAAAAAGTGGCATTAATACTGGTTGAGAGAAGATGTTTGGGGTCTAACATAGTGCTTAATAGCTCCATTGGTTTTCTTTGAAGTCGATCTGTTTCTGCATAGTACAAATGAAATAAAAGAAACATTATCAAGCCAATTTCAGTTATTTGATCCATGGACAAGAAACTCCATTACAATGTCAGCGCAGGGCAGAGTACAGATTAGTGTACAAGAACTAAGTGACATCACATCAATGTCAAAATGGAATAGTTAACACCGATTCCTCAGCTGGAGGCAGAATGTTTATTAGTTTGAACAGTGTTGTAAAAGGTACATATTTATATCCCCTAAAGTAAGCAAATTTATCCTGGTTAGGAGATATGTTTTATAGTTAGGGTACATGTATCGTGGCCTTTGTTGTATTGTGAAAAATGCATGTCAATATTTTTTTTCTCTTTTGCAGTATTTTTACTTTTTAACATTTTAGACTGAAGTGCCATCTGTAAATGGGTTCTAGAGAGATGCTAGCTGGTTATGGCAATCACTGAAGTCAGTGCTCTCGCATTTGTGCTTTGTAACACAACGTCTCCAATATCTACAAACACAAGTGCCTCGGCTACTGCTTTAAAAACAGAAATTGGAACGAACGTGCATCCGCTGACCAATAAATACTAAGGCGTTGAAATATCTTCCTGTTTCCTAGGTAACAGAAACAAGGACCGGGCCCCTTGGATGCAGTAACTATGACAGCCTTGATTCTGTTAGCTCCGTCTTGGTCCACAGCCCTGAAAATAAAATCCATCTCAAAGGTAAGATGGCCTATCCCTGCGCCACACAGTACACCTCCACGCTCCGAGTACGGCCACATAGTTCATCATGACCAGGGACTAATTTAAACAATGCCAAATACAGGCACAGAAGTTTGTGTATGAAATAGATGCAGACTGTGACAAGGTGAAAGCAAACGTATTACTAGAAATTCAAATCGCTGCTTTAAAAGTATCAGTGAATATCCTCCTGAATCTCTGTCACTCCTGAATGCTGCATACTGCACAGTGAGAACAATAGATGAACATTGCTTGAAATCCTCAGCTAATACTTAGATGCTTTACTCTGATACGGCAAAGAAAAGTCTTGTCATGAGTTTGAGATCAGTGTCGCTTTCTGTCTTGGTGCCCAGAAGCTGTTTAAACGTTTTGTGGAAGCAAAGAAGGATTATGGCAAAACCATTATATTCCGTATTCTCCATGTGACACAGTCAGTCTATTCTAGCAGTCCTAGATCTGCTGCTGGAGTATGCCATAGAGGTTTGATGAGTACAGATGAATACTTCTGAACTCACCGCAAGTCTTTCATCATACATTCTTCAATGCCATTGACTTGCCAAACACCTCAGTAAGGAGGCTCAGATCCTATCTCTAGACAGAGGTTTCCTCTCAGTTTTATGAGTGCGTGTCTGTGTTTGTGTTTATTCTTTATGCATTATTTACAGGCATAGTCCTCACTTGCTGTATTTCAGAACACCAAACATTTAAACCAACCACAACTCAGAAATGTTCACATTGCGCTCTAGATTTATTTCACCAGCAATGATTTCTTTTTTCTTTTTTTTTTTACCTTGAGGCAGTACCCACCTACCTACAATCTTCAAGTGTAACTGGAAAAAGATTTTTTTGGAACATGCGATATTTTAGGGTCACAAAAACATGGTTATTTGTATTTTTTATAAAAAATTATGGTTGGTAGAAGTCTGCATTGTATGATGGGTAGATTTTGTACCAAAACATAGCTGGAAACGGCACTAATCTGGATTGGCGATTTCACAGCACAGAGAGACAAACAGTCATCAAGCTTATCCAACCCAGAGAAGCCCAGAAGGTTGTGGGCTCCCAGCAGGTTAAACTGTCCTCCTCTGGGAGAGGGGGAGAGGCTAGACGATAGGGGAGGTGGCAGGGAGACAAGAAGGAGGGACAGAGACATGTTGGTGGGAGTGACAGAGGGTGAGGAGGGGGTGTGAGCAGAGAGGGGGTGGGAAGGTGAGCAGAGAGGGGGTGGAGGGTGAGCAGAGAAGAGGTGGGCAGAGAGAGGGGGGGGAGTTTTGACTGAGGCATAGGCAAACTTGGACGACTCGAACATAATCCTAAAAGGAATAGCATTGCTGCGTCACACAGCATCCTGTTCCCACGAACAACACGGTGACACTGCAGCCATGAAGGGACGGGACCAAGCACACAAACGGAAACATTTGGTAATTTAGCAGATGCTTGAATTGTACCAAGTACAATAGTACACGAAGAGTTTTGTTTAAGGGATAAACATATTACAGTCACAATTGTGATAAACATCAAGTTAGAATGGTTACTTTGCTTCTTTCTTTTTTTTAGAGCATGTTTAGTTTATATCAAACAACAGAAAGCTTTTGTTTCGTGAAATTAATTGACAAATGGACATGACAGCATCACTCATACACAAATTGAAAAATTGCAACAAAAGGTCCTGATCCTTTAGAGAAATACATGACATCAAAGGTTAATAATAGTCTAATAAAATGTAATGCATTTTTTCTAATTATTTAAAAAGACAGCTGTGGCTTTCTGGCAGGCCAGCTTTTTTTTCCACCCGCAACACTAATTTGCTTTAAAGGGGCCACGACAGAAATGTCACCGCAAGTCAAAGGTGAAACCCACACAAATGGGGAGCGAGGAGAGGCATGCCTCGCCTTCAGCTTTTTCTCCCTTCACCCGTCGCTAATTATAAATGTGGCTTGTGACAATTTTCTGCCGCGTTCTCAGGTTTGACATTTGAATTGTCAGCCCACTTAATGCCATCGTCCCTTGAAGGAAGCTGGCCTCCCCCCCTCACTCCCCCTTCGTTGACAGATCCCTGTAACTACTGAGAGTTCTGCGGCAGCGTGGGGGGTCGTATTGACAGTGTCTGAGAGAGTGTATTTGTCGGGTTATGTGTGCATGTGCACAAGCTTCAGTTTGCATATCTCCCTTTTGGATTCTATATGGGAGTTTTCCAACCATCTGTGCAAATCCCTTTTTTTTCCTCATAGCGACTGCAAAACATTATCGCCAACCTTGGAGAGAGAGGGAGAAAAAAGTCCTATTTTTCATGTATTATTCTTGTCGCGCTGAGGCTTGAGTTCCTGTCAGAAAAGGTTTGCGCACTCTCTAAAAAGAACTAGAGATGGAAAGGTGGTGGATGGAGTGAGGAAGCTGCTATTTAGCTGTCTCCCCAATTAAAGTCACCCATGCCAGGTTGCTCATTGGGTGAAAAGCCTGACAGCAGTCAGCTGTGACATACGAAGGGAACCTCTGGCTAATTATGTCGATTCTCAGCTCATGGAGAAGTAAATACCAGGGAACACACATAATTATTCATGGTGGAGCACATGGATCAACTTGCTCTTAAAAATTGTCCAAGGAAGAAGCATGAAGGAGTAAGCGGTTTTTATCCCAGCTTTCAGGATCCCTCATTTCCAAACAACCCACAATTTAGACAAACACACACACATGAAATTGCACAATTATTGTTTGAGTTTCTCTCTCTCTAGGAATCAATAAAGCTATAATACATTTTATTGTTTAGGTTTACAGGATGTCCTACCGGAGTTCTTGCGCAACCGCTTTGTGGAGGCTGCGCTCAGCTACGTGGCCTGCAACTCGGAAGGGGAGCTCCTGTGTCGCAACAACGACTGCTGGTGTCGCTGCTCAGCCAAGTTCCCAGACTGCAACTGTCCCTTTGCCGACATCAAGGTCAACGAGGACAACCTGCGCAAGATCAAGGAGGCGTGGAACACAGTCAACAATGACTTCATGGAATCAGGTGGGTGTCTAAATCAAGCTCTCTGGAATCTGTCTGTCTCTCGCTCTCTCTCTTGCTCTCTCTCTTGCTCTCTCTCTTGCTCTCTCTCTCTCTTGCTCTCTCTGCTGGAGGGGGAGGGACACAGGTGGGCTTATGTATCAGACCTCAATGATGCACACACAAGTTTGCCCATGTGGACTGGAGGCGTTTTTACTAAATCAACACCGCAGCTTCTGTGAGTGTGGGTGAGGCCTGGATTTTGCCATTAGGGACAGGTGGTGGATCTCATTGCTGGCGTAGGAAAGCAAGAAGCTAACTCTTAACAGAGGAATGAGAAAACAAACTAACCTTAATGAAAACCACGCTGACTAACATTTTAAAGGTACACGGACATGCTTATGTGTTTATGCTGACATTACACACCTGAGTTGGCGATTCCGCAGTCATGCTGCAAAGGCGTTCAATCTTAAAATCTAAAGAGGTTGCATTTTGACAGGTAGTTTAAAAGGAGGAGTAAGTTCCTCATAATTGCAACACTTTATTCTTCAGCTGAAGTTGTAGTTCTAGTTTGAAGCCCTAACTTGAGCAATTTGTCATAACAATGAGCACATAGTCCTTTAATTCCTTTAGACATTTGAGTGTTTAGGCAATGCTCTAAAAATAACTATTAAAGGAGAACACAAATACACACACCCTAACACACACACACATGCACAAACTCTCTCTGTCTCTATGTCTCTCTCTCTGTCATATTTGAACTTTCTACCTTGCAAAACGGAAGCTCTCAAACACACAAGCATACAGACATGTCTCCTCGTTTCCTAGCCACATATACACACCACATACACTTTTATCCTGACAAAATGTTTAAAAACACATCTTACAGAGAGTGATCAAAGCGTGCACAGCATTTGTGTTTCGTGGCTCCCAGTGTACCAGGAGGAATGGAGCAGTAGGGAGCTGAACTAAAAGATTTCTGGGCCAGTTTTCAGCTTGCTGTGTCCGCAAGGCTGCGCATCCAGCTTAATTTCTGTAGAGACGTTGTGATGAAGGAAGCTGACCCTGGTGCATACTTGTGTATGTGCGCGCGTGAGTGTGCGCATCAGGGATGCTCGTGCACGTGTGTGTGTGTGTGTGTGTGTCTGCGGGTTCTCAAGTGTGTATGCAGACATGCTGGCAACTCGCATGCCCCCTCAACCCCAGAAGTAGTCCCTGAGCCAAGGAATGATCCAATCAAAAAGATAAACCTCAGCTCCGTCTCCAAAGCCTATCCTGCCCCATGATAGGGCTTTAATGAAAGCAGCCCAAATCCCTTTAACTGTAGCACTTGGCTCATCAAAATGCATATCTGCTCTCAGCAGGTGAAGTGCAGAGCTCCTGAGCGGCATTCCTACAGTGCATCGCTAAAAACTAGCCTAGCAGGGGGTTTTTTTTATTTACACCAATAATGAAACTATTTCTCAGATTTGTCGGGTGATTTGAGCTTTGCTAACAGTTCTCGAGCGCTACGAAACGTACGATTATTTTGCATGGCACAGCGCGTTGCTTAAACCCCACATTAAACCGTAAATGTGTGGTATCTTGGGAGAATTGCGGCTGCAAGTGTGTCAGTGTTGATGTAGCAATGTACAGTTAGCATCAAACGGTTTTTTTGCGCCGCGAGAGGCTCTGCCAGGCGGGGTTAGCCGGAGCTGGTGCTAGGGTTGATGCTAGGACCGGAGGGAGGCCTCTGTCCTCCCCTGGAAAGGGGAATTGAATCAATGAGAAGCCCCGCCTCATGTTTCATGCATAGCAGGCCTCATTAGTGACACCATTTGCTCATTCTCTACATGTATCACCCAGAAAGTGAGCCTCGTTTCTCAGATGGGCTCTCCGGTGCTAACCTAATAGTGGCTAAGCAGGAAGAAGCATAAATCTGGCCTCAATATGAGCCACATTAAATTAAATAGAAATGTTTTATATTGTCCTTTTTGGGATTTGCTTATAAATGGGTTACGCAAAATAGAAATATTAACATTATTGGGATTGTGGGCAAAGGCATAAATTCAGCCAGATGTGAATAAATGAAACGATGGAGCAGTCAAGTAGTCTTTTGCTGCATTGCATTTACTTTATCTGTCTTCCTTTCAACAGCTCAAATTATTTAATTGTCCCAATGATTCCATTATGGCAATTATCATCAATAAACAGGAAGTTGTTTGATACAAGGCACCATTTACTAATAGTTCTGGCAAAGTTATCATCCTACCACAACTATCATTGCCTGCCAGTTTGAATTCCATTGATGCCTAGCCCTTTCCCTCTTTTACTCCTCCAATAAAGCTAGCAACACTCACATGTGGCACCTGCGCACGCTGAACGTGACAGATTTGTTCAAAATACCAAGGGCTTCTTCCAAAAATGGATTTCTTTGATTCAATAGCTGGCACCACTACCTAACCTTTGAGTTCTTTTTTCTCTCTCTCTCTCTTTCTCTCTCACACACATACCTCTCTCTCACACACACACACACACACACACATCTTTCTCTCTTCATCTCCTTTTTCTCTTATCTATTCAGACGGATTACATTCAGCATTTCATTCATCCTGCCCAGCCCGCAAACAAAAACACCTCCATATCACCCTAAAAGTAGTCTATCGTGACGGTCTCTACATTTTCTACGTATCTTGGACTCCCTGTTTTTAAAGTGCTGTCTCTTGTCCATATCTGAGGACAAACTATTCCAAAATCCAGATTTGAGCCCGATGCTATTGATGGATCTTTTGAATAGAACTGGCAAAATTACTAGATCTGAGATCATGCAGCGTGTTCTGCTTTTTTCTCAAGTAGGGGATGTTATTGTAATGCACATTGAGCATTCTTTATGCAATCCTCCTCACAAACTGCATATATTCCTAACCAAGAACTCCACATGCATAGTAGCTCAGTCATGCTTGACAGGCAGTCAGTGAAAAGCACATAGCTAAATTATTTATGTGCGAGGTAAATATGGGTAAAATATTTCCTATTTGCTTGCTTCGAATACACAGTGGCAATATTACAATCCAATTCTATGGTGAAGTGGTGTTGATGTCGAGAAATGATGAGATGTAAAGCAGTCGCACAGCACATATTAAAGAACACAACCGCTGCAGAAACCAACCAAGCAGTCAGTATCAAGTTCCAAGTTTGCACAAAGCCTGCATGTCTATGTGGAAGTAACCCACCACATCGATTTAGAGTGATTCAAGATACATTTGATTCTCCTCTTAATATCCCTCTATTGATACTTTTTCATAAATAAAAAAACATATGTTCAGCATACCATTACCATGGAAATCCCTCGGAATGGTGATCAGGTATTAATTATGAAAAGAACTGACATACGTGTTCTTATAATCCCCCCCCCCCCCCCCCTCCAAAGAATAAAAGATGATCTCATGAAACCTGCATGGAAGAAACCTTCCTGAGAGAATCTGTCATCCATTATATTGTGTAAGAAAATCCTGTTGATGTACCGAAAGCATGACCTGAATCCACCACAGCCCTATAGGAAGACTTGGCTGGAGGGATGCTTCGATATCTGTGATAAAGTATTCTGTGCGGGCTTCACAAGTGAATGCCTGAGGTAGGAAGTTCACTCATGTTCCCACCCCGAACCATTGAAGCAGCAGCACTGCAGCTGGAATAAAAAGAGGAAAATGTGAAACTCCACAAACTTTATTAAGTCAGGAAAACAAAACAAGTCGTCAACACCATCAGAGGCTTAGAGAACAACCAGCAGGAACAAACTAGGACTAAAGTCACGCAGGTCAAACGCTTTGAGTTTCAAAAGAAGTGGATTTTGAAGCCCTGTCAGACTGTGTTGCTGAATCCGGGATGCTGTGGTGAATGTCCGTGTAAGCAGTGACCTTTTGTGGAGCTTCTTATCCTCAAGGGTCAACAAGCAGCCCTCAACTATAAGGACGCTGGTCTCCTGGGAGAGTAACCGAGGCCACTAAGCAACAGAGCCACCTTGGCCAGGGTCAACACACCACCAGGGCCCGGCGACTGTCTTGTCAAGATAGTTCAACATCCCAACTGGGCTCCAAATGTATTTGTATAAGACCAGTTGTAAATCTCTGGTTAGTTGCTGTAACTTTCATCTTATCTTCCTCTCACTTTCGGTTAATTATAATCCCCCCCTCCACAGTCTCTCGCGCACAAACACTCTCCCCCTCCCACGCGTGCATTCTCTTTCCAGTACCATTTGAAACTTTAAAGTCAACTTTGAAGCATCAAACTTCTTCATCTGAACAGGATTCCAAACCTTGAGATATAGACCAACTCCCCCGCGTGCTCTCTATTTCCGGCGTGGATAATGATGCCCAAAACATGACCACCAGCTCAGGCGATGCAGCACAGATGCGTGTGGAGGAGGAGGTGTTGTTATTGTTGTCTGCTGAAGAGCCTTTTCCGAAGTGAGGAGGAAATAAAGAAAACATCGCCGGTGTTCGATATCTGACTGTTCACCACAGAGGCGACTATAAATAGCTTGGCTGTGGCCGCCTCCTCTGCTGACAAATGGAGAAGACAATGGAAGATCCGTCTTGTTCATTGTTCGCTCTGTGTGCCTGTTGAGAAAGAGGATGCATCAAACCCACATGGGGTAATCTGCCGTGGCCAGAAGATCCTTCAGCCCAGGCAGTGTCTCTCTCCACAATCCCCCCTCAGAGCACAGCACAGCAGAGAACAGTGGAGCAGAGCGCCTCCATGTGAAATCAGTCTATAAAAAGACAAAGTATTCCACTTCTGTGTTTATGCCACGACTGAAAAAGGGAGGCGGTGGTCTATTAGTGTGTGTGTTATCTGTGAAGAGTTTCTCATGTAATGGATCCCCTCTGATCTTAACGTTCAACTTCCTGGAGTGCAAGGGTTTTCTGCGGAACGGCCACTTTAAAGAATGTAGCCATGGAGATGGTATTAGCTGAGCCTCCTCTCAAAGCACTTGGAGCTGTGAAGCAGAGTTTACAAATCTCCTGCAATTTCTCTTTAGAAATGAAAGGAGGACCTGTCCTTGTGATTGTGCTAATCCCGCAAATCCCAGAGTCATACTGTGAACATTATTTCGAATAAGGAGATTCCTTTATCCCATTTCAGATATTGCTATAACTTTCATCAGTAATACTGCTGAGGTCATGTCAAACCTAATGTCAGTCTAACCACCATCTATAATATAGATGATGTGGAGGTAATTGTCTGCTTTCTCGATCGTCCCTGGGACCATATCACCCTTAAAACAAGGAGCGTTCTGCAGCTGATAAGTAAGTCATTTTGGGTCAGAACAACAGCCTGTTGTGCAGTTGGAAGACATACGGCCCGTAGCTGCTTGGTCTTGTTCTTAAGGGCTGGGTCTGGTCTCCATTGGCTTCATTATAAAGCGACTCCGAGACTCAGATAGTCAGTTGCAGCCCATCGAATGTCAAGGTGGAACGGTCACAGCTACGGACAGATAATGAGGCGCTCGTTAATGACTTTCAACCACTACAGGTCTGGTTTGAGGCCATGCTAAAGTTCATCTGATGCAGACTGAGGTTGAAATCCAATCAGACCTGCTGTGACACGCACCCCGGCGCTCCCGCACACCCCAAATTGCAAATCAAGAAACGAGAAACATCTACCTATTATTTTTGTTTGACATGGTGGAAGCAGTTATTTCGCCGATATTCGCTGCAAAGGAGTAATTTCATCAGAGACCTTATTGAGTGATAATGACCTAATTAAACCATCATTAACCATGTAATTACCTGACTGATAATGAGAGAACTGCCTGCCTGCCTGTGTCCATCTCTGACATCATGGGACTGAGAATGCTAAGAGATCACAGCAGGCAACCATTGGGAGAGCCCCTCATATCGTGTTCTTCACAGAAAAGTGAGAGATATTTATAGTCGCTCATTATTCAAGTTAACTCCTGACAGCTCATTGGTAGAGTTTAATTGGAAGAAAATTTGGTATTCATAAATTCACAATAGGCTACCCTGTTAACGACATTGAGCTTTTAATTATTTCCTATGTTTAAAGGTTAAGTGGAGAAAAAGTCAGTGTGCACCACTTAGGAAAGTTTTGCTCCGTAGTGATCATTGCTAGCGTTTCCAAGATGGAGCACTCCTGACTCAGTGAGCCTTTACATTGCTAGAGGCAACAAACACTCGCGTCTGCTTGGAGACAAACCCTCCTCCTCCTCTCTCTCTGGTTCCCAACCGTTAGAGCGAAGATGTATAGTTTTCTACAAGCTCTTTATTGTCAGGGAAGTTTTACCTATAATTGCTGCAACGTTGCCAGAGAACTCATCCCCGAGGTACTCTCATGTTCCTGCGCTGCACAAACAAAAAAATATAGATCGATATATGGTGGCTAGAATTAGCATTCACAAAACATAGACGGATCATATGAGTTCAGGGTCACCCAACACTGCTCTCATGTTTGTGAGAAGAAAGAATGGAGAATCAGAATCAGTAATGAATGACGTACAGGCAGTTGGAACAGAGCCTTCATCTCTCTTCAGGGGGTAGGAAAGGTGTGAGTGGGAACGTTAGAAGGTATGTGAATTTTCCAGAGCTTGTTGTACCCATTATCTCACAATGAGTTCGCCTTGCTATACTGAACCTAAATGCACACCCAATTATATTTTCTTGGTCTGTGATGGTGGAAATCACTGTCAGGGTATGGTGTTTAATACATACATATATTACATGCATGTATTTGGCCAATAGTAGAAGCCAGATTCTCAGTTCATTTCAAAAGCTTTTAAATCAAGCTATGATATTATATTGCTGTGGAGTTTAGGGATGGTATTTAAATTCTGAGAGGGGGAACATGGTGGGAAGCAGGACTTTCAAAATAAAAAGCATTCAACAGAACCCCAGGTAGGACTTAATAAAAACCAGGAGATAAGTTGGGTCAGGAGGGTCAGTTGCCTTCAAAGCTGAGGAATTTAAAAGCATAGGAAACCCAGTTTGTCAAGTAAGTTAAGATTAATACTCAGCAGGATAAAACAAAACCCATGTGTGCGCGCACATAAACACACATGCACACATTTGCGACTGAGTGAGGGGATATAGGGACTAGATTACCACAGGTGCTTTTAGAAGCTCCATATGGAGAGAGCGGTTGGCAAATGAAACATTAACAGAACTAGCAGCCTAGGAGGAAACATTTATGTGCATTTTTTTTTTGTCATCCGTCCAAACGTGTCTGCTGCGCAAGCTATCCGTCTTCTGACTTCACGCAGGCCGTGAGTGGAATTGTCAGATGGAACTATGTTTTAACAGTGCAGTAACATACATGGTTAGCAGTGAAGGGAGACATTGTAAAAAACCCATCTGCCACCATGCAAGTAGGCCATCTGGGGTCTTCTGTTTTCACAACCTTGGAAATGTCCAAGGTTAATGTGTCTTATTAGCCTGAGCCATCAAATTCCAATATGGTACCTCATAATGACAGAGGCTACACATGCTAATAAATGGTTACCTGGCTCACCTCTCCTCTCGCATTAGAGCGTAATGGTGAATTGTGCTGATTATTCCTTCTCATGTGCCTCACTCATGCCAAGATTATCAACGGTTGCCTCCACACTAGACGGAAAAAAAAGATCGTAAAGATTTTTTTTTTAAGCCAACAAGATATGTTCTGATGTAACAGACCTCCGACATCAGCTGATTGCAGATCATCTTCATTGTGTATCGTTATTCAAATCATTACTCTGCTTATTAAAATATACCAGTAAAATGTTAAAAGGCTAATTAGGTGAACCGCAGCGAATCACCATGCACTGCCTCCAGATGCATCCTGCAAACTCAAACGCTAACAAAATACATGGAAAAAGGATACTTAATGATAGAAAATAAACGATTCTCTTGTGGAATTGAGGCTTGGCAGTTATAACCTTTGTTTCATGCTGTATTCATTCAGGCTTCGACTGCCGTCCATCAGCTCAGCACAATGCACAGCCTATACAGACGGCTATATCTAAAGCTACCAAATGACACGTTTTGACGAGGGACAGAATTTTGCTTCAGGGCATCGGCCCAAATGTGGATCGTTCTTCTCAGGGCAAGACTTTTCAAAAATAGAAAGACTCGATCTCTCCACAGTACTGGGAAGAACATTTCATCTTTAAATAGCCTTGTGTTTGGATGTGTTGGGGAAGCTCCGGTAGGTCCTTCTCAGTGTAGCTTGATCCTGATCTGGCCCTTGAAATGATTGGATGAGCGTCAAACTAAAATGATCTTTAAAACTGAACTAAACATCCAATACTATGAACAGAAAAATATAAGTACAAGAATGTGTAGAGACAACAGTGGTAAAAATGGTGACAAGCCTTGCGTAATCAGTATTTTACAGAAAAGAGATTCATCTGAAAGCTTTACAATGAAGTAATGAAATGTGTTTCTCAGTACAAAGAAACTACATGAAAGCAATTTGTGATCTCAGTTTGTTTGATGGTGAATTGGTGTCAGGCGGGTGTGTCTATGATGATGAACGCACACTGGCACGTATTCCTATCATGAACCATACAAATGCATTGGAGTTTAAAAAGGAGCCAAAACTCCTCTAAGCCTTGTGTAAATATAGCTGTCCTTGATCAAAGCCAACCATAAGCATCTCGTGTCTTCTCGAAATAAAATCATGAAGCCGCCTCAAGGTTGTGAACACCTATCTGCCTTCCCGCGTTGGTTTGGAATACTCAAACATCTCAACCCTGTAGAACCAGAGAGAGAGAGAGAGTGAGTGTTGGGTTTTATGTTTCGAGACCAACCTTGAAAAAGGGGAGGAATCGTTGAAGTTCAGATTGATCTTCTTTTACGAGTTAGCAGCGGCTTAGACCTGCTGTAGAAATGCAGGGGGGGGGGTTCATGCTAAAATCACCCACTAGAGTGCAATAAGCAAGGAGCTGATAGCTTTGCTTTCCCAAGCGTGTGTGCAAAAGGTGAACATATTTGTTGTCGGGGGGGTTTACAGGCGCTGACTGGAAATGAGGGTCATTCCTCATTCTGTACAGTATGCGAAAAGCACAATGCGCAGGAATAAAGCATAATATGTCTGCCATACCTGTACCAAACATGGATCTGAGCTCAATAGTCATGTTCATAAAGGGATTTGTTTGCTTCCAGTTTTAATGAAAGGTTTTCGAACAAATAGACTATTTACATTAGTTTATAGTGTCAAGACTTATAATTTAGCGGCAGGTGTGTATGTTTGATATGTCTTAGAAGGGGATTTAATGACTAATATTGTCTGGGCAATTAAGCAGAGTGTCGAGAGTTAGGTTTATCAGAATTCAAACGAGACACTCATGTAATCAGAGTTACGGATCATAAACTACTGCCATCGGAAACTCTGTGTTTACTAGAGTAGTGATTTTAACCGGTCTTTGAAATGTATGACTGCACTTTTTAAGCAAACCAACACGCCATAACTGGATTGGGTCTGACACTGATCTAAATGGCTTGTCCCTATTGTGGTCACTGAAATATAAAGTAGCGTAGAGAAGGCCTGCCATTTCTAAAGAGCTGTGGTTGCATAACAAGAGGTTTGTGAGTTGTTTACGCATATCTTTTATTCATTTGACGTTTTTACCCAAAGCAACATACAAATAGTGCAAATGCAGTCGAAGTCAATGAAAATGTATTTAGTTCGCTTTTGTCACTTTTATAGAAAGTGACACGCAAAGTGCAGAGGAAGGCCAGCAGAACATTATGAATGTGGACAACACAGGGAGCGTACCCACAGGAAGGCCACTTTCATGGTGGTATAGCCACACCAGCAGCCAAAGAGGAGAAAACAGTTCATCCCATTATCTCTATGGTTAAAAGACACAAAACGAAAATCAGACTGAAGTCCTTCTGACTCATTTGGCGAAGATTCAACCGTCTTCTCCGCCTTCAGCTTCTCCTCCTTTTCCTTCTCTTCCAACTCCAATTTTCCCTCCTCCCCCTGGCGCCTGCTTCTTCTCCCTCCTACATCCTAACCCCTCTTCAGGTGAGCCCATTCCACTTTAGAGCTTTGCATTCATGTGACAGATTTCCATGTTCGAGCGTCTCTCTGAAAGATCCGGAATGGAGGAAGCGCACCAGAAATGCCCCAAACTGTCACACCCTACCTATGATGTCACATAGAGATTTTTCAGATGTTACCTTCAATGTGCCACAAACATTTGAAGTCCTAAAAATGGATGACATAGTTGAAAGCTTCATCTCCTTCGCTTGATCTGGCTCACCCTGACATCATGCACCTGTGGAGAGGAAATATATTAGACTGGAAATCCTAGATGGAAAGATGGCTAGACGATTTACTCAACCACAGAAAGGATGCGATGATATGAGAATCTGTTGGGATTTCTGACTGGCAGAACAGACAGGTCTATGATGCGAAGGAAGCAACCACCACATAGGGAAAAAGGGTCTTCTGATAACTAGAAAGACAATGCACCTGTCTTCCCAAAGCACAACACCAAAAATGAAAAAAATTCTGAATACCAAAAAAAGACAGAGAGATGGTGCAGTATATAGTGGGTAGTACTCTATCAAGCAGGTGGTGAGGCTATCTGTTAACCATCCAGAACCCTCATTTTAGTTAATGACCTTCCATGACACTTCCTGCGCGGCTGCAGAAGAACACAGAATTCTATGACTAAATGAATATTCGGGGGGCACCCGTAAGTTTGCCGCCTACGTTCTTCATGGTCTCCTGAGTAACACAGCCAGGAACATGAGGAAAGGACTGGGTCCATTATGGAAAATAACCTCATCCCTTTATCTGACACATTTTCAAAGAGCTAAATTGTCCATAAATTTGAACATGAAGTCATAAACGCCAGGAAAAAAAGGATAGGAATAGACAGACACATTTCCTCAGGCGTGATGTGAATCCTAATGATGTGTCCAGCAGCCGGGAGTGTGGAGTGTGTAGTGGAGGTAAGAAGGCATTGATCAGCCCAGTTAATGGGCAGCCTCAGACTGAGGTACTGTATGTATGTATGTGGGTGAGGGAACCTGACAGTCTGTCGATGCCGGCTGGATTTTAACAGTGATGGGTCACAAGGTTAGAGATGGGGCTTGTATTAGATAGCACCTCTATTCAATTGCTTTGACAAGGCATGTCTGATAGAGAGGTTAAAATGCGCAAGCACACTGGAGACATTTTGCAATGTTCATGCACAGTGCTGTACGCCATTCAGACACCGTTTACGTGCCAAAAGTAACTCGTCAACAAGCAACAGCTGCAAGACCACCAAATTAGACAAGCAGCCAAACAGTTTTACCAGTGACAGTACAGCGTGTGGAGTTTGGCTGCTGGCATCCGTCCATATCATACCTGTCTCATCTCTGCAACGACTGTAATGCAAAGCGGAAAGCTACCTCGACGCAGACAGCTCACTGGCCATCATGTGAAAACACTCGAGCCGTTGAATGTGCTAAACCAACACATTGATGCCAAAGTTAATGTTATCAAACTAATTTGGTGTGTGCTTGTGGAGCCTGCAGTGGCAGGATCATTGAACACTGTAATGGCCTGAGCTGTCGGTGTGCTACAAATTTACTCACTGTCTCTAAGCCAATAGTTACACGGGGGAATTGGAGCACTGTCCCCCATAACAAATGCACTGTGGGTCTCACACAGACGGGCTTTGGGAAGACGGGATGTTTTCGTTGTAGTTATGTATCAGGGATAAAGG
The DNA here is from genome assembly GCA_036571765.1 of Plecoglossus altivelis. Taxonomy (NCBI): domain Eukaryota; kingdom Metazoa; phylum Chordata; class Actinopteri; order Osmeriformes; family Plecoglossidae; genus Plecoglossus; species Plecoglossus altivelis. Next base: position 11,108,834 of record BROE01000001.1, read on the forward strand.
ATGCCCGCTGTGTGTTTCCAAATCTCCACCATTACAAGGGGGATGTACTGGTAAAGCCTCTTGCTGTTTTATGTTCACAATTCAGAAGTGTTTTATGGGCTGTCATGGTTTGGAATACAGACACAACATTGTAAAGCAAAATAAACTACTGCTGGATGTTTAATGTCTCAGCTTTCTTCATTAAATTGTACGACAGCTCCTAGAAATTGGACCAAACAAAAGGTGTCATACAATTTTTTCTTCCTCCTTTTCTCCTCAGACGAATTCAAGGCCTTTCTGAAAAGACTGCCGACCGAGCACTTTTTAAACACGTCCATGATATTCAAGTTCTGGGCTGCAGACTCGGCTCTGCAGAAGCGCCACAGCCAGTTGGAAGCCAGCACCAGTTTCATCCTTGGAAAAGCCCAGAAAATTGTCCGGAAACTCTTCACCCTGAGCAAACGCTGTCCCAAACAGCCCAGGGTCAGTCTCCCCCGAGAAAGGTATGATACAAGATACAGTATATATACATATGTAATATGATGTGACTTACAAGATGATATGCTACTGTAATCATTGGTAAAGGAATTAAAAACCTTTCGAAAAAGTTTGTTATAAATTGTAACTGCAGCGAGGATCTCGCAGGTCTTGTGCTGACACATTTTAACAAATGCCTGAAACCTAATTAAAAAAGAAAAGGGTGACAAGGATGAAGGTGTGAAAAATGAAAAGACTGATTGAGAATGTGTCAAATATTGAGAGAAAAGTGATTGTAATTGAGTGAAAGCAAGAGTATGAGGGAGAGGGAGTTTGAGGGAGGGAGGGAGGGAGGGACGAGGGGGGGGGGAGAGAAAGAAAGAGGGCAGAGAGAGGGCAGTGTTTAGCGTCTCCCTGATTGAAAGGTTTTTTGTGGTTTGGACTCTGAAGGTGACATGCTGTAATCAAGTGCTCTTATGGAGTGACACATTGTTGTTAAGGTCTCCCGCTCTAAAGACTTTAATTTCCCTGACAACCTCTACCTGTGGCTGTCAATCAATCTTTCAATGCCTTAGAAACATATCACAACAGGCTCTTTAACTCAATTCAACTGTGGAGTTTCTTCCACTTTGTTTGATGTGCTACTCCATCGCTCATTTATGCAAGCCTGAGGTGAGAAAACATTGAAATGTAAAGGCAGCGTAGAGTAATTTCCTCTGTAAAAACAGTTGAGGGAAAATCTTTTTAACTGAGGCAACCCGGCGACGTATCCATTGATGCCGTTTAATATTGGGGAGTTTTCTTAAGCATTTCAGACCTGTAAGAGATAAATACACTGCTGCCTGGGGGACAGACCTGCGATGTGAAGCACCCTTCAAACTTAATAAACCAGCTGCAAGAAAGCTGTTCACTTGTTATTTCTTTCATTCTTTATATAGGGCCAGGCGTATTTTAAATCCTCATCAGTTACAACTTGACAGTTACTAAATGGGATTATGTTCAAAAAAATAAAAAACATATTTGCCCACCATGTCTCACATGCACTTTCCATCACTCTTTTCTCGGATCTTTTATACTGTGGCGCTAATCAAACTAAATGGATTGTCATGGATAGTGAATTATTTTCCTCAAAGATGGACACGCTGGCAAAGCTACTTGTGCAAGTCTCAGGCTGTCTGTCAAGCTTTTCATTGTGTTTCCGTGCACGAGTCGTCATAACGCAGTTACAACGTTACATCAGAACCCTGTATTGGTTATATATATCTATATATATATAGATATATATATAGATATATATATATCTATATATATATATAGATAGATATTATAATATATGTATATATATATTATAATATATGTATATATCACAACCTAACCTGGCTTTCTGGTCTGTATCTCTACCAGGACCCCAAGGTTCTGGCTGAACCTGGCCCAGTCTCTTCTCTACTGTAACGAGCATGGAGTGCTGGGGAGCTTCACTGAGGAGGTACAGAGCTGCACCTGCCCAGCCGATCATGCTGCCTGCCAAGGTACGGTGCCTTGCATGGTGGGCGAGGGGACTCTCTGCTCCTCCTGTGCCCCAGACAACATCACCCGCTGTGGAGCCTGCCACCTGGGCAACATCCTTCATCTGGGTTCTTGCCGGCCAAACATCGCCAATTCTCTGGACCACTACCTGAACTTTGACTTTGACATGCCAGACGCGGAGGTCAATTACCTGCTGAGTCGTTTGGACAGCCGCATGGAGGTGCACGCCATCTACATCAGCAACGACGTGCGTCTGGGCAGCTGGTTCAACCCAGCGTGGAGGAAGCGCATGCTCCTCACTCTCAAGAGCAACAAAAACAAGTCTAACCTCATCCACATGCTGATGGGAATCTCCTTCCAGGTGTGCTCCACCAAGAACAGCACCCTGGAGCCTGTGCCTGCCATCTACGTCAACCCCTTCGGGGGCAGTCACTCTGAGAGCTGGTTCATGCCCGTCAACCAGCAAGACTTCCCTGACTGGGAAAGAACTAAACTGGACGGTTCGGTTCAGTGTTACAACTGGACGCTGATGCTCGGCAACAAGTGGAAGTCCTTCTTCGAGACGGTACATATCTACCTGCGGAGCCGCATCCTGACGGACGACCCCGCCGTCAACGAGACGCTGTTTTACGAACCGCTGGACCTGGACGACAACACATCCAACTTAGGCTACATGAAGATCAACACCCTCAAGGTGTTCGGATACAGCCTGCATTTCGACCCGGAGGGAATCAAGGACCTGGTGCTGCAGCTGGACTACCCGTACACCCAGGGCACGCAGGATGCCGCCTATCTCATGCTGTTAGAAATGAGGGACCGCATCAATCGCCTTTCCCCTCCCGCCCCCCAGCCCTTGGACCTCTTCTCATGTCTACTGCGCCACAGGCTCAAGCTGTCCACCAGCGAGGTGGTGCGCATCAGAGACTCCCTCCAGACTTTCAACTCCAAGCTGCCCAACTCCTCGGAGCTGGAGCTGGGCCAGTTGTGCAGCTAGCTTGGCCTCCACTCGAGATTCGTGAGGATGGTCGAAACAGTAATGGCAAGCTGCTCTTCATCCGTCAGCCATATCTCTGAGAGCATGTACTGTACATATTCTAGAGCTGGACTGGACATCTCTAATTGGGCCTTTTGAGTGTTGTGGCCCCTCGTGTTGACATTGGACTCAGTGAGACTATGCCACATTCAGATGTTTTTTTAATATAAAACTGATGTGTTTTCAAAGAGATTTAAGGTAAAGGATTTCCCTTTTTTGTAACCCTTTTTTGTTTGGCTACAGATTGACTTGATTTGAAAGGTGAAACATGTACCGAACAGGTTGTTTCTGCTTAGCGGTTAAACTTTGATAATCATCCAGGCATTGCAGTCTTTGAGTATTTTTAATCCTCGCCTTTCCATTCTATCTGGTGTTTGAAAATCCTATAAGATATGAATCTGTGCTAAACATTCAGTTGAGAATTGAGTGACGAATTGTATTCAGCATTATAAGCATACCAAAAGACGTTGAGTATTGCAGAAAACTGAATTGCAAAATGTCTTAAATGTTGAGTTATCCTTTGAGCTGACAACAAAATGAATTATTTTGACATGTTGACAAAAGGTCTGTGGATAGCTCTGTAAATATTGCTCCATCTGAATCTAGATGTGAAAAGTGCACATTGCTTTTTAGATAAGAACAAAGACCAAAAAAATGTTTATAACAAAATGAAATCATGCCTTATACAGAGTCAATGTTCAGATGAAAAGCACATATGGTTCATTTCATGTGGTTGTTCATCATTTAAATGTATCGGAATTCAACATTTGAACAAAATGTTTTGACACAAGCCTAGCCATATTTGCATTCTAAAGACACATTGTGGTTCAAGCTTGCCCAAAGGTTTTGATGAATTTCAATTATTTTTATTATTTAAGGGAACACTTTGACCATTATTTTGACACATTATATATTAGATCTGACTTGGAACACATTGGAAGAAACCTGTCTGCCATTTTGTCCTATTATGTTGTGATATATTATATGTCAGACAACTATGTTTCGTTGAATTTACCGTGGCATTAACACTATAGCCTTTAGCTATTTGTCATATTTGTGTTTTTAAATGACACTATTAAGGCTTGTTTATAGTGAACCATTGCAGCAGGTCTTTCCATATCACATAAACACATGAAAATGAACCTCAAGTCCTCCTGGAATACACATGCTGTGGTTCTTGGAGTTATCCAGTATTATATTTGACAACAGACTAAACTAGGACCCTCTTGACATGGAACATCACATTTAAATGTCTCTGCTCGCCTTGCAAAACGGTGGCACCATGAAACGAATACACATATTTGCAATTACACCCTCAGCCTCTTCCTGATAAGAGTATGGTCCCTAATATATGGAGAGTAGCATTTGCTAGGTAAGAAACCAATTTCCTGGGTTGTCAGCTAGCATTGACACCAAACGAAGTCGCATCTCATCAAACTCACGCGGGTAGAAGAAGAGTAGCCATGGAAACCTGAAAAGCCATGGAAGACCGGAGACCGCTAATGAGGTGGGAGTTATTCACTCAGAGTTGGTAAATAAAAGTTATTCATCTTAACGTCATCTAGAAATCGGCACTTGCCCTTCTGCTAATCGCCAGGACAGGGGAGGACACCCAATCAATCAAACAGGGTATATTACACCGCAGTGTAAACTTACCAAACCTCGCCACTCTAAAAAGGAGGTTAAAACGGGCTTGGTTGCTTTTTTCCCACCATCCAAGTGATTTATGATGTTTGGAAAGTCAGAGGATAGCAGTAATGTGGCACAGTTGGCGAAATAAAATGGGATCTGTGTGTTGGGTTACTTTGTGACTGTTTACCTGTAGGTCATTTAGCTGGTCATCAATTACATTCAGGATTGGAGATTTTCAGAATACGTCAACACGCAAGCGACATGGTGTCTGGAGAGTAGATTCTTGTTGAGACAGCAAAAAGAGAGCGCACTAGGGAGGATATTTTATTCGTACAAACATAATCACGCAGAAGCATTTAAACATCCAGCACCTCCATAGCAGTGAATAAAGGCCTACTGTACCGGTATCAGCATGCATACTCATCGTTATTCTCTGCTAGCCTCTTTAATCTCTTCTTTAAATCAATACTGAACATCATTGTATAGAGAAAGCCTGTAACTTTCAGTTCATTCGTTTCTTGTTAGTATGTGGGTACAATGTGCCTCACTTTATGGTACAGTGAAGAGACATGTTTGCCAGAACTGCACTTATCAAGCTACTCAGATGTTAGGTTTCTACTGGTCTTTCGCATCAATAGGGCCTTTTCATTTCATGCACTTATGCCACTATGCTCTCCCTCTCTCTCTCTCTATCCCTTTCTGTGATCATACACACGTCCTAAATGCCTTCAACTTCTATACGTTTATTACATTAGCTATACACGAGTCTAGCTAGTTACATGATGCTTACAACTGTCTTGAACCAAAGTGCTGAATGTAAATACTTTGTGGTCGACTATGTCCACGTTCATGAAATCATAACATGGCACCGTCGACTAATAGGAACACAACATACCCAACCGTAAAATCAGTGCTATACAATAAACAGACAAGGTTTTATGTATTTCTGTAAATACGCTTCAGACACCAACTGCTATGCCAACCGGTCAGCTCTGAAATAAATCGCCCTCTTTATTGTCATCGTTTGATTGACATATTTGTTTTTCTCAATGTTTTAACAGGATGTAAATGTTCTTCTATTAAATGAATAAAAAACTGTTGCATGTGTATTCATTTCTTCCCGTAAGACTCACGGTATTAAGTTGCACGAGGATCACGAAAAACAACACCAATCGATATTCAGGGTTGGCTGTGCCATGAGAAGGCTCGGCTAACTTCGGGGTTGAGTCTAGATGTCCAAATCTAGGTCAAAATTTAAATTAAATAAAGTTCAGGGTGGCATATTTATCCATGTCAAAACCTCTTAAAGAAATAAAGGTCAGCCGGAGTGGAAGAGAGGGGGAGAAATTGGCATGCAAGCATCCTATGCTCGGGTAAAGATCTGTGAATCGATAGGCTGACTGAGCGCTGACAGAATGACAGGTGCTGCGATCGCTGAAGGACATCTGGGGAAGGGAGGGAGGAAGGAAGGGAAGGGGAGGAGGAGGGGGAGTCGAGGAATCTGACAGCCAGCTTTAATGAATAGTAATTATTTTGCAAGTAGAAGTTTGCTGCATTCAGTGGAAAACTCACACGAGTTGACGTGTCTGGTGTCCAACTGTCCGCGTCCTGACGTTTGACACTGAACATGTTGGTGAAAAACTCCCTTCCCTGCGTCAAACCACAGCCCTGTGTTGTTGTTTATGTAGACATTTACTCCACAGGCCTCGCAAATGAAATCTCCACAACACAGAGAGCTTTAATTGAATAATCAATCAAATCAAAGTTTATTTGTATAGCCCTTTTTACAAGTATTGTCACAGAGGGCTTCACATGTGCCCATAGAACTGCCCTTCAACCAACTGAAACCCTTAAGGAATTAATAAAACAGCATTAATAAAATGCTGTTACAATGCCTAACTGATCTAAAAGACTCAAATGTTTGCCACTTCTATGTAACAGTCAGGATTAAGGTTCAAGTAAATTTCAGAAAGGGTCATGTTTATTTCAGGCTTAAAAAATTAATGAATCTCAGATCTTGTGCATAAGGTTGTGTTTGCCATGAAAAAAGGAACTATTAATCCTCAACTGAAAAATCATAACACTGGAGATATCTTCAAATGAATGATTTTTTCACATTACAAATCATAGCATAAGCAGAGCATGTTCCTTACACAAATCCTCAAACTCTTGTCCGTTGAACAAAAGATGTTGAAATAAGGTAGGCTGCTCCAGCCAAGGGGGAGCATAGAGTGTGGGGACTGACTCACATGTCCTGAGGGCTGGGAGACAGAGGAGGCTTGTGGAGGCTGTCCAGAAATATATAAATAAAGAGGGATGGGCTCTCTTGATCTCTTCAATATGCTCTAGGCGAAGAAACAGTGAAAGGACAAAACAGCACAAAAAAAGAGGCTTTTAATGAATGTGCCTCATTTGAAGCCGTAATAAAAGGAAACTTCACAAAGTCCCTGCAATCATGAAGCCTTGAGATCGATTTCTGTTGATGATAGACCACTGGAACCTCTTAATTAAGAGATTGGAAGAAAAGATGAGATTGGATGATGGGTGAGGTGGTTAAAATCATGTATCTGCAAGCATAATTACTGCATATTTAATGGTATTGAATATGGCCAACAATCAATAGCGAGTCTCAGTAACATTCTAGGAGAAAGTAGAGGGAGGAAGGTGCGCATCAGTTTTGCACTTGTTGGAATGTCAGAGGTTATTCACTGACTAATTAGTCACAAACTATCCATCTTTTTCTTTTTGTCCATTTCCAAATCCAATTTCCCTTTGTGAAGCGGTGAAGGTTCTTCTCCAGTGGAGTTTCATCTCCACTGCTGAGAGAGTTGAATACACAACAGGACATCATAAAACCTGGCATCTGTTTACAACATCTACATTCCCCTGATTCTGGTCGTGAAGCCACCTCTGTCACACATGGCATACATAATGGATGTGTTTATGCACTGTATGAGCTGTAGTGAACACATTTCTTTTACATCACTTCACGCTGTTTGAACACATATGAACAGTGAGTGCTCTCTGACCACAATGGTCAGAGCCAGAAAATGAAAATTCTTGGAGTGGTTTATTTTTCTTCACAATGGCTACATAAGCCATGAGGGACAGTTACCTGGGCTAAAATGGAGAGTTTTCGTGGTTGGACGTCTTTGTTCAGGTTAATCTTTGAAGAAAACAGACTGCATCATTGAAAACCATCAACACATTGTACAAACTACTCACCTGGCCCTCCTGGGTGAAGATTGGAGACTGGTCGGGAGTGGTTGCGGAGGGGGTGAGAGGGAGGGTGAGAGGGAGTGTGGAAGGGAGGGTGGGGAGGCAGGGAGAGGGCAAGAAGAGACAGAGAAGTTATCTAAATTGTCAGGGGGGAGCAAGCGAGGAGTTTGAGAGAGCCCAGTGAAGTGTGAAAGCATATATTTCACTGGCAGACTTTGCTTTGTGAGTAAGGGAAGAACACGAAGACACCGGCTTTCTGAAAGAGGGAGGAAGCCCTGGGAGTTGCCAAGGTCAAGTCGCCCTGGATGAATGTTGAGTTGTCCATGAAGCATCAAAGGCCTGTTTCTCTCCACTAATGACAAGGGGAGGTCTGGCTCATCCCAGAAGTTACCCTGAGGGATGTGGCCACCCAAGGAGAGAAGAAACCCTGCTTCCTGACGGCTTCTCCGTGTTCCTGGAGAGACAGGAAATAGAAACGGGTAGACAGACAAGGAGATGCAAATCAGGAGCCCTTGGGGAGTTCTCCTTTATCACACAGGAATCATTGGAGATTTGAGAGGCCTCTCGAGAATGAAGGCTCGCTTGTTAAAATTTGGCAAGGGTTCACCATCCACAAGACAAGCTGCCGTCAATGTTTCTCACCATACGTTCTGCCCAGGCCGAGGGACGGATGGGTAGAACTCAATATTCAAGTAAACATAAATCAAATGAATCAAGCACAGTTAGTTATTGACTTGGTTAGCCACCTAGCTCTGTTTACTATCGGAGTGTTATTTATGTCATGTAAATAGGGAATGTTGCTGTCCAAATGAAAAATACCGCGTATTATTCAAAACACCCCCAACTGAGACGGATATGGAAGTGAGCTTTCCCCTTTGTGAGCGAAGGCAAACTGCAGTCTGGTGGAAATGCCAGCGCATCAGCGCCTGTGTGAAACCCATCCCCTAGAGATCAGATTAGAGTGGGCTGGGAGGCAAACTTTCCGAGCGTTGTGGCTGCTTATTGGCGCTGCAGGGGGTCCAGAGATACGTTGGGCAGAAATACCTCATAAGGTACTCCCACTGAGTGTCAACCACTCTCTCTTCACAGCCAGGCACTTGCTCTGTTTGGCAGCTATACTAGATCATATTAAAGGGCAGCTGAAGGGGGAGATAAATAAATTAAAGTTGGCCGTACAGTGTCTTTTCCATTGAACTTCATCCGCGTCTTTGTTATTTTCATCTGATTCGATCAGATTGTATTTGCCAGCCCGGTCTAATGGGCGACCCAAGGGTACGGATTACCCCGTGTACACATTTAGGGATGAGAGGAGTTCAGCACTTTGAAAATCAAGAGGAATCCTAACCATTACTGACCACTGTATTTCTGATTAGAATCTAATTTACTCCTCCCCTTTTCACATGGGACTTGCTCTTACCGAGCATCCCGTCCGGCCAGTGAGTGCAATAATCGTAGCACCAGCCAGTAATCCAGTCAGTGCACCAGTCGGTACTGTAAGATGTGCCTGTGCGGCACTCAGTACACCAGCCTGTGCGGAAGTCAGTGCGCACCTCCTGCACCCTATATCTCCAGTTTCATCGATAGCAAAGCACCATGCGGTCTGCTTTCAGCTGAGACAACTGCTCTTTGACCCTACCCGAGACTCAAATTGACAGGAAGTTGCCAGGAGGAAGCCGGTGCCTGCCTGGTGAGGATTGAAGGGGGTTATTGGAATTGTGGCCCCCTAGGGTAATTACCATTGGCCCCTGAGGTAGCTGGAGAGCAGCGGGTGAAAACACACACCTTAATTGGATCACGCTCAAACGTCTGTCCAGTAGCAGCTAGCTGTTGTGGAGTTCACAGAGCTCCACAGAGAATCCACGGAAGGGGGGAAAACAATATCTCCGACACAGATGTAATTGAAGGAAAATACAAAAGCATTTTAAAATAGCAGATTCTACCTCTCACTGTTTTTTACCGTGTGCTTTCTAGTTTTGTACCCCAGTGTGCTTCCTGTGTGTGTGTGTGTGTGTGGGGGGGGGGGTTCCCCTGTGCCATTTACGGTCCATTAGGGCTCTGAATTCTAATGGGATATTCTTTAATAGGGAACCGTTATTATCGTGATTAACAGACAGTGTAGCGCTGCTCTGTTTAAAAGGCAACATCGTTTTTTTGACTCTAGTAAACAGACGAGTGAAAAGTTAGTTGTATCTCTAGAAACTGTGGTTGCAAGGGTAAGGATATATGTAAGTTGCTTATGGATAACTACATAACTGTAATTACAATAAATTTACTCTGAAACGGTAAAGAATATGACTGCAGCATACATAACTGTGACTCTCCAAAAGCAGAAGTGTGCAATACATTCCCATAAACCACACAATCTTGACACAAACCTTTGTGTCAATGGTCCTCAGAAACACAATGATCTATTCTCTAAACATCTCTGGTGAATCCCACTCTGAATCATCTGGCTGTTTTCTCTCTCTCTCTCTCTTTCTCTCGCTTTCGCTCTCAGGCTGCCCAACCCGCCAGGCGGAGATACAAGGACTACTCTGGAAAAATACAAATGAATACATTAATGGTGTTGTGCTGACCCTTTTGTGCTGTTAATGCGTTGAGCAGCTTTAATCTTTCAACCACCTACGGTACATAACTGCCCTTGGTGCTTTTCAAATTTTAACACGATAGTTGCCACTTCGCGCAATGCAGATGCCGAATGCATATTGGATTGGGTCACTCAATTATAAAGGCAATTAAAAGTATTTCAGTGCGCCGAGTATGGGAGTAACGCCACACGGGAAAGCGCGCTGCGCAGCGGTGAAAAGGCGTTCGTGGCCAGCGGACAGCCTGGCTTGCCAACTGTCAGGGCGTCAGAGCAGGTGAAGGAGAGAGAAAAAAAAGACATGGAAATCAATAAAGTAATCTTTACTCATAGGTGAAGCCTGAGCTGAGGATAACACAGCGTGAGGCCATTATACACCAGCGAGGAAAGCAATTATGAGTCTTGGTAGAAATTGACAAGCCCCATGGGGGAAATGATAGCTGCTAAAAGGATGAAAAGGGCAAAAGTGAAAGCCAGCCAGTACAAGTGCTCCCCCCTCCCCTTACATCCTTTCACCTCGCCCCCTCTTCTCTCCAACTCACCCATAAACTCCGCTGGTCTTCCTTGGACTCCAGACAGTTTCAACCTCTTTTGGCGTAATCTTATTACAGCCTCAAGACCACCAGCGCCTGTAAGTCCTATTATTTGGACACTTCCAGCTTCCGTTAAAGCCAGGATCAGACGTCCTTGGCATCATCCAAGCTGGGCTACCAGAAGTGCACACCAATCCAATCAGGCCCGGGTCAATGCCCTCTTTTCATCAGTCCATTTCTCCTTTTTTCTCCCTTTCTCTGTTTGGTCAATTGATTTGGGTCCTATTGTGAGATATTTCCAGGATAAGAATATCTAACATGCACAGTGTTTGAGTGCGAGTAGATGACCACGTCACCAGAACAGTTTTTCCCGTTAACTGGTTGCCTACATTCATCCCATCGACTTCTATCAGCACCCAGTCTCATCTGATAAGAGATCAATAATATTAGACATTCATTTGATTTGCTTTGCTTTCCCCATAAGCATGTGGGGACTACTCATCATTTCTAATGCATGGTATCACAGCTATTTTTGCAGTCGCCCCTCTGAACATTTTAAATCAAATCTAGTGTATCGTCTGCTGTAAGGAGGAGTAATAGAGGGTTGCAGAGGGGGCAGCCAGTTGTATGTTACTGAAAGGCTGAATTATTAATTAGCCATGGGAGTCTGAAACAACCTACGCAGCAACAAATGAACCCCGGATATCACAACCAATGAAGCCTCCAGGTCTGACTGGCTGATGGGACAGAGATTGAAAGCGGCGAATAAATATGAAATGTCATCAAATTGAAAATCATGAAATCTGACACAGAACCATATAGTTTATCTCCTTAGAGATTTTCAGAGTAAAATACACATATATATATATACTGTATGCTTGCCTGTGGTAGTGTATAAATACACTCCTGACTCATATACTGTAGTTTAAGATGATCACGCTGTAATTACATTTGGCAGTTTTTTGAACTGTGGTGATGCTTCTTCGTGAAGAAATGACTACCATAACGTCCCAAGTTAAAATCCTGCCTAGCAGTAGAAATGCTAATTTTTGTTTAAATTTTTTATGAGCTTCGTAGACACAGAATAGTATTATGAATATCAAAGTAACCCTCAAACCTTGGAGCTTTCTATCTCCTTAAATCCCTTTTATCAACCTCACAGCAAAGCTATTGGTGGCACAGATTATGGGACGTGGGAGACCTCCATTTCCTCTTATTCCCTTATATCATCGTCCTGTGAAATGTCGGTTGCAGATGGAAAGGGCATTCCAGAAGTAGATGACTTTCTTCGTGTATCCTAAAAAAAAATGTTTTACAAGGACTCATTCTTATTTCCCTATGTTCTTCTTCCTGTTTTATTCACCACACTTGTTGAGGAATCAACAAGGGACAACAATCAGGACACCTAGTTATTACTTTGTTAGTTTTCTTTCCCTGTTTTGCAAAGCTGCATGGGGGCAGCAGTCACATGGAGGACCTGGAGTAGGACGGAATAAACCCAGCAGGTGATATTACCCTGCAATGTCATTATCAAGCCCTGTGTCCAAGCTCTGCTCGTTACTGGATGGATTAATGAACTTTTCTGTCATGTTGCACTGCTGGCTAGCTCGGGAAATGAGAGAGCTAAATTGATTCGTTTGAAAACACAGTGTCTCTGGTCACAACTCAATATATCCCCTTTTGTTTTGTGTTCACAAACTATGATCATTACAAGCAACTCCTGTAGAGTCGAAGACTGTTCCTTTACTTCCATCGCAGCAAACAGTTCCCCAAACAAGCTCACACAAACACACACTCAAATCAGGTACACACACACACTCATACCAGCACTCAGAGTGCACCACTCTTTTTATGCAATTCACTCAATTCTGTCTGAGAATGCCTCCATTAACAAAAAATATATATATCTTTTTTGGCAAGGGAGTGACTTCTTAATTTATCAATTTAGGGGTTTCACAATTACCGGGTTCTTCATTCCCAAAGGATGCGTTTAGAAGACTGAGCTTCCATGCTGTAATTATACAGTTCCATTGTCTCTGCAGGAGGTATGTGGGCTAACCCAGAGCCGCAGGCACATGGCAAGATACACATACTTAGTCTTGTTACAGTCCAGGTGAGATACAGGGCTTTCATTAAGGCTGCAGTAGGACACCTGCAACCGGCTAGAATCAAACACCTGACCACATACTGTTTCTCCAGGTGTCTCTGAAAGTCTGTGTTCCGTTGTCACATGACAAGGCATCTAGCTAATCAATGACCCAGAAGGTCTCAAGAACACAGCTTTGGAGGTTAACGAGAGCGTGAAGTCATCGGGATATGAGCTCATGCTAAACTATATCATCTGTCAACACGGACCCGACCCTATCCGGAAAATACCCTGCGTTTAATGTATCTCTTGTTAACTACAAGGTGAATTGCCGAAGTAGCTAGCAGTGATGACATGCCGGATCTTTTATGAGGTATTTCGAAAAGAAACAACGGTGCAGCCAAATTGAAAATCCATGTTTCAGGCCACAGACTGCCCCCCATTATGACACAATGTTCAAGACACAGGTGTCACATTTTTCTCGAACGCCCGCGCACTTGGAGCAAAACGTGTACGTAATGAAATGGACATTCTTTGTCATTGTTCATTCACAATGGAACATTGCATTCAGACGAACAAACGGCATGTCTGGGTCACAGAGAAATGGTGTAGAAGCAGGCGGGGGGAGTCACGGGGGGGCGGGCAGGCATCCGAACAGGGCCAGGTGGTAGCTGGGTGGGAGGGAGGCAGGGAGGGAGGGAGGAGGGGGAGGCAGGGAGGGAGAGAGGGAGAGAGGGTGGGAGGCTTATGGTATCGGAGGGGGACAGCATTGAAGGTAACACACATTTGCCGCAATGTGTATTAGAATAGGCTTCTAGCCACCAACTGGAAATCAGTGGACAGTGACAAGTAGGCCTACATGTAAGGACAAAGAAATATTTTGCAGTGCAAATCCAAAAGCATAGAGGCCTGCAGTGTTTGTGTCTTCAAGTCAATCTCAGTAAAGTCGACTGTTGTGCTGTAGGATGCTTGTAGAATCAGAGATGTTTATGACCTCGCACAGTGGCACATCGTATCATAAAGATCGCACATTGGCAAGGAAATCTCTTTTTGATATTCCTTTCTGCGTTCTTTCTTTGGCTCTATTTCGCTCTCTCTCTCTTTCTGTCTTGTTTTCATAAAGGCTGCCTGAATGTACAGTAAACATGGCCATGCAACACTCCAGTACTGCCTGAGGCAGAACACTCCAGACCACAGAACCCTCTTCCACATTCTCACCCAAAGGCAGGATGATTTCAGAGGATGAAACCGACTCGACAATGCTGTAAATATTCAAATCTTAATGCATGCAGATTTAAGCATAATTTCCTATCTGAAATCCATTAGCCACTCTCCCTCTACTTAAATTAATCCCTCCCTCAAGCATAAAACAAAAAGCATGCATGGCAATCGAATACAATAATATTCATGAAAGATTGCCCTCTCTCTTTCTCTCTACTACACACACACTGTTTTCCACACTAAAAAGTCACACAGATGCAGCGCACAAGTTCACACACACACACATAGAAAAATACAGCGATCCTAGTAAATATGGATTGCTTGCCCTTCTGAATATTTCCTTTTGTGGAATTCAGGGCAGGCACGGATTTCAGAACCGACTGTAAAATAGACATGGATGGAATTTGATGCAGGAATTCAATGCACAAGACAAAGATCGAGCCCCCCCCCCCCCCTGCTGCATTTATAAAGTCAGTCAGGTCTATTAACCTAAAAGCACTACGTTCTGGTGGGCTGAGCTACAAACACTGATTGATTGAAGACTTGAGATCTGGTGGCAGGTGTTCTTCTGACAAATGTTCCACCCATGAGCCAGCGCTTCATTCAGGCTCATGGCGTGAGGACCAAATCGCAGACAATTGGCCGAATCTTCACTTGCCATTTCAGTCACAGTTTTTATAGAGCAGAGTCGTGCTGGAAGAGAAATCTTTGTCGCAGTCTACTACAGGTTTTCAATATTTATCTCTCCTCCTCTAGTCCTCTCAAGCTGCATCCAGACAGGAGTCCGATAGCCAGTGCTGATCTCACGCTGAGGAATGCTACTGGAAAAGCTTGTTTTACAAGCTCTGCTGATTCAGTCCGCGCAAACCTACTGATACAGATCACACACACTGCCGTTGAAATTGCATCTACTTGAGGTGGTTTGGTGATGATTGTGTGCAAGGAAACGGACAATTTAATCTGGTTTATCATGGTGTTTTCAGATGTTTAAAAATGTGGGTTGGGCAGAAGATGGATGTTGGAGTGGGTAATTATTATGACATCCATGCTCAAACATACTCTTCTAAATTTAGGCTTATCTTTTCTTGTTTTGTCGTAGGTCCCATTGTGTATTAACGAAACACTGTGAAACGGTCATGTTTGTCTTTGAGTTTACAGGGCTTCTTTCATACTGGGGACACGTCCCAAAATTGAGTTAAGAGATGGATAAAAAAAACTCTTATAGGCACATATCAATCCACTTATACATTCAGCGTACGTTTGTTTCGGGACGCAGTGTGATGTAAAAAACGAACGCTGCAACAGGAGGTAGGAGGAAGGGTGGAGGCCTTCAAGTGCGGCACTCGTAATTAAAGGGTCCTGAGTTTCATCTTTGCAAACTGCTCGCTGTCTTGTTCTGCTACGGCTTTGTTTCATGTAGTCTTTTTTAACCGATTTGTTGATACAGTTTCCATAGTTTGTAATTGTACAAACGTGAATATGGGGCATGAAACAGCGTTGTACCGAACATTGGTTTTAGCTTTAGACTCGCATGGCTTGAATGCGTAATTTCACAAATGATACATCAGAGAGTGAGATGGAGACACTAGAATGAGGGATGGCATGGTATTATCACACAACAGGAGGTTGAAATTTCATTTCAGAATGTTTCTTTTGGGGGTGGGGGATTGGGGGGTTGTTAATTGATGAGATGAAACAAACAAATCCGAAAGAACCATCGGCGGTTGCTCATCATCTTTCCCCCTCTAACGCAGAATAGGGCTCTCTATCCACGGTCATAATTGGGCTAAAATACTCACATCAGGGGGTATATCAGTGGGCTGAGCCAGGACTCATCCCCTCTGTCTGAGTCCCTACACTGTCTCAGCAACTATTCATCATCGCGCTTCCTTCACGCCTGGAAGGAGCGACTCGGCAAGAAAGCCGAGTCTGCATTACAGTCATTCACCACTTTTATGTGAAAATATTCTAATCCCGAAATAGAAGAGAGAAGACGGGAACGTCTGTATCAACACGATAGTAAAAAAGAATGAATAAATTCAATACCTAAAGGGATCGTTTTTTTTATTTTTTATTAATCTCCAAGTAGAGTGAAAGCCTGCAAGGATAGTGTGGCCGTAGTACGCTTGGGTTTTCCCCATCCAGATTATAAAGAGAACTCCCCCCTCCAGCCTCAACCAGAGCAGAAGACTGTAGTAATGTGCGCTGTTTGAAAAAGGCAGCATACTGCATTTTACCTGAGCAAGAGCAGTGATACTGTATTCATGTACGGTTGGAGAGCTGGGGTCTTTTATTCGGGTGTGTACAGAAAAGTTGGTATGATCAAGTTGTTATTTCTGTCTCTCTACCGCGTTACTTCCTGGTGGCCGTAGTTCAGTTCTCAAACACAGCACAGCAATAACCCAGCTTGTTAAGTTGCTCAGGCTTCATAACTCAAAACTCTCTTTTGTTTAGTACACTTCTCACCTTTTCTGTCTTCGCCTCGCTCCTCCTCTCCCCTCCTCACTTTTCCTCTCCCCTCCTCTCTTCTCCTCTCCTCTCCCCTCCTCACCTCTCTTCTCCTCTCCTTGCCTCAGATCTTAACAACCCCTATTGCTTTCCAGAGGATTTATGAAATCTTCAGGGCACGCTGACAGCATTCCAATCTCTTTCCCCTCTTCTCTAACCTCGACCATTCTTTCTCCCTCCTCTCCTGTAAAGTTGAGCTGATGAGTTAGACCTCGCTATTGATCCTTAAATGGATCTGGAGAAGATGAAAAAGGCTACGGTGATGGTCAATTGCATGGCTCAGCTATTGGCAGTGTCCACTCCGATTAGGAGCATCATATGGACATACAATCCACCTGTGGGCCGATTTGTCAAAGGACTTTGAACTGTGTATGCGCACCTTTTTCATCTAGCATAGCTGCCACCTCATCTGAACTCACATGGCCTGTTTGGACTCTGCTCATCATGGAGTTCTACTTCAGTCTCTCTACATCTCTGGAGAAAGGAAGATGAGAAACTCTCTGACTTTTCCAGTGTCTCCCAAAAGTTACGAAATGTATCATTTGTAATGTATGATTTTCAGTTTATTTACAGACACCTCAAGACAAGATAATGAAAACGTTAATAATTGAAGTCTCGGTTAAAGGCGGCATTATTAATTCAGAGATGAGTGGGCGTAAGATAATCATTTGTTGTAGAGAGCGAACAACATACACCATTGAGCAACATGGACTTCATCCAGATGCTTCTTTCTCTCCGAGCTGGTAAACAAAACAAACTCTACTAGCTAGGAGCTTGCTGCTGTTGTTTCAGGATAAAGGTCAGGATACAGGTCAGGATACAGGTCAGGATATAGGTCAGGATACAGGTCAGGATACAGGCTCAGGATGAAGTCAAGACTGAGGTGAGGCCTGCTTTGTCGAAATGGACATTTCAGCTGTACTTGTTCAATGACGATCGGGTTCTATACTTTCCTGAAGAGGCTTATCGTCGGTGTGCGGCACGTATCGGATGGGGATATTCAGATGTTTCCTCAGCGTTTGCATTTCCTTTCAGTAGAATGCAGAACGGTTTCCGTGGTGACTCTGACAGTGTTGGCACGTCCTCAGCTCTCCAGCTTGTAGGTGTTTTTTTTATGTGGGAGCTGCATGAGGACAGATCAAATGTCAGCCAGAACACTCCCGACACACGCGTGCACGCACCCACACACGCACAAAGTGGTGACGCACACACACACACACACAAACGCACGTACGTACAGCAGTGACTTCATTTGTCCTTTGATCCAACCTGCCCTGCCAGCCCCCACCAAGTCACACTCACACACACACACAAACACTCACTGCTTATATCCACCACATCTCCACCATCTGACATCAAACGTGCCAACAGTGATCAACACTACATTAAAGCACAGCAGGAAAGCTTTTTTTTTAACGTTCTGAGTCGTGATAACCCCAGCTGATGTCAAACTGACACTGTATTCATCTGAATCCCTGGTAGACTGCAGTGTATGGTCCCGGGGTTTCGAGTTCCTATAGCGCTGTGTTTTATGACCATGGCTTGTTGGAGGCGTGGCAAACCAAACAGAGAACGTAAACCAACACAGGTGCTTCACAGCACTGCCTGTATGTCATCATAATACATGCTGTCCATGCATGCTCGACGGTAGACCTCCGGTGGGACTCGCCCAGGAGTGTGAGGACTGACAAGCCCGATCTGTCTGGGCAGACATTCCCAGCTATCATGCATGATATTGACCCATGGCTCCTCGTGCCCCCCCCAGGGCTTGAGCGAAGAGTTTCTCATGAATTATAATTTTTTTTTACGTGTCAACATGGGGATCTTCGCGTGCCCCTGTAGTGCAGCGCTCCGCACTCCTCGCTGCCACAGAAGGGCGATGCCATGACTCTCTCTGTCAGGACATCTTTCTCGCTGTTTGGCGTATTTTTAACCCTGGTGCTGACTTGCTCTTCCCTTCTGCATCTCCTGGGTCTGTGTTAACAGTCTGTCGAGAATATTAAAAGCAGCAAGATTTTGTTGACAGCGTGTTGAAATATCCTTGATCTATTTCCACGGATTCAAACTATGCCTTACTGTTTATTACAGTAAAGCGTGCTAGGAAGATAATAGATTCATGGTGTGCTTGGCATGCCTTACCCTTTAGTATGAAATTAATTTCTAGTTTCCACGCCTTTAAAATGATGATTTCTCAGATTCCAAACTTCATTCTCAAGCTTCCATTAAGTTCACCATCTGTAATTCATAGGCCTAGATTACATGAGAGACCCCAGACTCTTATATCTTGAAATGCTTATTCAACCGAGCTTGTGAAATCTAATAATGCATGCAGAGAGAAAGGTTGAGAAAGTTTTTGGAGATAAAAGCTGTTCTCTTTCTCAAGAGAACTGTCTGCAAGTGCACGATCTGACTGACATTTCAAACTTTCGTGACAAAAGGTCACCGTGGCGCAGCGCACAGAGAAGCTAAGAAAGACTAAATGATAAACAAAAGAAAAGAAATGATGCTCTGTGACTTTCGGAAGAACCTCCGTGTTGTGCAAGAAGCTTTTCCACTGTAGCAGTCATTCTTTGGCGTGTTTGGATTTAGATAAGACAAGTGCGCCGATGTCAGACACGAGTCTTTGCATTAGAATGACTCTTATTAAAGGCACGTGAAGGAGAAAACTAATATGAGAGCTGCTTATAAACCTTCTGAAACCATAGCTGAAGAGCAGGACATCAGCACACATGTTGAATCTGGAATGAAATTGAGACTCGGCATAAGAAATTCGAGGCAGCTGTGGAGACTTGTTCACGCAATCTCTCTAATTACTTTTCATTTGTTTCGTTTCCTTAGCTTAAGAATTTGCATGATTTCTCCTTTTTGTTTGCATTGCCACACAAACAATTACTGCAGCACTTGAATATAACATTCTCATATTGTTGCAAGCAATAATGTATTATTTGATAAACTGGAGCTTATTATGCGTATCATACCCCCCCCTCTCTCCCGTCCGTCATACCCCCCTGAAATACCTGTACATTTATACATGTTATCCAATCATCTATTTACTTTTAATTCAATGTTTTTGAACATGCTGGAAAGATATTGCTGCAGAAACAAATGCTTCATTTCTATTCATATGAAGGGTTTCGTTGGTTTCTCTCTTGGGTCCAGCTATGTGCGCATCCATAAAACAGGTTATGGAGCTCTGGATTTCCACAGAGACAGTCAACACAAATTGGAGAATAAATTGATATTTGCAGATGATTGTTATTTGTTCATTTGCCGTTTACTGGAACAGTAAAATCAATTCACTGACTCTTACGATGAAACTCAAGGTCAACGTGAACCAAATGGAAAAGAGTGTGGAATGTCACAGGTTAACAAGTTCTCAGCATCACGGTCTGTGTCACCGATCTCATTCCGAGCAAATAACGAAAGCAATCTGAACTGAGGGCAAAGCAAACAGAAAAACTAACATTCGGGGGGGTTCGAGAACAAGAAACGGAATATTGGAGAGGGTAGCCTAGAATGTGGCTTTTGTGTGAGTTCTTTTTCGTTTTGTTTTGTTTTCTCCTCAGAAGTCATTCCTGGAGGTTGCTTGAAAAAGTTAATCAAAATAGAAACACTAGTGGAGGCTGCATAAGAGTGTTTCAACAAGCCAGTGTCGCAATGAGGTGGTCACAGTTGAGTCATGACGCACTAAAACTTGTGCAGGTCTGGAAAACATTTTGTTCAGACCAGTACCTCAGCACCTCAGATGAACTCTCATTCATGTGTTGCTATGTCAACGCCTCAATTCTGTTTCTCAGGAGCCCACATAGACAGGTGCCTCAAAATCCACTACACCTCAAAACACAATAACAAGCAGATTTCTTCGACGAGCACAACTTGAGATATCTCACTATGGAACGCCAAGAAAACGAAATATGGATGGAGACTGAATCCTGATCTGACAAGATGGTAAAAAAAAGTAGCAGGACGTGGTTATCGCAGTACTAGAGCTATACAGTGTTGTGTAACACATCACCATGATTTCATCAGCCACTCTAACATCATGCAGGGTGATATCATGAGCTTGTAACCTGAGGTGGGCATGAAAAAGGATCCTGTGAATACCCCGTCGGAGGACTCATCAATATCGGTTATCGTTACTGCATATTTGAAATCAATTCTTACTCATATCTCCTCTGGCTGTGCATGATTCTGAACTGAACTCCAGTGGGGATAATGGAGCCAGTACTGCGGTCTTGCTATAACCGATGTCCATGTCAGGACTTATTTAGGCACATAATACAGTTCAGCAGGCCCTCTGTGGGAGGACGAAATAATACCTTGATAACTATGTCACACCGTTTTAGTTTGAAGAGACACCTCTTCCTCCTCTCTCCCTCTTTCATTCTCTCTACCTCCCCCCTCCCCTCTTTGTCTTTTATGTCTGTGCCCCCCCCCCTTCCCCCCGTATTCATAGTAGACGGTTCAGATACTACAGCCTCACCAACGTTCACCATATTTGTATTTTTTATTTGCGTAGTTTCCATGGCTATGGCTTTTTCTGAAACGATCCTCGTATACGATCAAGATGGTCCTCTCCCAGAGTAAGGATGCCAGTGATACAGCAGCAGTATCTGTCAGCAGCCAAAACGTTGCCTCGAATAGATAGAAAGACAACGCAGAAGAAACACCTCAGCTCTGCTTCTCTTCTCCTGTGCATCCAGACACTCACCGACGAACTGTCAAAACCGGTTTATAGGAGAATAGAATAAAGGCAAGACTAAGCTCATTAAAACAAGAAGGTGTTGAATAGCCAGCTTATATAAACTCTAATTTCACAAGCAAAGCAGAACGATGCCTTGAGCATGGACTAGATATGCCAGAAATGGGTTTATGCTTATATCATTATTTAACAGACCATTTTTCTTCCATATTATCTTCTCCAAACTGTGCGCAGACTCCTAAAAGCATCCATGCCCCTACAAAGAGACAGATAATGGCTTACTTCTCCCCTAAAACTTCTTAAGTCACCCAAAAAAACGTAAAAGCTCTTAACATGTTTATACCCATACAAGTTCAGAGGATAAGATAGTTAACTTGGTTCAATGTAATCATTCCATCAAGGCTCTATCTTGTTATTATCTGACTTGCTTTGTCTCTCGCAACGCAGGAAAACAGACAAAGACTGATTCCTCATTTCAGAAACCTTGTGACGTTTTCTAAATTCTCTTGTGAACTCACACATAAAACATTGCTTTCAGGCCCTTGTGCTGGTGGAAGAATAATTAATAAGACGCCACCACTCATCCACCTCATCTCCAGTCTAGGGGTGTATTTCTGCATCTGTGTTTTTACAATCGAAAGGCCTTTATTGATTTTCATTGTGAGAGCAAGAAAGCGAGCGGGCACGAGAGGGAAGACAGAGAACGAACAAAACTAATGACAGTCTGTCAGTACATCAATCATACCATGAACGAGAGTCTCATTGCACCAATAGTGCGTATGCTCCGAGTCAAATGTAAGTTCTCCTTTCGGTAGCATTCAAAAAGTACAAGAAGAGCACGTCCTTGGACAGATGGTTCGTCTTAGTCGATCTCATCCAACAGTCCCTCTGCATCAATGGACTTGCATAAAGTTCCGATTTTAAACGACGCCTTGTGCTGTCATTTCTTCCCGGCGAACTTCGTGAAAAATAATGTTTTCGTTTTCGTTTTTTTGGGGCAACCTAAAGATAAATGGCTCATTTTAGTCCTTTGATGTGCCTAAAGACTTCCTGTCAATGATGATCTGTAAATACTTTCTGTATTTGCATAAACACCAGGCCTTTGGAGCCTTGTCTCATTTGTGTGTAAACAAATCAGATCCCATCAGTTTGTATCATCATGAGCAGATGTTATTTTAGATAAACACACAAAGAAAGTTATCGTGATGTTATCCTGATAATACAAAGATGGAGCATTTAGCTGATTTCCATCATTTTGCCCCATTTTCACCCAAGGTTGCTTCATCCCATTACTTGAGATATAATTACACCCCAATGAATGAAAAATAGAGCAATTTGTTGACAGTATTCAATGCATGCTTCAAGCCCCAAACTATACGTTTCAATGCAGAAATATGGCTTTACAGTCGTGCCAATGTGTTCAATACATAATCAACGAAAGTTGTCGTGTTGTGTTGAATTTGCTACAATACATTAATCCGGTACATACACTGCACATCCATTGCAAACCAATTCTTTCAACATCCCTGATGACGACACGCTTGTACACCATAAGCCAAACCAACTCTCAAGGTCAAAACTGGCCATCTGCAGGCCAGTCCTTCGTTAGACACTAGCCGTTACCACAGAGAGGAGGGGGGAGGGGGAGCACGTGAAAAGAGAAAGAGTAGAGTGTGTAACAGGGTTGTAGGCTATGCTTCCCGCAGGGCAGGCTACTCAGCATGAGTCCTGGCTGGCCTGGGAGGAATCGATGGAGCAACGTGAGAAGCCTTTGACTCCAACTTTGAGAGGATGTTGCATACCTGGCAAACCCGACAAACCGTTGGCCCCAGAGTCCGCAGAGCTGAATTCCGCTCAGCCCCCCCAGGATCTGGGATGATGGCCCTAGCTGTCCTGCCGACTGACAGACAGCTCAGGCGCTAGCAAAGGGTAGAAGCTGCCGGGCTGATGTGGTTCCTCTCCTTTGATCCCCACACAGAGGTTTTGGTCAGATGAGGAACTTTCCGGCCAACCCCTCTTCATCTTCCTGTTTCTCTCAGGTGGCATCATACAGCATGGGCCACAAGGCTGCTGTCGGCGGGAGGGGAAGGGGTGGGGGGGGGGGTGGAGGCTATAGCCCACGCTGGCATTTTGGCCAGGAGCCTAGACTGATGATTGAACTCGTGTACTTGCGTCAGTATACTTCAGCATGAATCAGAAAGACAATTCAACCAGTAATTGCTCATTACTATGAATTTACACACACAAGCCCAATCTTCTGTCTTGACATAGTATGTCAAGAGTATTGAGGCTATCAGGCTGGATGGTTGACTTCATTTTGAAGGTTTTTTTCCGCCCCATTGTCATTAATAACACTTTGTTACAAGGACAAGGAGCAGAAGGGCTGACAGGAAGGGTCCTCAGATGCTCCCACTCTCATCTCCCGTCCCCTCCAGCAAAAGTTTTTTGTGTTTCATGTCTGCCTAAGACAAACAAAAAACCTCCATAAGTGTTAATTAAGTTTGACTCTAATGCAACCTTAATTACCATTCAAATGCACATTAATGCACATTTCAGTTAATTTCCGTCGACTCTTTTCTCCCAAGCATCGTCTCTCAAGTGTCTGTTTCCTTCAAATTGCCAGAGATGGAAACCTAATTCAACACAGCTGTGTGTGTGTCTATGACTAATGCCAGAGCTCCAAACAGAGATGAGGCGGGCGCCTATCCTCGCCACGTGCAATGCATTTTCAAGCCTTTCTACAGACCTTGAGTGCCTAATCGAATTTTGTTCGACTCTGAAAGCCACAAACCAGCTGTCGAGGAGTTGCATCAAGCTTATCTGCATTTCTGTCTGTGCAAATGCAGGTGTGAGTGCATGTGGGATTGTGTTTGTATGTGTGTGGACTTTCTGTATAGACTAAGTGCTAACTACACTGGAGTAGATATTTGATTAATTTGTACCTGTAGCTATGACAGGTATTGTACCTCTCAGAGAAGAATCATAAGTTTTCTTGAATGGAATTGTGAAAGTGTTGGACAAAAACCCCCAAAATGAAATGGAGGAAATCTTTGAAGGTGAAAGAATACCCTCCAGTGGTTACAACACTCTATGACACTTGCATTATCATTCATCCCAGTGGGTCTGATGAACAGCAAGCTTGGGATATTTGCACAAGAAAAAGGAAGCCTTGGCAAACACTGAGCCTTACAGTTCAATGACTTCGTCACCCAGACAGAAGTCTTACACAGACAAACACTGACGGGCAGAAACTGGCAGTGAAAGGACAAACTCATGGACATAGCTGTTACTCCCTGGTGGCCGTCAGTTCTAATTAACAAATAATCAAGCTGCTAATTGATCGGGAATAATACCAAATATTTTGATGAATACGTGACATTGGCATTGACATTGTTTGGCAGTGTCACAAGGCAGCTTAGCGTGTTTTTTCCGGAAATGTGGATGGGAATGGATCCAGACATGAATCAATCACAAAGAAAAATACTGCAAGGAAGATATGGCATGCAGTACATAGCATCTCCCACATGTAGGGTTTACAGTACACAATATAAGTACAGTATGTTCTTTCTGGGGGTTTTTTTCTCAGTTCAGTATACAGCAGCAGGTTGAGAAATGTGAAGTGGTGTGTGGGAGTAGAACCGATATATATGTGCCCTGTTCTATTTGAGATGTGTGGGAAATAAATTGAATAATGTTCTTTACATTAGTCAAACACTTTTTCTAATCCCCCCCAAAGCCCTTTCTGCTTCCTACAGTGCTGGTCTCACACTGATTTTAAACAGATTGTAGAAACTGCCCCAAATACCCTCTAAAATGGTCCAGAATCCAGCAATGCTTCCCTGAGAGATATGGCTGTAATCAGGCCAAACTGGCAGATATTTCAATATTTGTCCTCCTCCTCACACGTCTGTCAAAAGGAAGCAAGACTGTCTCGTTCTCCAAAGGCGGCCTTTTTATTTGGGTAGGAAAGGTTCAGCCTGCATCAATTAGTTTCAAATAATCCGGTTCTGTTTGCTTTGAAATCCAATAGCAGAGATTTTACACCCATCATTAAGGTCTCTGTCTTAATGGAAAAACTGAATTACCCGAGAATTGATTAGAAACATTGACCAAACATTGAATTAGAGCCAGCAATGTCAATGAAAACATGCTTCTTTATCTTGAGGTTTATAATTGAAATGAAAAATGATGATAACATTTGTGCCAAGTAATGGTCCGCGTGTGAGCGTCGGGATATCCATACTCAACGAGTTCTTGTCTTGTTTACTGAAGAGGTATGTCTCCATAGGTGGTTGCTAAACAGTATTTGTAGGCAAGGATCCAGTATATGTCCTTGCGATACTGTGTCTCTACACATGGTGGACTATTCTCATCCATTGTATGTCTAGCGAACTCACAGAAATCCTAATTTCCTCAATCTGTTGGAACTTGTTTTAGTAACCTCACCACACAAGGTCTTAATTGGTTTCCTGATATGTGTTCCTTTCAAATGGATCCTAACTCAGACTTGATTTGTTTTGGAAATGCTCAAGTAAAAGGTAAGTTCCCACAACGTCAGAGAGACGATTTCTGTGTTCGGCAACCACACGGAGGAGCAGAATATTCCCCCTCTGAAATCAGTTGTGATCCAGCCTTCACCATGGGGAGAGATGACAGGAATATTCATTATCTCCTTGCCCTGCAATCCGCAGACCCTCGGTCTCCCATTATGAACACAACAATGAAGCTTCTGGAATGATCATGCAGGCTGACCTTCACTCTCACCGAGCCTGTTCATTACCCCTGTGCTGAGCTCTGTCCATGCTAAAATGATTCCGGCATACATCAAACACCAGCCGGATGTGTGGCACTAGGTCGGCATGAGAAAAGGTGGAGGTGGATGAAGAAGAGATACAAGCACGAGACGCATGTGAAATGAAAATGTAATTTGCTTTTTCGCTGGAAGGGAAGGTTTAGTATTCCTGATGCGGACAAAGATATCAGCAAGTCCTACTGGGACACTGAAAACACGACTAGTTCACATGAGGCTAGCTAGCTCTGCAGTCGTATTTGACATTTCTCTGATATTCAACAGAGATGGGTTGAACAATGGAAGGTTTTCTTTTAAGGTAGAGGTACAGGCCTGGAAGTGACATACTCAGTAATGATGGAAACATCTATACTCGAACCGATGTGAATCTCTGCAAACCGACACGTTCTCACGCTCCCAAACCCTAAAACATGGGTACTTTCAGATTCCACATGATGCATGGCTCTCATAGTTCCTTGGTAATGCCAGCAACAGGTATTGACAGTCAGCAAGGATTGACAAGGCAAATAACAAGGTGCTGTGTGGAGGGTTTCCAAGGTGCTAGTAGGAGGGGAGAAAAAAATATGAAACCGCAACAAAATAAACATCAGATACCTGGCTGCAGTGTAAGATTGTCGACGACATACTGTAGCTTGCGCACCCGAGACTGGTAGAGATAATCTTCAAGTCGTTCGAGAGCACAAGATAACGAAAACATCAGTGGGTGAATGTAACATCATCTCCTCACTCCTTGCCCACAACTTGATGCGTATGTTGAACACATGCACAGGGACCAAAACACCAAAAGGCTTCCTTCCCAGAGAAATGGAAGAAAGGGACCAGTGTAAAGGATAGAAGGAAGTGAGGGGAGGATGGAGTCGTGAGATGCAGTTGGAGAGTGACTCACTGGATTCAGCGGACGAGAAGGGGGAAAAAAGAGGAGCTAAGACGGAGTAGCAAAGAAGCCGCGTGTGAATGAAAGCACATCACCAGGGAGGGAGTGATTGGGAGCTCATCTCTGCTGGAGGCTGATTATCTGAGCAACGGGAAGTTGATTAGGGCAAAACCGATGCCGCTAACATGAGCAGGCCCATAGACCGTGACTTTTTTTCACGGACCTCTTGAAACATGAGGGAAAAGAATATAGAGAAAGATATTCTCGAGTGCTGTCTGGAGTATCGTGATCGGACTGGAAGGGGCCATCGGAGATTTGACTGTGTGAGTGTTGAAAGCAGTTAAAAGGGTAGGAAAGTGCCCTTGTGTCCACCTTTGCGAAACATCCTCTGTTAATGCCCATCTAAGCGTATTAGTGCATCCATATCCTAAATAAGGACATTTAGTGCGGATGCAAATATGATTGTACGTTGTGGTAAGCGTAGTCTATTGCATGGTTTACATTGTGTTTACATTGCAGTTGCTTTAGCATGAGTTTCAACACCTTCCACCGAGGGATGGTTACAAAACATAGGTGTCCATCACTCTTGTGTTTTTGAGAGCGTAGACATAAAGGTTTTATGAGATCACAAGAAGTTTTGATAGAGGAGTGTTTGTAGAGATAACCCTCTTTGTACATTTTCAAACACTTGTCAGCTGGAATGTTAAACCTTCGAGTGGTGTTCCAGATGAGTGGGTATTTTAGTGCACCAAGGTGATAATTACAGTTTACACATCCAATGCTGTCAGCGATGCTAGGAATTGTAGTTTTAGTCCTCAAAGTACTCATACCCAATATTAAATACCTAATATTAAACAACATTACTATTAAATAATAAAAAGAACAAAGGTTATTGAATAAGGTGGCTTTTCAAGCTGATTGCGTAAAAGTGGAACATTTCTGCACGGTTATATTTTTATCTGACTAAATACTAGTGGAAGCCATGATAGACAGAACAGTAAGTCATCCCCATATCCACCTCCGCACACTCCCGCACCCACACAAGCACTCAAAACAGACAGCACACACCCACCGCACACAAACACACACACACACACACACACCAACACACGGGTAAACGCACCCAAGCACAAAACAATCCGCGAAACTGCGATTTTGTGATTGTAGGTTCACAAGTCATATGTGAGGTAGAGACAGACACCAGTGCCTTGGCACTTCTCATCAGATCAATAGTTCTTCTGTTCCCAAAGCAGCAGCCACTCGAAAGGTCACCCAAAGCTGTCGAAGCTCTCCAACTGTCCACCCCTACCTCGCCTCGGTGTTTGCCAGCTTACATTTGTTTGAACACAGCCTCAGAGAACAGGGTGAGCCGCTGCACACAAAGCACACGCGCACACCGTGCACACGTACCCGCACACACATGGCGAGCACACGCTAAACACACGCACGTGCCGTGCACACGCGCCTACACACCCACGGCGAGCGCACGCAAAACACACACGCAGCACACATACATAACAAAAACTGCCACGGAGAGTTCAAACACGATTCAACACATGTTTGTGTGATACAATCTACCTCCGCTCTTGACCTTTTGCTACATTCCAAAATGTTATCTGTTGTCATGGCTGAGGCAGAGGCAGAGAAAATGGATTAAGGTTTGAAGGATGCTGGAAAGATGAGCAGATTTAACGTTCGCTGTTGTTGGGTTGTCACATGTCCTGTCCTACCAAGCTCACATGCTAACTGTCTTGGCTTCATCTCAGACAGTGACACAGCCAACTCCTTATATGGTGATGAGGAAAAGGGCATCTGCGTGTCTTGATGGCCTTTCTCGGTTTCCAGTTTCCATAAAACAGGACAGTAACCATTTTCATTTTCTTGATGATCAAACAAATAAAACAAGTGAAACACTAAAGAGGAAGGAAAATCAATCAGACAAAGTGTTTCCACAAAATAACTCGAGCGGAATTACAAACAGTATTACAAAGATGAGTTTAATGGGATATTGAAAGGACAATTTCCATAAGAGTTCACTTTGAGGACTAGAAATTAATTAGGCTATTCTCTATGAGATTACAACAACAATGTTCAAACGAAAGTATATCACATGCCATCGGTCCTTTATTGGATGTATTCCTGTCACATACATTTCAAATATACATGAGATGATGCAGACATATCGTCGGTACAATTGAATAATCAGAAGGTACGGATGACATTTTCCTGTGGAGTTTTGCCTTACTGATTTGCAGTCCTAACAAGCTCCTCACACTGGGGGTTTTTTTTTGCCAACGTTTATGTCTAACATTCTTGCCAAGTGAACTATCACAACAGGACATCAGAGAAGATGATTAAGTTTGAAGTAAGACCCCGAGAAGTAAGCCCCCTCAACCTCTTCCTGCATCAATCGCCATTAATTCCCTTTGAACAAAGGCGGGTCGTTTTTCTCATCCACCACGGTGTAAAAAAGAAATGACTGGCTCGTAATGGGCAACAACATGCAGCGTGAGTCATGAAGACGTTTAGGGTCGTTTACTATTTCTCGTGAATAGGTGGCCTGGTGAATCCCAAACTCTTCCGATTATTCTTCTAGAAGGATGTTGGTGACGTCGCGCGTGTTTGGTTTGTTTAGCGAGGACTCGGATCCGATTCCCCAGGACACTCACCTCAGGGATGGTTAGCATGATGCTGTATGCTTCTATTCAAGCAGTAAAACCTGCTCATCAAAGATCTATCCAGTACGTTCCAATGGGTAGGGTCCTGTTGACAGGTCTGCTCCTCATTCTGGACATGCTTGTATAATATCTACATTCAGCCCTTTTCTGACCACGTCATTTAAAACAATATAAACTGGAACAGGGTAGGAGACATTTTAGATCCGTGTATCCAAAGTTTACATGGCGCTGTTACCACAGCTCGGGACAGAGAATCACATGAGTGTAGAAACGGCTTTAGAGAGAATGTGACAACATTGCCCCGGGGTGTGAGCAAAGTTGTATTATATGTTATGCTATGATATTCTATTTTGCCTATTTTCTTGACTCTTTATATTATGTAGAGGACCCATTTGTGGCCTCTTTTAAAATTGGATTGCAACGGTCACAGGCTTAGTTGTAAAACCCACCCTGAGGCCAACATGACTTGATGGTTTTTAATTAGGCTGGTTGTTAAAGTTGTCTCTTGCCCCTGCTGTGGTAGGAACAAATTGTCAATGAAAACTATACACAGAGTTTAAAGTCATGCCAACACACAAACAAGCTCAATTTAATGTAATTTCCAGCTTAAAAACATTTCGAAAGAACGATATTCGTCTGGTCAAGGGAGTCACCTCCTGCCGATTAGAAAGTCCACACTTCTTAAATCTTTGACCCAGTTGCTCCAATATCTTCCAGGTATCTTCAACTTGAATAAACTAATTTCCGTAATGGCTTGATAAGATAAGACAGTGATTTGTTTTCTGCTACATTAACTCGCTGAGACACAGCATTTCTTGTCTGTTGGATAGGAAACAGATGTTCTCTGAGAGGAAATTCAAGCAGCAGACATGCTGTAAAAGCTAGTCCGTAAAATATATTCAAAAAATTCTTATTGAATCTACCTAATGCAGCTGTGCTTAATCATTCATGAGAAAGCTGGAGCCAGAGTTAGCTACAGCTAATCGTATTAACTGTGCACGGTAAGGTGCTGTGTTGTAAACCGGATTCAGACCTCAAAAAATAACGTGCTGATGTCTCCATAACGCACAGCTAAGCAACTCTATTATCGGGAAGGAGACATACGTGTGGACAACCTGGACAGACAGGTTGAGACAGACAGAGAGCACAGACTCAATGCCTCCGCATTCTGCTTCGTGTCAGACGTGTCGAAAACACATTCCCGATCCGGGCTTGTAGTTTGCACTTCCCATGGAGATCACACTAACGACTGCCTAACTACCTGTCAGGATTTCTATCACAACAGTGGAAATGCAAAGGAGTTTCTACGCCTTAACATGGCACGAGGTCTTAGCCATATGGGATTCTACAAAAGGAGAGGAAGTTTGTGTTGTGGCTGTGCACTTCACAAACTACATCGAGTGCATTTTAAGTGTTTGGCTATTTTTGATGAGCTCTGTCTACTTCCCCACCGAGACTCATTTGTTCTTCCCGTGTGATTTCTGTGTCAGGCCAGCTCTCAAACCCGCACTGATTGTTATCTTGTTAGGAGGAATACAAAGTCATTACCTCTGTTTCTCCTATGGCAGAGACTCACTGCAGACGCTGCTGCATGAGAAATTATTTAGAGCTGAGTTGAATTTATTGAATTTCACCACAGAATTACCCTTAGTGTTACTAATGATTTAATCTCACTTCCATATTGGATTGTAACCAATTAGGAGAACTCCAGAGGATGACGCTTTTCATGGAAAGTGAGGTGTGCAGCGTGGTGTATTTAGCCAACACAAATCCACTGACTCCTTCACAATATGCAAAGTACCACCAAGGACTCCACAGGTAGTTGCTCGGAATCAACACAGCAGAACCTTCTAAAGATTCAAATAATGTGGGAACAATAAAGAGGTCGATTTTTTTTCCCCTTTTTGATCCGGTAAAAAATGTGTTTATTGTTTGACAAGGCTTTTAACCTTCCTTCCTGTAGGTGTACAGTAAAAAAAAAGGTAGGTCTGTGGAGAATGCACTCAGCTTCAGCGCCAGTCAGTCAATAATGGAGGTAGTTTCTGCCGCATACTTCTATGCACATTTCATTTACACTTCATAGGCGTGTGTTGGAGTGTGTGTGTGTGTGTGTGTGTGTGTGTGTGTGTGTGTGTGTGTGTGTGTGCGTGCGTGTGTGTGTGTGTGTGTATGGGGGGTTGGCATGCATTTGCGTGTATGAATTCCGACGCTTGTTTGGCATCAAGAGAGACGAAGCGTCACCAGACCCATTATTAATGATATCAGTTTTAGCACAAGTGCAGCAGGTGCACTATAAATGCTGTCCCACACATCACCTATTATAGAAATGGAGCACGCAGTAATGTATGCTATCCAGGCTGCAGGCCAATGCTTTTTTTGCCACACACACACACATATATGCACGCATGCACACACACACATGGACACACAAACACATATGCACACCCACGCACATACCCATACATATATGCACACCCCCCCCCCAACACCCACACAGGTTTAACGTCATTTGGATGTAATGTGACTTCTGTGTCTCTAGGTAATGAAGGTCATTTCTACCCGCTGCATGTGTATCAAATTGGAATAGCAATTTTACAGCAGCATCGGGTACTGGCAGAATCCCTTACAGCTCTTAAGTGAAAATCAATGGCAGAGGCTAAACACGGTTTAAATCAGACCAGACTGTCCAGTATGATTCTCACAAAAGCTCTAAATGAGCCAGTGGTGATCTGCATTAAATTAAAAATAAGTGTCTGTGGTGTGAGTGCGAGAGGGAGTGTGTGTGTGTGTGTGTCTGTGTGTCTGTGTGTGTTTGTGTGTGTGACTATGGATGTATGCTGTCTGGCCAATTACCTGTTTTCCCTGTTAGTACTTTGCTGTTTGCTGGGAGCAGGAGAACCCTCTTCAATAAACATTTAATCTGACCCATCATGTTTGAAATAGAGGACTAACGCCTTTGTTTCCCCTGCCCTTTGACGCTCTTCTTCTCTTAGATAGAATACAGTCCGTGGACGGTGGCTACTGGAACAGGTGGTGCTGAAACAGGCGTCTGATGAAAGCCAGAGCTGATGGGTTTGACGGAGGCTAGATGAAAGCCTTGTTTCGGTAAAGCTAGACACCGTTTCTCCTCTGTATGTTGCTAAGTGCAGAAGGGAACAAGTCGCTGGCAGCCCTGAAAGCTGAAAGTAAGTAATAAAGTGGCTGGGGGGTGCAAGGAGGCGGGTTTCCGTCTCCAGCAAACACCTGGCAGTCCAAGTTGTTTATACCCAAGACATTCACACACTACCTCACCCCAAGAACCAGTTATTTTTGTACCAAATGGCATTTGGGGAGAAAATTAAGGAGCCCCATTACTAAAGGGAAGAGATCAGCCTTCAAGGAAGTAAGCCAATGTGCGTGTGGTTGGTTGTGGTGTGTGGGTGGTGTGTTTGCATGTGTGTGTGGTGGGCTTGTATGTGTGCGGTGGCCTGTATCTATGTGTGTGTGTGTGTGTGTGTGTGTGTGTGAGTGAGTGTGTGTGTGTGGAGGGCTTGTATCTGTCTTAGTTTGTGTGAGTGTGGAATCTGTGTGTGTGGTGGGCTTGTATGTGTGAGTGTGTGTGTGCGGCGGGCTTGTATGTGTGAGTGTGGAATCTGTGTGTGTGGTGGGCTTGTATGTGTGAGTGTGTGTGTGCGGCGGGCTTGTATTTGTCTTAGTGCATGTGCCTGTGCGTGTCTCACTCCTCAGAAATCAGCACGTGACACATTTCCACAAGCACTCCCTCCTGCTCCGTCTTCTCTGCTCTATCAAACAGCCTCTGAACCTCAGTAGAACCTACATCAGGGATGGGAGAAAACCTCTCATGTTGCCATGAAAAAAGCCCTGTGCCCTCTAAAACAAGTACCGTAAACAAAGGGTATTTGCCTTTGCAAAGCAGCATCCCGGAACTCATTCAAATACGCTAAATATCTTCTCCCATCTGTTATTTTCTGAACCAGAGGCATTGAGCAACCTATAATTCAGAAAGCCTCAGTTTCAGTGGGCATGATGCCTTGCCTGTGAACCACAAAGGAATGAAACGACAACAGAGGCAGTGACTTTGATATGCAACGAGAACGGTGCATCTTTTCTCTCTCCTTTCTTTCATCCGTTCTTTCTTTCTGTCTCTCATTCTCTCTTTTCATTGTTTTTCGAACTGTTTTTCCCTATCCCTCTCTCTCTCTATCTTTCTCATTCTTTCTCTATCTCGGCCTCTCGTTCTCCTCTCGCTTGTTCTTGAACCACGAGGACAGTTCATACCACAGACTTTGGAAATAAAAAAAGGATTCTGGTTTTCCCCCTGATAAGATGAAGGCCTCCTAATTTACTTTGTTCTTGTGAAAGCTTTTTTCCCTTTTTCTGCTGCCAAGGAGAGAGCACTCATCATACGCGGTATTACCAGCCTGGTATCGAACCATGTGGGTGAACGTCCAGTTCTTCAAAGTAATCCTGAAAAGAGCTAAGCTTTCTCCAATCCAGAACAGGCCTTAAGTCCTTAAGCTCAGAGAAATTCACCATGTAGGCTTGTGCTCTAAACAAAACTAAATAGACCGCTTTACAAAAGCAGCTCTGTCCACTTGCTCACCAAACCTGAGTTATGTAGCTAGATACAAACCGTGACCTCATTAGAAAACATCTCTGGACTATATCTGTAGGGTTCATGAAGACTGCCTAATGTCTGTGGTCAACGTGTGTTTTGTTCTGAAACATATACGCATCCGCACACACCTGAATCGGAACATTTCTTTTGAACATAATTATCCTCTCACTTATGAGATCGTATTTCAAAATTAACTTCTGAAGGTCTCGCGGTATATTATTTATTCAAGCAAAAGAAGTTAATTAACTGCCTTGTAAAACGAGTTCATTGCTCACTCACCTGCTAACCAAACCTCAGTCATTTCAAATCCTTTGAAAATTAATCATAGCAATTTCAAATATAAGTGAAAGATAAATAGGCTTAAAGGTAAGTATCTGAATGAAGCAAGCAGGCAAAAGGTTGAATTAGCGACGACGCTCAACATCGTGCTGTCGGGGGGAAAAACAAACATTCAATTTAGTCTGTTGTTGCTAGCACTCCTGTCTAGAGTCGGTGAGATTCCTTCTTTATCCTTAGGACTTTTTTGAGAGAGAAAGCGCAAACAGTAAAAGTGTCGAGGTAGATAGACAGCCAGAGAGAGAGGGAGAGAAAAATTCTGTGAGTGTCCACTCACAGTTTTTTAGTAATACATCACTCACCCATTGGCCTCCAACAAACACTGTGTTTTGGTCCATCGTACATTTTTTTTAAGTACCCCTGAGGAGTAAATACTGTAGGTATTAAACAGACTGAACAAGATGTGCCATGCCACTAAACTGAAACAGGAACCCTCAAAGCTGTGCAGATGTGGATTCATGTGACTGAGGTGGGGTGTTGATGCAGGTATACTTAACCAGTAGGCGGTCGCATCAAATATCATTATCTGGCAAGGGCTTTTCAGGAAGTCATATAAGCCTGGCCAGGTGACCAGCGTGTCTCCAAATGGACTTCTGTTTTTGTCTTGTTCGGGAGCAATTCCATGTTTTGACAACAAGTGCTCTCCTGTGCCTCATTCTGTGGAAGCCACTTCTGACCAGCACCACGGCAACACAGGAGCTCGCTTGGATCCCATCCAAACCTCATCACCAGCAGACCCACCACACCCGCACACACACACACACACACACGCACTCACACACACACACACACACACACACACACACGCGCTGTTAGAGAAAGACCATCAACAAACAAAGATGATATTCTTACATAGGGTATAACAGGCTAGAGGTCTCTAAGCTCATCACAATGTCATTCATTCTGCTTCTGAGGAAAAGTAACACTGTACATTTCCAGTGTTCATTAAGCTAGTTCTAAAATCACAACACAATCCTGGGACCCGCCAGTCGATAGAGGCTTGATAGAGGCCGTCGTAGATCATAGCATGCTTCTAGAAGCACCCGGTCTGCTCCCTCGCACCCGTCACTCTGGGACGGCGAGGAAAACAGACTGACGCCAAGACAGAAGAGAAAGTGATGGAATGGAAAACAAGTGATAGACCAAAGGATGTGGAGTGCTGCTTTTATCAGTGCTGCTCAGGAGTATTAGCCAGAGTGGAGGCAAGGTGTGCTCCTTATCTTTGATAGAGGTCAACCCTCACAAGGAAAATGGTGAAGGGATAAGATAGGGGGATTAGGCTGTCTTGTAATTACGGCTCTCGGAAAAATTATGCAAAATGTCCACCAATCAATGCGTGAGGTCAGACTAATCCTTGTGCAGGGCAGGTAGGGACATGGAAATCAGGCCCGCCAATACTTTGCTGTCTCCCACGGTGACAATCTCCTCAGCCAGGCAAAGCCACGTTTACGGGATGAGAGGATGAGGAGGAGTCAGTTATTCAAATCGGATACAGTGTTGTAACACTCGCTGGACTCGGTGGACAGCGATGTATTTCGGTTTCGCACCTTGGATCTTTCCGAGGACGACCGATGCTCCGTACTCGCAGCGTTTCTCAGTGGGATGATTGACAAGCGCGGATTGGAGAACGGGAGGGGTAGACACGGAAGGAGGAACAAGAGGAGGAAGGCGGGGAACGAGGTTCAAGGTTAGTTTACATCTGGCGCGAAAGGCCTCGACAACGCTTTCTTACCCGCTGCCACGCTGCTTAGACAGGCTGATTAATGGTGTGAACAGAATTTAACTGCCTGCCACAGGGCACAGGCCTCACTGTTCGACTCTCTATCACACCTGCGGTTTACATTATCGCTTATATCTCTCTCCCACCGAGTCTTCCTATAGCACCTACGAGGGAAGCAAAGATCGGATTTCGCACATTGAAAATGGCACCGATTTGAGCGATGTGGAGAGCGTAAAAGCTGAATAATGTGTCCCGTAACAAGCATCCATTTCCGCTTAAAGGGAACGGAGGGTCTGGCAGGCAGATGGGACTCTTCATCTCGTCTGCGGCGCACGTCTACTGCGTTCTTCATTTCTCAAGACGGAGGGCCCATCCATCAGAGACGGAGCCAGCATGGGCTACATATGGCATCGAAGATCCAGTAATAATCCCAGTTAATCACTGTCACAGTACAACAGCATTATCAACTGCTCACTCATACACATCAACTCGTCGCATCAGGAACAATCGCGTGTGCCGTATTAAACTGACGAATCTTCGCGCAGCCTGTAAGGGCCTGATATAGCCATGGGCACAGATGGTCGAGACAATGGCAGGGTAGAAAAGTATTAATGATTCCTAATGCAAATATATCCCTCTTTGGCTCTGTCTGCCAAGCCCTTCCTGGTGGGTGTCACTGCAGGGATCTGAACAGAGGTGATTGAAATGCATTCAATGTATTATTTATGCTTCTTTCTCTGCAGGGAGCACTGTGGAGATTGAAAATGCACCTTGTCGGCTCTCTGGTCCCACAAAGGAATCAATGTGAGAACGCCACTAACCTGCCACTGGCCACAAGACTGATTGAATTCAAAGAGGCTTTGAGGCTTAACACACTTCTGGAGGGGGAAACTTCAGTCCATACGAACTCTGCCATGGAATAATGTGGCAGTTCAAACAGTGGGTGTGTGTATGTGCAAGTGTGTGTTTGTTGACTGCGCAACATGCCAGTGAGCATTGTGAGGGTGTAATGGTTGAGCACGCATGAGCTAGCGCGTGTGTGAGTGTGTGTTGGTGAATCGCCATGAGCCAGCGTGCGTGCGAGGGTGTGTTAGAGAAGCGCCCATACGCCAGCGTATGTGTAGGTGTGTGTTAGTTAAACGCCCACGAGCCAGTGTGCGTGTGACTGTGTGTTTGTTGGATGGGCTTGTTCCATGTGTGTATGATTGTGCTTGGTTCATGGCTACCCGCCCCAGCCATCCACCTCCTCGCCCCTCACAGCTTGTCATGTCCTTGCACCACTGTTCTCCTGATGGATAAATACTCATCTGTATTCTGAAACTGCAGTGGTGCCCATGATGGAGGACCATCTTCGCACACCAGGCTGGTGTCTGTCCATATCACAGTACCCCTGTCCAGGGAACGTTTCTGTCAGCCACGGCCGAGCGCCCACGCAGTCACCAATTAAATGATATCAAACGACCGATGCAGTACAACCTGAAAACAGCATCAGTACCATCTACTGACATTGAACGAGGGCCCTTCAATCACGCTCGCACATACACGCGCTGTCTTTCTCTTCCTTTCTTTCTCTCTGCCTTTGATCCGCCACGGTCAGAACATCCGGCCGCAGCCAGCTAGGGGACCGCACGCTAGCAAGGCCAGGGAGGAGCTGTCCAGTCATTTCACTGAGTCGAATCCGTTTAGCGGGGAGGTAGAGAAGTGGGAAAGGCTGTTTCCTTTGTTCGTTCTCTCCGAAGCCGTCGCTCTCCAAGGTGATGAAGTAGGAACAGGGGTCTTCCGGATGAAAGCCGCTTCTTGACACACGCTGACTCGGTCTTAACGAAATATTCATCGGCGAGTATAATACTGAATATAAACCTGGACACGATTCATTTCATATGGGTTTATATCCACCCACATTCAAAGCTAACTAATGAGAAAAAGCTGCTGGATGATGGCGAATGACTAAACAGTGTAATAATGCATTTTCCTTCCATTTTGCTATTGTCTGCAACCTCCTAAAAGCGATGCTTGGCATGGTGCTCTTCCAGGTCACGGAGTCGTGGTTTAAGAAGCAGCATTATGGATATTTGGGCCCCCCGTGGAGAAAGTCTTCTAAGGATGCTTCACCATAAAGTGAAACCTTGCATGACCGGGACACCTGGGGGGCATGCCAAGAAACCGTCTCTCCCTTTCACACTGCTTGCCTCCACTCCATCCGTCTCCTTATGAATCAACATGCTTCGCAATTTCCTCCAAACAAAACTTTAGTACGGAAGGGAACCAGAACGTTGAGCTTGTATCATTGTTGGGGTTTTTCTCTATATAATGTCTGCGATGGATTCGAGTCTCTATGGTGACGGCGCCCCAGTGTACATTTTCATTTATACCGCGATGAATGTGTTCCATTGCTAGACTAACCTGATCTGCAGTCACTACAGAAAAGACAATCATTAGCAAGGTTCATTACCTTGATACTCTATTACAACGATCCTTTCGAAATGATCTTTCAATCCCAGTTTTTCCACTGGAATGATGTCGTCAAAGCCTTATGATCTGTGGCTCACATATAAGCAACATAGATTGTGTCTTTGATGTCCTCAATGCATATTTGATGTTCTACAGAACTAGGCCACATTGATCTCATAAAAACTGCTCAGGGTGACCTCTGAAAGAGTAGCCAGTGATGTGAATCTGCTTGTTTTCATGCCTGCCTGCCTGCCTGCCTGCCTGCCTGCCTGCCTGCCTGCCTGCCTGCCTGCCTGCCTGCCTGCCTGCCTGCCTCCCTCCCTCCCTGCTTGCCTGCCTGTCTGTCTCTCCATCTGTGTCCCTGGCTGTCTGTCTCATTGCCTGTCTGTCTACTGTGTGTTAAGGCAGCGTATCAGGGCCTGCCTGAGGCCTGCTGGCATTATTCAGCTGTCTAACAGCTCCTGGCACGGAAATTCTACCCGCCTTGATTTGTATTCTACAAACGCGTTGCCAAAATATCCGCAATCCCCCGATGCTCTGCATTTGACAGATTTTAATAAATCTAATATAGGCAGTGCACTAAGTGTTATTGCTTGTAATATGGGGGTTTACGGATGCTGGGTTGTCGGACGACAATAGTGGTGACGATAATGGAGAGACAACCTCGTTCTAGAATGGCCCGTTTGGTGTTTTTGCGGTCCGTTGCACTCGATATCAGCTCGGTACAGAGCGTCTTCGAAGATGCCTCACATTTAGTGTCAGTACTTGGGCGTGATGGAAGTGAAAACGTGGTAGGTACGACAGTAGGTCTAAATGACTAGCAAATATTGGTTGGCTCGGAAAATATGGTGATCTTTGTTCCTCACTCGATAATTTGACAAAGACACCTTCGGTATTGGCATGAGGCGGCTAGAATGGCCGCCAACACTCCCATTCAATCTTCACAGCAAAGACAGGTAACGGATACAAATGCTGAAGAATAGTATCCGCCTCTTGCTGAAATATTAATGATAGTATCTATCTCAACGCTAAAAGCCATAAACTGATTGATCAAAGCCTCACAATGACGTATCGCTTTAGCGCAAGATGCAGAGGTAACGATTAGCATTGCGATAGAAGGAGATGAATTCGTTCTCCTAGTAAACCTGAAATATAGCGCCACTCTTTCAAATCAAACGAGAGATCCATATGCATTTTCAGTCTCACTTGAAGAAAATGGGATGTGCAATAAACGCTGGAATGAATGTAAAGTAGATTGTAAGTCCTGTATTGAGTACTTCTCCATTATAACTTGTTGGGTCATATTTGTGGCGAGTCGTGTAGGGATTCCCCAAGGATTTGATATAACTTCACACTTATTAGAGAATATACATTACGCCATTAGAACAGTTAGATCAACATCAGAGCGTTACACTGGGTTACAAATAGCATCTGCTTCGACAGCTTCTACAGTTCAGACTCATGTTTATTTTGAGAGATGTGTTTCTGAGTGAATAGAATAGCTTTTTTTTGTCTTCAGAAGTTACATGCAGAATAGACAACAAAACAATAAACATGTGTCTTCCAGCTTGTTGACTTGTATCCATACTGTATCCAAGCCTTTCCATGGCCCAAATCCTTCAACAACTCACCCAATCACCCACTCCCTCCTGTCTAGCTCTTTTTTAGTAAACATCAATATTGAATATTCAATTTGTTTATATTTGTCCCCAGAATACATTAGCGTGTGTTTCTCTATGGGGGCATGATGATCCCTTTTTAACAGTCTGGCTCCACAAGCTGTCACCATATTGACATGAGAAACTGACGCAAACACAACATGACAGATGATCTATCATCTCAACCCAGAAACCTTCTGACAGATGAGGAGGGAAAGAGCTATCTCAATCTGTCAAGG
Organism: Plecoglossus altivelis; assembly: GCA_036571765.1. Classification (NCBI taxonomy): domain Eukaryota; kingdom Metazoa; phylum Chordata; class Actinopteri; order Osmeriformes; family Plecoglossidae; genus Plecoglossus; species Plecoglossus altivelis. Next base: position 11,149,719 of record BROE01000001.1, read on the forward strand.
AAACTTAAGTATGTTCCATGACCAAAGACCGGTTACGGCAGAGCGTAGCGAGACACGCTCAGCAACAGTCGTCGCATGTCTCCTGCTCATACGTTCGGCGCAACACGCTAACTCAAATAGTTACAACACTAATGCCGTGTGTACACATTTTAAACAAACATAGCTCGGATGTAGCCAACAATCTGAACAACAAACACTGCACTCCTGTCCTCTATGCGTGCGCTGCAGTGGTGCTTAGGCGAGGTATCTGGCAAGCGGCTGTGCATGTAGGCTATCCTGTTTATTTTTGCTCAAGTGCTTTCCATAACAAATGGCCATTAGGGACCAAGGCGGTGTCAGAAAGCTCATTATCCGCAGGCTTGTCTGGGAGGTGCCGGGTAAAAATCCCTCCCGGACCACATCAACCTGGATTACGCTCTGGAGACCACTGTCCTCAGAGATTACAAAATGTTGGAAATTATACACACATGCTCATTAAATTGAGGACAGAGAAGTGAGCTGGAAGTCATTATAATTATGCTTTAGTCATGGTTAGGGAGTGTTACTTTAAACTTGCAAGCTCACACCGTTCTGTGGAGGGTAAACACCATTGTCCTTTCTTTGCCCTTTTATGTTTGACGCATAATTGTCCCCGGGCCGCAGGTAATTTGGCCGTCAGTGACTGTGAATAAATTCACATTTCCAGTTACTGTACCAACAGCGAGATACCACTAGACTCAGGATGAAATGCACAAATCAAGGCAATGAACCTGAAGTGACTTTGACTTGGAAGGTACATTCATTTTAACAGCAAGCTATTGATGATCTCCAGCACTATAGACAAGAAAAAAACTGAAGCTGGCCTCTGAGTCATAAATAAGTGTAGGCTGTGCATCTCTCTGACTGGCTTCTTTGAGCCTTGCACACTGGCTAAGAGGTCACACTCACTTCCTCTTCTTTCCCTCCCATTTGAGTTCAGTGTAAAACAGTAACTTCTGAACGTTTCTCTGTCACAGCCAGTTGGCTAGTCAAGCTCAGGCACTGGGGAAAAACTGTAAAACGCTTCTCTACCACGGTCCTCACCACTCAGGACAGTCTCTCTACCACGGTCCTCACCCCTCAGGACAGTCTCTCTACCACGGTCCTCACCCCTCGGGACAGTCTCTCTAACACGGTCCTCACCCCTCAGGACAGTCTCTCTACCACGGTCCTCACCACTCAGGACAGTCTCTCTACCACGGTCCTCACCCCTCAGGACAGTCTCTACCACGGTCCTCACCCCTCAGGACAGTCTCTCTACCACGGTCCTCACCCCTCAGGACAGTCTCTACCACGGTCCTCACCACTCAGAACAGTCTGTCTCCCACAGCCTCCTCTCACCCTTCAGAACCGTCTCTGTCCTGCTGTCCTAACCCATCAGAGCAGTCTCTCTCCCCAGTCTCTCCTCCACCGTCCTCACTCCTCAAAACAGAATCCCTCCCGTTGTCCTCACCCCTCGCAACAGTCTCACCTGTTGTCCTCACCTCTCAGAACAGTGTCTCTCCCACACTCTCCCTCCCACAGTTCCCCCCTCCCTCTCAAACAGCCCCCAGATTACCAGCCAGGACAGCCGAGTGAAGAGCCAAGCAGCTACTGCTGGCTGTAGCATTGTTCCACTAATGAGAACATCTGCGTTGGCATTAGCGGCTGTCTCCTAGAGAAGGTGTCGGTGTGGTTCTGGCCTTTGGGGCATCTGCTGTTGTTAAAAGCACTATTTACACACTGGCACCAAAGGGCACATCAGTGGCACAAAAATAACTGCAGACTAAAGGGACACACAAACTACCTGGTCTACTACAGACATGCTTTGTAAACCTGTGCTATCTAGAACCCACAGAATACCCAGTATACCTATTTCATTATGTTTGCAGTCTCTGTAGGGCTGAAATAGCGATATGGTCATTCCTGTGTTGTAGATAGTGATCTATAGGTTACAGTTCAAACTATGTCAGGTTTTACTATACAGTGTAGGACTGTGTTACCCTTGAGGTAAGTATTTAACCTTAACTGCTTCTGCTAATGTCAGCTTGTCCTAGATACAGTATGGGCATCAACAAAATTGGAATACAATAGTGTAAAATGACATGGAACAGTACTACCCCCTACTGGACTGTTTGAAAATGACAATCAATCCAGGGTAGAATCGTTTTATATTAGGTTTTACATTTGGAGGAAGCATACATATCGATCAATCTACAAAACAAGACACAACTACGTCTCCGTCGAATCATGGCCAACTTTATTAGATACAGCGTGGTTCCATATTGATCTAGATCGATTTAGCGGAAAGTGACATCTCTTCTGACACCATCGTGAGTAGCGGGACTTGCCATTAGAGAGCAGGGGAACCAGGGGAACCGTAAAATGGAACAAAAGGTGCAAAAACAGAACATTCTCTCCCGGGGTTGAGTTATCTTCCGTTATCGTCCAGTCTAACGAGCAGCGGTGACGCTGTGGCGTGGCCAAGACTAGTCAGTCATCAGAAGACTCCTCATGTCAGTCTGGCTGCTGGTCTATATCCTCTGTTCCACCAGCTGGTGCCACCAGAATAGACACGCGGAGTCTAAGGAGGGGCTAAAGAGACACCAGGCAGCCAACAGACGCTGGCTATCCCTTTTCAGCATTCCGCAAACGTACCCCTCCTCGCTGGCGGATTTCACGGATCAGATACGACTAGTAAACAACGAGTGAAAGCTGCTCCGCGGAGCAGCTGCTGATCCAGACGCCATCAGTGGTGTCCTGAAGAGAGGGTGGGATTAAACCCCCAGGAGAGATCTTCTCTCTAGAGCCCCTTGCCCACCGCCGGCCAGCTGACAGAGACGTGATAAGGCTTCAGTTCCTCTTCTGACACAAAGTCCGGGGCGTGGCTCATGAGGTCGTGACCTCGGAAGGACTTGGGGAAGGCGATCACGTCCCTGATGCTGGGCGCTCCCACCATGACAGACACCAGGCGATCCAGTCCTGGAGGAAGCAGGAAACAGGAAGTATTAAAAAAACGACAGCGTAGATGAGTGTTGCATCGCAGCGACGTTAATTGTATCTTTTTTGTTTTCCTCTCAGAAGAGCCCAAACGTTTTTCAAGCATTGTTCGGTCGATTCAATCCGAAGGTGATGCGCTGGCTCACCCAAAGCTATCCCACCATGAGGGGGCGCTCCAGAGTCCAGGGCCTCCAGCAGGTGAGAGAGGAGAGACGGATCCTCCTGAGAACACAAACCCGCCATCGATCAGAACCGACTGTTTCCTGGCACAGTGTACGGTTTGATATTAGAACTACTATACTTAGTACTGTCGCTAAAGGCCCAGAGCTTCGCATTCATAAAAACCCTTTGGTCCGCTGTCTATTTCCGAGAACACAATACATGATTATGTTAGACTCTTGGAAGCCCTCGGGCATGTGAGGAGACCCTGGAGCAGAGAGACTCTGGGGGGGGGGTTGCAGCACGTGTAGTTCAGGGACTCAGGGATGGAAGATCTCTATTAGTAGCTCCTCTGACAGGCTGAAATTGCTGCTCTAATGGCAGCTGTGTGTGTGTGCTCCCCGACCAGTCAGCCTGTAGCCTCGGGTCAAACAACTGCCCGCACATCCATCACAGGCTTGGGTATTTAAGGTGCGTTTTATGTACTCCGGAGATTGGACCACTGGGACAGTTCACGTCCTTTTGCTGTTCAGGGTAAATCAAGTGTAAACTGACACACATACTAGGGAAGCATGGCTAACAGTGTCATCTGACAAACAGGAAATCAAACCTAAAGGATGATCTGACAGACGGGAAGTCGGACCTGAGGGATGTTCTGACAGACAGGAAGTCAGACCTGAGGGATGTTCTGACAGGCAGGAAGTCTTACCTGAAGGATGTTCTGGAGGACGTACTGTTGCAGGGAGGCTTGGTGGATCCGGATGGAGCCTCCGCCGATCTCAGAACCGTTCAGAACCAGGTCGTAGTGCTGTCCACGGACCTGACAACAGGAAAAGGGATATTTAGTTTCTCTGTTTGGATCCACCTTAAGGATTCGATTACACTGATAAGACATGATGGTACTAATAACTGCTAAATAAATCATCTTTTTCTTCAAAGGATGTTGTTCTGACTGCCGGCAAGTTCCAAAGCAACACTCAAAAACAACAAGCATGCCAGTGCTGTGTGTGTTGCATCAGTGTTTCAGCAGAGAAAGAGCACAGAAAGGCAGCCTCAATCAGTTCTGAAAGCAGATTCACTTCTCCCTATAGGGACTGAGCTGTCTTGCATAGGCCCTGGCCAGGAAGCAGGCAGTGGGCCTGTCTGGCAGGGAGCCACCCCCTAACCTTGTGTGGAGAGGAGTAGAGGAGGTGGGCGTCTTCGGGGACGGGCGCCGTGAAGGGGTGGTGGGCGGCCTCCAGCTGGCCTGGATCTTCCTCCTTGGGCAGGAACAGCGGGAAATCCACCACCCACAGGAAGTGGTAGGCTGAGGGGTGCCGCAGCACCACACCCTGACCTTCCAGCTGGTCAGCACACTGCAGTCTGAGCTTCCCTAGCAGGGGTCTCTGCGGGAGGGGAGAGGAACCAGGAAACAGATCGGTACGGTGAACACACTCAGAAGGTATAACGGCGAAAGGGGAGGTCATTATTTGCAGCGTTAATAAGGTGTGACGTGCTTTACCAGCCAGTAATCTAAAGTGAAGTCAAAGCTGTTGTGTCAGCTTCAGAAACAACATTGTTTTAATGTCCCTCCACATAAGTTCCAACACAATAGTTTTTGTACTGGAGACTGACTGATAGAAGAGCGGACTGTAGGTTGTTTTCCTAATTCTTGAACCTGGGTGCTGGTTCCTCCCAGCCAGGGAGAAATCAATTCCTCCCTCTCTCTCGGAACATAAGGTCTGTATTGATTGAACACTCGAATCAAAGCAGCTGCCAGTCTTCGGGTTTTGTGATGGAAACACTTAACACGTCAAGATGGATTGGATTTCAAGCAGGCGCTATCCTCAAAGATATTCCTGAATGTAAAACACTTCACAAACAGAACTACTAGCTACTCAGCGCAGAGTAAATAACACTTAGGAGTGCCAAGTCAACACAGTAAAAAGCAACCAGCAGGTTCTGGTAGGATTCCACAAGGGCTTAGACGGTTACCAGATCTGAAGACGTCATAGTGATAATACTTCAGTGAACCGGCTGTACTCAATGATACTTGTCTGACAAAACGGAACCAAAGGGCAACCAACACTTTCTAAATACTAGGATACCCAATCTCACCTCACTGTCCAGCCAGGCACATGCTATGCTAAACATTGACCAAGGAGTGCTTGGCGTCTGGTCTGGTGGTGAGGAGCCAGGGAGGGGTGGGGGGGTGGTGGTGGTGTGTGAGTGTGACCCACCACAGTGTCCAGAGGGCCAGCAGAGAGGAGGAGCAGGTCCCCTGGCCGGGCCTGAGCTGTCTGCAGCAGCTGCTCCCTGGCTGAGCCACACAGTAGTCTGCTGAGGGGAGACTTCAACGTGCCATCTGCCTTCACTGACAGCACGCTCACGTCCTGGGAGAGGAGAGGTAGCGAGAACAAACGCATCCATCCATCCACCCGCACACGCACACACACACCAGAAGACACAATGAACAAACAGACAAAAGCACGTACATAGAAAAACACACGCAGAAGGAGAAGAACATAAAACATTTAGGCAACCAAAGGATGCATGCACGCACTCGCACACACCAAGATCACAACTCACTTTGTATTCATGTGAAGCTCTTTAGCCTGAGGCAGTCGTGAGCAGCCTTGAATTCCTACCAACCTCTTATCTCTCTATATAAATTACTAAATCCAATCAATCATTAGTTATAATACAGCACACAAATTAGGAATGCATTTTCTAATCATCTGGCTCTGCAAAGGGAGAGCATGGAAGAAGGTCTACCATCTGAACCAGTGGGGTCTGATCCTGCCTCGAGCAAAATATGGTATCTACGACGTTTAGCTGTTTCATCACAATCATCTTGAGTCATTGATCATGCTGAGAATGAATATTTCACAGCAGCTGTCTGTTTCCTTTAGTAAGGCATGTCATGAGGGTTAGCGGGTGAGTTCCCCAAGGCAGACTCTACCTGACTGAACTGGGCCTTGGCTGTGTGCTTGAGGGATTCCAAATCCTTCCCCTTTAGAAGTGACTGTGAAGAGACAATGAAACACAGCAGTGCGCCAATTTGAATCCAACCCGCCGACATCTAGGAGATGTTTGTATCCTTGTCTCGGTAAAACTAAAAACCTTGACAAACTATTTGCAGCCCCCCGGCAAAGGAAGCCACAATATTCATAGTGTCAAATTCTTGGATTGGATCCTATAAAGCAACTTAAACAAAACGGCATGCTAAATCTGTGTGTGTGTGTGTGTGGGGGGGGGGTTCAGGTGTGTGTTTTTCTAGGCTGGACTCACTGCTCCGCCTGGGACACAGATGGCCTGGATGCAGCCTTGTGGTTGGTTGAGAGCAGCTTTGAGGAAATGAATGTCTGTGTGCCAGAACACCTGGCTCACGTCCACCAGCTGTACAGAGCGATACACACAGGGCTTCAAAAAGTCAAGGCAAAACAGAAACATTTCCCTTCTGGATGTCCCTTCAAGTCCTGCATTGAAACCCGCAATCACGCACCCAAACAAACATACACACACACAAACATAAACACACACAAGCATACACACAAACACACAGTAATGAGCGGACCTTCATGTCAAAGCGTGTGTCTGGCTTGTCCACACCGTAGTCTCTCATGGCCTCCTCGTAGGTGATGGAGGGGAAGGGAACCTTGACAGGACCTTTCTCCTCAGGCCAGGAGTGCTGCAGCAGCCCCTCAATCAGTGTCCGGACGCCTGCCTGATCCACGAAAGACATCTCTATGTCGACCTAGAAAGGCAGAGGAGAGGAGAGGAAACCGGAGTGAAACGACAGGAGCCTCTGCAGCGATGAGGGCAGTGCATGCCGTTTGAAAGCAGAGTGGGTGGGTGTGTTCAACCCGGCAAACGCTTTCAACTGAAAGAGACGTGTGGGTGTTAGACTGGGCTAGACTCCATTAAAAACAGCGCAGCACACGGTTCATCTGCAACCGCCAAACTCTCTCTGTCTGGCCTTGGAAGTCAGCTCCTGGTGTCTCTCTTCACACAGCTAATCACCACATTACCTGGGTGAATTCCGGCTGTCTGTCTGGCTTGGAGCCTTCATCTCGGTAGCAACGAGCAAGTTGAAAGTACCTGCAAGATAAGAAACATTCACATGAGAGGACTGTGGAATGCCAATTTCACATCACAGGGTGGCGTGAACGGAGCGCCAGCGCCTGGCGTGGATTCCATCCACTTCGGTCCACCTTCTCAGAGTCACACAGCTATAATGCTTCCAGCAGAACAAGACCGGATTACCAGCGGAAGCTATAGATCTTTATGTGCAGGACTCGGAGCGTTAACGACAGACATGCCTCGAGTATAACTTTACTAAAGGATCCGCTGAACTGATAATCAACATACACTTCACTTAACTAACCAATGACAGAACTCAACGCTTTTCTGAACGTTTCCCTTGTGAATCTTCTAGAGGGGACCTTCAAAATGCTGGGCTGTTTTGAAAGAGACTGATGGAGCGAACCTGTCAAATCCAGCCACCATGAGGAGCTGTTTAAACTGCTGAGGACTCTGGGGGAGCGAGTAGAACCGGCCAGGCTCTCTTGAAGGAACTACAAACTCCTTAGCACCCTGGGAAAGAATAAAGTTGGAGAGATAAAATCATCCTGTCTATCTGGGACACTTCTATGTAAGGGTATATAAGCGTGGAATGCATGTCAGTACAGCCATAAACAACTATGTGTTGATTTAATCGTCGGGGCTTGAATTCATAGGGATGGAATTCCACAGGATGGCTATGTTTCATAGAACGGTCCTACTTACTCCTGGAGTTCTCTTGAAGAGGGTAGGAGTCTCCAAATCCACAAATCCTAAAAAAAATATATTAAAAAAACGACCACATATTGAATACTTTGTCCATTTCTGATCTTGTTCTTTTCTCTTTGTTTCAGACTGCAGCTTTTTAAGTTGTAGATTATGTACTAAGCATAGGGGGAGAAACAAATGTAATGAACAGCTGTATTAAACATTTGACAAAGATCATAGGAACGACAACAACATAGGAATAACACACAAGTACACCGCTAAAGTCAACCCTGAAGAAGAACTGGAGGCTACTTGGTAGGAAAGCAGGCGTAGTTGATAAGAGTTGAGTCCGATGCCTCAACGCACCGTGCATATTACAGAGGTACTCTCTCATCTTCATCACCAGCTGGGACCTCATTCTCAGATTGTTCTGCATCTGAGAAGAGCGCAGATCCAGGTACCGATACTGCATCCTCAGGGACTCGGACTTCTGGGAAGGAGAAGGAGATGTGCTTTGATGTCAGGCTAAGTTAGCGACTTGTCTCGTCACTCAGAAGTCGGATGGGGGTTGGTGCTCACCTTCACAAAATCTTTGATTTCAAAAGGGAGTTTCCGGCAGGTATTCAGAACCTCCACACTCTCAGCACAGACCTCAATCTCTCCTGTGGGCATTTTCTAGAGAACACACAAAACACGCAAACACAGACGTTGAAATTAGACAGTGTCCACTCATCCCAGAAGCGATGAAAAAGACTTTGGCGATGGTGCTACGAGGGGAAATGTTACTGTACCATGTACATATCATTTAAGAAGACCATCTCGATGGCCATGTTGAGATGTGTCCCTGTGAGCCCCAGGATTGCTGGCCTCGTGTCTAATCCCAATTAAACTGACCTTGTTCTCCTGCCCTTCCGGCCGAAGCCTGACTGTGCCCTTCACTTTGATGACTGACTCAACTGTCAGATCACACAGAACTTTCTTCAGATGACTTTCGGACTACATCAAGGGACCGAAAATAGAAAAAGACATTGTCGGGAAAATAAGATTAAGTCAGTGTGACAAAGTTCTCGATGGTGTTTCAGGGATAACTTCATGGTATTTGTCAACCGTAACCTACCTTGTCTTGAGGGATGAGAATTTGTGTCAGACCGCCAAAATCTCTCATGAGTACAAACAAGTCTTGTCTGGTGGAAAAGAATAGGCACAGTGTGAGCACAATCCTAATTATATCACAAATTCTCAGATGGACTAAACGATGACCACCCAACCTGATGTACTGCACCCAACCGCATAAAGTGACCTCCTCGCCCACGTGAACGGATCTCAACTCTCCACAAGTGTGGCTCCTAAAAGACAGGCTGCTGGAACCTAGAGAGCCATATGAAAGTTGAATAAGGACAGGAATGACGTTCGCTGAACTGTTTTGACAGTCACATTAAAACGAAACACGGGTTGACACATAATGTAAAATTACCTGCGGTGCTGCACGCGAAGTTTCTGTTTGTATTGAGTGTACATCTCATTCGGGGGATGTTTGATTTGGTCAGATGTCCTTGGCTCACAGTTGGAAGAGCGGTGCTTTGCCAAAAGGAATATGCCCTGCTGTCTCGTCTCAGCGCGTAGAGAACCCTTTGCACCAATAGCCTGCTTTTATTAGCCATTTTTTCAAGATTACGTGCTGTCCTATGATGTTCCCATTCATTCAATGTCAACTAACCTTGTACCTTGTCTGAGTAAGGAGGCACAAGTGCACATGACCGGTATATTAAAGTCATGACATGATTATGTACATGGTTGACAGAAAAAGATAACACAAGATTCTGATGATAGATACTCATAAAGTCAAAAATCAATCCGGATAGCTAGCGACATCGAAGTTTAACTGTTCTTTCTCCATTTAGTTTGCTTCTATTCCTATGGCTAGCAAGCTAGTATGCTTATGACATGTTTTTGCTTCCGTAATAGTCAGGCAGCATCCACTGAACTTGATATACTTGGATGCATCTAAAAATCGCAACTGGCTCACAGTATGCTGTTTGGATATCAGCGATTTTGTTCTTGTTCAAATTTAGAACAAAATAATAGAGAATTGTAATCGATAGATTCCATAAGACTATTTTAAGGACATTGATTGTAAATATGAATATAATTGAATAATTTATATAATATACGAATGGTTGTGTCACGGTAGTGAATTCATTGTATTTCAAGGTCTTATTGCATTTGAATTCACAGTGTAATTTTAGAGTTGTATGATGCGGCAATCGACTACACAGTCTTAGACCCTCTTTCAACGGGTCTGCTGCAGTTGCATTCTGGGAAAGCGCGATGTTCAAACTCATTTTCTTTTTCAGTCTGTTGTCGTTCTCTTGAGATACTATGGAGACACGGAACAGGTAGTTTATGTATTCAAACTGTTATAAATTAGCCAATTTCACTCAATAGTGCGGGTAACTGTCGTGCCAGACGTTCTTGATATAAACTCGGGAATATGATTAACCATCATTATCAATATCATCAAAATGTTCAGGCTACAGTACTAACAGCTAGCCTAGCTAGCTTAATCCACGTACTGAAGCAGACGTCCAGGCAATATCGACTAACAGTAATAGTATTTGACATGTCTTATAAAAGTCACGCCAACTGGTTATAACTTAAACTATTTTCTCAGCAGTATCGTAAAGACTCCACTCAACCGAGTTTTGACACATAGACGAAGCAGAAGTTACAGGCGATCATGGCGCAGCTGTGTTGAAGCAACATCGCAACTTGGTTACACTCCCGGTCAACTAACAGCTCTAAGAGTACCGACGAGCAGAAAAGCTCCGAAGTCCCGTGATATTACGGTAACTCAAATGAAGCAGCGTACTTAGAAGCTGTCCTGTCGGACATATACGCAGAGGACATTTGCGAAACATATCCCGTTAAGTAATATCAGTGTCAGTTTGTACTGATAAATGTCCTTTTTTTCTGTTCCCTTAAAGAAACTCGTTGATCCTGAACAAGTGTCCCTGCTCGTCAAAGGGGAATGGCGATTGTCCTACGTTACCCCTCTGCATTGTTTCAAATACACCCAGCTGAAGTCTTACTCCAAGCAGCTGTCTGCATTTATTGTGTCAGAGAAACAGCCAGGCCTGGCAGTGGAAGTGGTATCCGATTCCGACTTTAAGGTCACGTTCTCGGTGGTGCTCGGGCTGGCGGAGACGGCCGAAGATGCTGAAACAATTATAATTCAAGTAAAAGTTCCACCGCACTAGAATATTTTGGAGTTTTTCCTGGAGGGTTTAGGTTCGTTGAGGGACTGGTCTATGGGCGTATGTGAAGCCCTCAGTGACATTGCTTGTAAAAAAAGATCTATACAGAGCTTTTTATTTGATATCAAGTTAGAAAGTCTAGATAGTCATTGAAACGCATGTTATTTTCCCTCCAAACTACGCAAAAGCATTTTATGCATGTTGCGTATTAGCTTGCTAAATTGCTAGTTGAATGCATTAACTGATGCTGTACCACTTTTATTTCCCAGATTCAGTCAAAACCATTATTTGCAGCTAAAGATGTACAGAAGGTATTATGGAGTGGCTGGCTGACTTGCGTCAACGGAGACCCTATCTATCTGCGCTCGCTTCCCCCGGAATTTGTGTGCCTGCCTCTGTTCTGCAGCAGAGGACCAGAGTCCCTCACTGCACTCGTCAAGTCCTGGTTTCAGAGGAACTTCAACTGTTGTTTTGGCACTCTCGGCATCAACTGTACCAACCTGCAGTGGCTGGCGTCTCTGTGGATGGGCTGCCACACTGACAACAGTATCCAGCACCTTAAACTGGTGTGGACCCTGCCCACACTGCCCCCGATGGACGTGACGTTCACGGTGAATTCCCAGGACGCGTGGGAGCTGTGGAACAGCCTCCGACAAGACCAGGATGTCACCGACGACAGCAGCGTGGACCTTCAGGAAGTGACCCGCTTCATGCAAGGGCTGAAAGCCCACTTCTTCAGGCACTTCCGGGTCGATCTGTCAGCAGGGAAACTTGTGCAGGTGACCACGGCGCTAGGCTCAGCTCACCACAGTGGCAAAGTCAAGGTACAGTTTGGCAAACTGACATTAATCAGTTCCACACAATATCACACGTACCTTTTGGGATTTTTGTTGCATCTTATACACACATGTATCATTTAAGATAACTCTTAATAGTGGATTTTTCTTCCTTTCAGATTGCTAACAGCAGCTACATGACGACCATCCTCATGTTACTGACAGAATGTGCTCTTCTCAAGATGCCTATCTAACTGCACCGGCAACATTTGTATATTTGTACAAAATACCTGTGTAAAATGACCTTGTAAATATACTAGTATTCCATGTAAAAAGGCATATGAATTCTAGCACAACCATGTCTTTTAAAATCTTTTTAAACTGTTTTTTATACTGTTCCCATGGTTCTCAATATTGTTGGTTTACAGCGGATTGTTGCAACTTACAGCCTTCACACACTAGTCCAAGTGTCTGGTTACTTTCAAAAATCAGGTCTGATGTACAGTGAAAATGGTATCAAGAGAGAAGTCCCTCTGTACTCCTGAGTAACAGATGTGTGTTTGTTTGACATGGTTCTTTTTCGGCAAGATTATCAATAAAGTTTGACATACAAAAGGACAAGAGAAGAGATGGGAGCATCTGTTTACTACCAGCATGAGTCATTTTCTATTGCACAGACAGATCCATGATGGTTCATATGACTAGAATGCCACACATTTTAATCAAGGCTTACAGACAACAGAGGCCTTAAACCTTCTTCAAAACAGACATAACAGATCTACTGCCTTCATCCCCCCCCCCCTCTCATTAGTCTTAGATTTCCCAAAACTCTGAAGGGTGACACATTCATGACAGGAGTATGACATCATCCACCACTGAGTAAAAGCATAGCATATGCTTTTATATCACGTTTCAGAAAGCTGACATCAGCACGATGATGGACACATCCATAGTAGCCTGGTTCCAGAACTCGGCTTGGTGAAAGTACGATGAAACTACTGTTTTGGCCTAGGTCTCACAGCATCGCAGCTAGTTATACAGTCCATGCAGTTCGGAAAATGGCTACATTTTTCTTCCCTTCACAGGTAAAAAGGGTGCTATCCAAGCCGGAGCACATACAGTATCTAGGTTAGTGTTTCGTTCACCAGCTTCATCTAAAATATTGACTCTGTGGCAGTGACATGGTGACAATTCTGTAACCAGGGTTTTTTTTACATAGATCGACTGACAAGTTCAAAATGCATATTACAACACGCCTTTCCGCTTGCTCGCTGTCCTTTCAGTTTACTTGCTGTCCTTTCCATTTGCTTGCTGTGCTTTCAGTCAACTGCTGTGGATGTGTTTATGCATCTCATTCGCCACAGAATTGGTAGAATGTAAATAAAGTGCAGACCGTTTTCGAAATGTGATGCCTATAACGTCAAAAGACCAGTGATTATGTGTCAACCTGTTGCACCAAATAACCACTTTCACACTGCCTCGATGACACACCATAACATGACTGTTTTATGGTCAACTGTTCAATTGTGACATTTGTGAGAAAAAACTGCTTTTTTGGGGACCAGATTCTCTCCCCTACCTCCAGAAAAAAAAACGCAGAGCCCCAGAGAATGCTCAGCGTCATGCTCTTAAAAACAGCAACACAAAACTAAAGAAGAAGAATATCACAGTGCATTCAATTTAGAGGAGCGTCAAACATGTTCCTCACATGACCTACTTATGAGGACCAGCACAAGTAGAGTGACTCCATCTGCTTCAAGCCCTGGGAGAGGTTGTCTTCAAGCCCTATGGAGTCTCTGCATGGAGACATCTGGTCATTGACCAGAGTTGATAGGAAGGAGATGCACCCTAACATCTTGACTGTTATTCTAAAGTGCAGAGGCACGGTGTCATCTCTGTAACATATAGAACAATGGGGGAAGTGAAATCATTGCATTGGGGACGATAACAACAACAAAAAATATTTTAAAATCCTTCTTCACGGGTGATGGGTGGATTCCTCTGGGGATTGGCCCGGACAGTCATGTGATCTACTGGTGGCGCAGCTACGGACCAATGGCAGAACCATTCAAAAAAAAATAAAAAAAATAAAAGTACACCGGTAGTGAAGTGAGCGAAAGCCGTTTCCTTGGCATGCCAGCTGAGTGGCTGTGAGAGAGAAGCAGTCCCTCTCCGCTCCCTTCATGTCAGCGTGAGAAGGTCTCTTCAGGAGGGCAACAGTCACCAGGACACCGTGATCCTGGAGTTGCCTTACCAGATGTGAGATTCACAATGAGTCATTTTGATAACCCCCACTCCGCCGCCCAGTCGCCTGTAGTTCATGCCTCCGTAGAGCCTGAGGAAGGGGGGGAGAGAGAGAGAAGAAGAGGGAGGGAGGGGGAGAGAAGGAGCAGGCAGGGGTCCACAGTGAGACATTCGCTTGAAACAGATGAGGCCAGATTGAAGTACACGGGAGACCCAAAAGCAGTCAACAGCAGAGTCCAGAAGGCCTACCTCCACGTGTTAGCATCAGGGTCGTACACCTCGATCGTTTTCAGATACGTCGTGCCGTCGAACCCTCCGACTGCCATCAACTGCCCGTTAACCACAGCCAGTCCAACCTGCAAGAACAACAAACATAAAGAAGGTGACACACTCAGCCAACTGATGACGCCAACCTGCCTTTACACACCAGAAGCGGAGCGACACTCACCCCGCTACGCCTGGACGTCATGGCGACGACAGGGGACCACTGATTGGTCCTGGGGTTGTAGCGCTCGGCGCTGCTGAGCTCCGTGGTGTCGTCGCGGCCGCCCACAGAGTAGATCATGTCCTGGTACACAGCGCAGCCCAGGTGCTTCCTGCGCGTGCCCATGGGGGACACTGTGTGCCAGCGGTTCTCTTGTGGATTGTACCTCTCCACTGTGACGGGACACACACACACACACACACACACACAGGTACATACAGTTTAACCTACGCAAGCTGCAAACTAGGCTTGTGTGTTGGACCCCCTAACCTCAAACACACATTCATGTAGTTGATCACAAAAGGTAAATGCGAGCAGCACCAATAATGCCTTTGCTCTCAGACCAGGCATGCCTGGTTGCCCTGCGTCATCAGCGTGCGATTGAGGCGTACCTGTGTTGAGCGGGGAGGTTCCGTCAGAGCCCCCCACAGCGTACAGAAAGCCGCCCAGCACGGCCACGGCCACGCCCAGCCTCCTGGTGCTCATGGACGCCACGCGCGTCCACTTGTTCTCCTTCGGGTCGTATCTGGAGTGCAGCAGCAGGGGTTAGGGGAGGGGGGAGTCACGACAGCATGAACACACAGCAGACACAAATACCCTACCACACCTACAACACGCTCTCGTTCCAAGGCAACGGACCGTAACTACAGTGGGCATACGCACAAATACCCAACCCCTGTCTAGCCAGCCGAGAAACAGGCTGATCCAAAGCACTCACCTCTCGACTATGTTGAGACAGGAGACTCCGTCCTGCCCTCCCACGGCGTACAGGTAGCCCCCCAGGACAGCCACGCCCACGCTGGTCCTGCACGTGCTCGTTGGAGCTACGTCGCTGCTCCACTGGTTGGTCTTGGGGTCGTATCTGGGTCACACGGAGAGTGGACGACGGCGACGACACAATTATACAGGGGTGTGGCTTTCACTAAATAAGTCCCACCCACTTTTCTGGAAAACAGCAAATCTGGCCTCCCCCACATTTTTTTATGCTGCCTCATACTCAGTTATTATATGAAGCTGTCTCACCCACACGTGAGAACAGACCTAAGCCCCGGTGTTTACGTAGCGCTGGTAACTAGAGCAAAACCAAGGCGGGCAGGTAATTAGTCTTGAAGAGGTGGACCCTAACCCCCCCTCCCCTCCCCTTCGCCCCCGCAGGACTCACCTCTCCACACTGTTGAGGTAGGAGGACCCGTCGTGCCCGCCGACAGCGTACAGCAGGTCGTCCAGCACGCTGACCCCGACGCCGCAGCGCCGCTTGCTCATGGACGCCACCATACGCCACTCGTTAGTCTGGGGGTCGTACCGCTCCACGCTGGAAATGGCGTCGCCGCTGCACCAGCCCCCGACTGCAGGAACGCAGAAGAGGGAACGCGAGGAACAGGTGAACTTTGGGCTTCATTGTGTTTCATTGTATTTCCATTCAAATGTATTACTTCAAGGCAACAAGAAGTGTGTACGGTAAGTGCACAAGGAAGGAACAAGGAAGAAACAGAGCAACAGCCACTTTATATTAACTACAACTCTGCATAGTTCAGGAGTCGATTCAGGTTTTTAGCTATGTGGACAACAGACCTGCAAACAGCACCTCTCCACAGCGGATGGGCTTCCTCGGCCTGGTTCTGGGCCCCTGCATCAGGGGCCTCTCCTGGGGCAGGAGGAGGTAGTTCTTAGCTTCATCCACCAGGTCCCTGGAAGAGAGGAGAGGCCAAACCATGATCGTAACTCTCAGTACTCAAGCAGCCAACACACGGTGCTTTGTTATCCTGGATTTGGGTGAAATGACTAATGATTCGTCTGTTGCTCGGTAAGCGAGTATTTAATGAGGCCTGATGGAAGGATGGGAATGTTGGCTCCAGGTCAGGTGATCATGATGCATTTGCAGCTCAGCGCACCTGCACTCCTCATCGCTCTTGATGAGCGGGTCCGACCCCACCGTCCCCACCAGGAACTTGGGGCTCAGGAGGGGCAGGCGGACGTGCTGCAAGACCTGCAACCACAACACAACCACAGTGGTCAGAGACCTGCTACCACAACACAACCACAGTGGTCAGAGACCTGCGACCACAACACAACCACAGGTCAGTGACTTACAACCACAGGTCAGTGACTTACAGTGACCTAGAACCCCACCACAACCACAGGGTCAATAACAGTACCACAAAACATAAGCAAAAACTTCATCCCATACTTGCATGAACACAACTGTTGAATAGCTATAACACTTTGCAGTTCAGTACAACTTTGACCTATCAAGTTCTATTTCCAACCAGGGGGGTCGTCCACTGAGGGGAGAGGAGATGAAACCATGTGAGGAGCACCAGGCAGGTGGAAACCAAACCATGTCTGACCTGGGGCAGCTGGGGTCGTCGCTCCTGGATGCTGTACTTGACCCAGGCCATGACAGCGTTAAACACCTGCTCCTCACTACGAACGTTCAGCTCGTCGCTGGAGATGATGTCTATGAGCTGGTTGGCAGGGAGAAGCATGAACTCCTCGCTCTCCATAACCTGAAGGAGAAGAATGATGCAACAGCTTTGAAGGGATATAGACATGTATTGAGCGGAGATAGTGGCAGGTGAACTTGCCAACACGTGAAAGCAAATGTTAACACCCACAAGTACAAGAAGCACCTCCAGCTTGGATCCAAGCAGTGAACTGTCTCTCTCTGCTTCTCCCTCTGCCTCTCCCCCTCACACACTAAAGAGAGTCCTCCTCACCTCTTGGAAGTTATGCTGGGTAAACTTGTCAGCTATCCTCAGCAGCTCTCTGCAGGAGTGCGTGTCAGCAAAGGCCCTGATGCCCAGGCAGTTGGAGGGGTCCAGCTGCCTCTTGAGGAACTCGCAGCACGCCTCTTGGATCTCGGCCAGCTGCAGGAGGCAGGCTGCTGGCAGAAGCGTCTGGACGTTCCCCTCCTCCACGGTCACCTGCAGGTGGGGACGGAAAGAGCACACCTGCTTAACCGACCGAGGCGGTTGAGTATCTTTCCGTGACTTTCAACAGCGAACATCGAGACAGCCGTCTCGTAGCATTAGATCAGCCTTCACACTATCCATCCTAATGCATCCGCTATCCGTTACCTGCGAGGTGTATGCGAAGTCAATCAGCAGCTCCATGGCTCTCTCATCGATGTCCCTGATGACCACCTCAGTCTGCCGGCTCTCGGCCAGCTCCCCAGTGAACATGGCCCGGAAGTAGGGGCTGCAGGCCGACAGGATGACCCGATGGGCGTAGATCTTCTTGGCTCCCACCACCAGCACGACGTCGCAGAGCTCCCTGTGCTTGCGAAGCAGGTTGATGACCTCCAGCGTCTGCCTGGGGTGCTTGTCGGACACGTAGGGCATCCGGGCGGGCTGGGGAACGCCCTCCGGAAGCTTGTTGGGGTCTCCCAGGGTGCAGCGGCTAGTGATGTCCATCCCGGTGTTGTCTTGGCGAGCGCTGGCAGCCCTGCGGGAGGGGGGAGGGAGGGGGGAGGAGAGGGGAGGGGGTGTAGCGGAGGAAGGGAAAGAGTTGGCAATGTTGCCAACATTTAGCAGTACTTGAATTGCAGGGCATTCGGCGTATGCAGCTCATGTGGAACTTCATCCAAGCTCAAACTCTGTGTTGTATCTTAACACAATGACAGCAAATAGCTGAGGCTATATCCTTTATTAGTCTCTAAAAGGCCTCAGAGATTATGAACTGCAGGCAGCTGTTAGGCTCTGACGGAAATCATACTGGCTAAAGACTTAGCACTCCCACCTTAACCAGTCTCCAGACACACTCTGAGGTCAATTTGAGTCGGGTGGAGTCAACTATGAATAGAATGACAGATTGACTCTATAGCCACAGTGGCAACGACAGAAGTCATGATTTAAAATAGTACTAAGGTACACAATGAAAGCAAACTTGCAAGCTCACACGTCAGTGTCTAAAACAGAGTGGATGGCAATTTCAAACCAAAATAACCCAATCGACTGAAGATGAGATGATCATGTACCGTAGCGTCTACAACACGTACCTGCGCATTGGGTTTCCGTCCATGCACAGAAAACGATGTTTGGTCCACTATTTGCCGACCTAATGGTTTAAAAAAACGTCATACAATCACTTAACTAGACATCTAAGCAACATAGGAATCTAGCAAGCTGAATAGCTAAACATGATTGCGTTACCAGACCTTATTCTTCCTTCCTTGTAATGAATAGCGAGCAAAGGCAAATTTAGCTTGCTAACTGTTACAATAGCCTAGATAGCTGGATCGGAAAATTGCGGCTAATACGTTTTGCCTTAATTACTGAAGTCTAAGTGTTTGAATGACATGTTAGTTAACTTACGACATGCAGCCTAAACCCAGTATGCGTGCTCTAACTTCAGCCGACTTTCTTGTCGGACTATCTAGATTTAGCCTTGATGACTGACACTGTTGCTAGCTAGCTAACGTTAGTCGTCCACTGCACTGTGTTTTGATCTGTGTCACAGGATATATTGACTAACCAAACATACTGACTTGCGCTTTTTCGATTTAGGAATATGATTCGGCTGGAACGGAACAAATACGAATCGAAAATATGTACCTTATAAACCCATTCCAACGTCCGGGTCGATCACTGATGTGACTAGCACCTACACAACTCTGAATAGGATGGACTAGCTACACTAGGCCAGCTCTATCTACACATTCCACGAAATTCCCACTAACCCTTTCCGGCTGCGTGTTCTGTCATAGGAAATTCCAAAATAAAGGTCACCAATTGCGGAATGTTCTGTATTTTTGAAAGCGAAAAGATGTCGGTATAAATATTCATGCCAATACTGTGTACATAAACACTTGCAAAGTTGCTGGCATTTATCTGTCATTAGAATTGTCAATGCGTATGAGTTTTCACGGCGGCCGCTGCATTTTCTCACTCTACAACTAGATGGCAGTGTTTGACTATCAAGAAGACGACAGACCGACGTTTCTTAAGCCACCGGGGTGATTTGTGAGACCGTGTCGTCTGTGATAAGTGAATCACCTCTGGCATTAGTGACAAAGCCTACGTTCATATCTGATTTCCATAAATGCTTGATGACATAAATAAATGGGGGGGGGGAACATCCCTATCTGATTTGTTGCAGGCTTTCTATCCCACACTAGAGGGAAATGTGACGGAATGGGTTGAGAATTGAATGACAATGCCTTTCTCTTTGGAAATGGAAAAAAAGGCCCAAAACAGATGAACTCTCCGGGTTTTTCACACAATGTACCAGAGAAGAAGCACCCTGCACCTGCCTGTGCTACCCTCTCTTCTCCTACCCTGTCTCCTAAAATGTTTCCACGTGTCAGAGCTGGGGATTGGCGCATGGATTGCACTGTGACTCAGCTTCAGATTGAGTATGCAGTCAGAAATATCTGCAGCCTTTGTTCAGCTTACTTTATAGACGAGCAGGCGCTCTACTCTGGTGCCATCAGAATGTCTGAGAGGCCTAAACAAAAGCTGTCTTTGTTATCTAATTTATCAATCATCTATGAATAAAGTTGGCATTGCAGGTATGGTACAGAGAGGACGCCTATTTGTTCAAGGTTTTATCTCCGTTGATACCGCATACAATAGCCTGCTGTCACTCTTTGTGTGGGTGTTTGTGTGAGTCTGTGTCTGCGTGTGTATGAGCGCGCGTTAGTGTATTCGACATTCTCCGCAGCCTAACTATCTCTGACTAAAATTGTCTTCGTAGGCCAGAGGTAAGCTTGGAGCTTTCCATCGCACAAGCACAGTTAACCTCCTGAATCCTACCATGCTAAATGAACTCGGCATTCCTGCACCGAGAAGCCGTCAACAGCATTCAGTTGTGCCAAACAATATTTAGCTCTGTCCAAACAGGAGACAGGGTGAGTAAACACATTTGTTTTAGACTATGTACCGAAGCATATATCACCCAACACTTCTCTGAACCAAAGCTGTTAAAATGATCTAGAGATGTATCTGAAGGCGGCGTGCAGTGAAATCCCCGCAACCAGACAGAGAGGTGGGCCGAGGTTAGACAGAGTCCCCAGCTCATTAAACCATCGTCAAGGAACAGAGTCCAGAGTGTGCCCCACCGCAAGCTGCATCCCTGGGGCTATACCAGCGAGCAAGGCCCTGGAGCAGAATCACCTGAAGCACTTTCTCCGTGTCTACGGCCAGCCTTTCCAGGGATGCATTCAGGCCAGCGACAGCATGGTCTACAGGTAGAGATTACAGGGTGTTTACAAAGGGCAAGAGCATAATTAATGTGTGTTGATGTAATTAATGCGATTAACCTACAGAGCCTAATCTATGTAGCATACAATAGTCAACCTTTGTCAAATTATTGGAAGGAGATGATATTTTAATGCATAAGCAAGTGATGATTGTTGAATTATTGTCCCAATTATTGAGCGATGGTCTAGACAGTATTAGGCGACTGAATTCCACATCCTGTCAGGAATGTTTTAAGAGTATTTTACAGGAAAGACTGGTTTGGTTCTTTAAGTACCTTACATAATCAAATAATTTGCAAATAATAGGCCTCCTCTGAGATGACAGTGGCACACCATAGAGACAAAACAACATTTATCTGCATGGGTGACAGCTGTTAATCAGTGTAATTGTTAGTTGGGCATTGACGGTCCTCGATGGCGAGGATTAGGCTACTTTTACTGCAACGTAAACAAACTCAGTGGAGGGCTGTCAACACGTCTTGAGCTGATCATTTATTAACTCCGGGTATTAATGATCCAAGTTTAGGTAGACTCAGCAGGTGTCGAGTTAAATACTTAATGTCATCCTGAAGCTCATCATCGAGTGTCGTCTTCCGAAGAGAGGCCGCGGGGAGTCTTGCGAGCACTTACGCGTGTTTGATGTGAAGGGCAGAGGAGGATACAGCCGTACTCGGACAGCTTTCGGTCTTGCCACAGCGAAACCCCATTATAAGTCAAACTGAATAGCTGCATCGCAGGACGTCAGCCAAACGTGCAGCGAGACATTCCCCCAAACATTGATATCCTTTACCGTGTGGCTTCCGGGTAATGGGGCGGAACTTGGCTATCATTTGCAGCAGTATATTTCACGGGTTACTGTGCAGATTTTGACGTCTTTAACACGGAGGGGATTTTGAGGTTTGGAAGCTGCTCTCAAGACCTTAAAAGCTGATTCATATGCTCATCTGTTTCTGTCTCTCAGTGCCAACGTTACCCTCACTTCTAGGAAAGTCTATTTGTTATGCAAAGGTCAGGGAGTCCCTAGTCTACCAACAGCCGTGGGTCAATAATGTGTGTGTGTGTGTGTGTGTGTGTGTGTGTGTGTGCGTGCACGCGTGTGTATACTTACATAGGATGGTCTCTACCCGCTACACCATTCAGATTCAATCTTCTATTCCCCCACCTGTGGTTATCATCCATTCTCCTTATCACCCTTGTGGCCAGTACTTTGAGGCAGTCGCCTTTGTTGATAGCCTATGGTAACTCACTGTTGAATTATGCATTAACAACATATCAGAGCTTGCAAACGCGAACCCGTTACCTTTTATGTAGTGGTGCAATTAAGTTTTAAGACCATTTATTTTTGTTATCATCATTTGTTATGGCGGGTTATTATCAGTTACACAACAAACACACATAAAAACAGTAAATCATTCATTTGAACAACACCCTCGGTGTCTTCCTTGTACTATGGCAGTCTAAGCTTTGGCCACAATAGAAAGCTGTTCCCCATCCTTGGTAGTTTTGTGTATTACTGCATCGTACAAAAAATATCATTCATCTCCAGAGAATCTCTGGAGATGATGAGAGGCTGCGCTACTACATTTTCTTCTGTCATATAAAAGTCTAATTATAATATGTCACGAACTGGCTGTGTTTTTTCTGTGGATGATGCTGCTGCTCGGCCCAGGCTTTTCATCAACAGTGATTCTAGGGCAGGTCTTCTAGTGCTGTGGGCATAATGACCGTGTAACTGCTGTAACCCTGTGGATATATGTCACCTTACAGATAGCTCCTAGCCCTCTAATCCAATACACCATAGACTGTATTAGGACAAGGGCGGGGAATAGAAGTGATGTTCAAGCAGCCTTTGGGGCTGGAGGACTGTCGGGAAGTTGTGAAAATATCATGGTAGATTGCGAGAAAGGGTGGTGGCGATGATGATGAGAATGAGGATGATTACGGCTGATGAGGTTGACAATGAAGACTTCCAGCGAGTTCAAACGTTAACGGTAGATGATCACGCCAGGTCGAACTGTGAAGGGTTGACGATGATGAAGACGACAGCAATGGTGAGCATTGTTGTTGCGTTCTGTGGCGCTCTCTAGAGTTCCTGGATGCTGCCTGTGGGACTGCTGCTCTCATCAGTATGGCGCGCACACACGCTTCAAGCCTGGGGTGGCGTTCACGCTGTTCCGCTGTGCTCAGTACGTCAGGCCATGATGGCTACATGGAGTCCAAGCTATTCTGTAAGGGCTCATTCAACGCACTGTTCTAGCTCTGTAATATGGAGCAACGCCTTGCATTATAATGACACAAGCTTCCTGGATAATCCTCTGCATACAGTATTATTATGGACTGGCGCAGGCACACGCGAGCCGTACTAAATGGTGATTTCATAGGGAGGAGGAGAGTAGGATGGAGAGGGTGGAGGGGAAAGAGGGAGAGCAGGGGAGGGAGATGGTGAAGGCGGGGGAGGATAGGGAGAGAGACATGGAGGGGGTCAGAGAGAGAGAGAGACAGGGAGAGAGAGATGGAGAAGGACGGAGGATAGGGAGAGGGATAGGGAGAGAGAGATGGCGAAAGAGCGAGAGAGTGATGGAGATTCCACTCTGACGGTTGCAGCAATGAAGCCATTGGTGTGTCCCCTTGCATTCAGCATTGTCAGCTCATAAAGAGGTCCTGCAAATGCCCAGATAAGAGGCACATTTATATCTGGTGAACATTTTGTATGCAAATGACACACACAGAATATCAAGAGACACCCACTGTCAGATATTGTCAGATGTCAGTGCTCTCTTGAAAGATCCCTCATTTCGTTTATGGCCGTAGGTCCAGACACAAAGAGACGTTTTTATCTGTTGGAATTGAACGGATCAAATCTGTGTTTCTCTTGGCTTGGGATCAGGCCTTACAGATTCAGATTCAGCCACTTTTTAAAAGTTCAAAGTAATTTTCCTCCTGGCTTTGTCTTTATTTCAACACTGAACTCGCCATGCCGGAGCCGTCGCTCAGCTTCGATTGCGTAAGTTGGACTCTGCCTCATTCACAGGCACGGATTTGCTCGTTAATAGATCTTTAGTGGAGCGCCGAGGTACGCTGCTCCGCCTGGAGGTGCAGAAGTCTGTCCCACTGGGGGTTCTGTCCCAGGACATGACAGATCTGGCTGACACATTTGACTGACACACTTTTAACTGGGTTCGACAAGGAGGAGAACCAGGCCTCCAGCCACAGAGGGAGGCTTATGCTGTCACCAGCAAAGCCTCCTGTCTTACCCCCTACTGCCTCCTGTCTCACCCCCTGCTGCCTCCTGTCTCACCCCCTACTGCCTCCTGTCTCACCCCCTGCTGCCCCCTGTCTCACTCCCTGCTGCCTCCTGTCTCGCCCCCTGCTGCCTCCTGTCTCACCCCCTGCTGCCACCTGTCTCACACCTTGTTGCTTCCAGTCTCACCCCCTACTGCCCCATGTCTCACCCCCTGCTGCTTCCTGTCTCACTCTCTACTGCCTCCTGTCTCACCCCCTGCTGCCTCCCTTCTCACCCCCTACTGCCTCCTGTCTCACCCCCTGCTGCCTCTTGTCTCATCCCCTACAGCCTTCTGTCTCACCCCCTAATGCCTCCTCTCTCACCCCCTGCTGCCTCCTGTCTCACCCCCTGCTGCCTCCTGTCTCACCCCCCACACATCTGGTACCAAACTCAACGTGGCATGTTGCAGACAGTTTTATTAACATTATTTTGTCATGTGATATTTCGTACATATATATATATATACATATATGTACACGCACATCCGTGTTCTGTCACACTGAAGTGCTTTTTATCTTAGAATCATTATAACAAGGAATCAGGAAGAAGCCCATAGCAGTGAAATGACAACACTATACTCCTCTGCAGGACACAATGAAAATGCATAAATGAAGGATGAGATGACGCAAACGAGGGGGAATAGCAGGTTATTACCGTTAAACAGTAGACAACCTGTTACTTATGTGGAGGAAATGACATTGGCCAGTCAGATCCAGGCAGATCATCCGAGCTGAGGCGATCATTCACAGAACTGCTCACCCTTTGCCAGCTCCAAGATGACGGCGGAGAGGGCTGAAGTGTAGGACCCAGTCCAATAGTACAACTGCTGCTGTTGTGGCGGATGTACACACAAGGAGATGAATGTGACGAGCATAGCCCTAGGCATCTCTGGCTCTCAATGAACCGTGAAAGCCTACGCCATGTCACATGGGCTGTCTTTCTGTGGGGGTGGACGGAGGAACGTGCCTCTGCTGCTGCCTCGCAAGTCTGCTTGGACGCATTTCGGGTTCCATTCACCACACGGTTACCTCAGGTTAGGCCTCTCTGGTCAGTCTGGTCACTCTGGCCACAGGTCAACTGGCTTGGCGTCTGCAGACCATTGTACACTGTGTGAAGCTGAACAAGCTTGTAAACAGACCATCAGGGACACGATTAAAACTGGTTTGGTTTGATGCGAATGCGACTGGGTAAATGGAAGATGCTTACGAAGAAATGTAGTGTGTCTGCAATATTTGTGTCTCAGACCCAGGGTTCTGTGATGAACCATGTGATCATTGCTTGCTCCCAAGTGCACACAGCTTTTTTATTCAATCACAGCAGACTCTTGCTCTCCGTTTCTCTCTCTCCCTCGCTCTCTTTCGGTGTGTCTTGTGGAAAATGCTTCAGTTAATTCACCCAGCACAAGTGACTTGTATGTAGCCTTTCTCTCTCACACACTCTCGCTCTCTCGCTCTCTCTCTCTCTCTCTCTCTCTCTCTCTCTCTCTCTCTCTCTCTCTCGCTCACACTAACGCTCTCGCTCACCACGCGTTCCTCCTCGCTCCCACTCTCTTTGTGCTCCTGTCCTCTCTTTCTCGGAGCGAGGGATCATGCATCCTTTTTTTCCCTCCGCCTCCTCTCCGCTTGTCTGTTGTCATTTCAGGGTCTCTCTATCAAGCGAGTCGCTGCTGCTGTGTTTCCCTATACAGCTGCTTACCAGAGGCTGTCCTGCTCCACACTGTCTGAAGGACTTGTAGAGGGAGAGCAGCAGTGTGCAGAACTGCTGGTTCTGCTGGGAACAAGATCACAATGGGGCTCCCGGTCTCTGCATAGACCTACTTGTCACCTCTTTTACATTTCAGGACACAGTCATTTATCTCTGTGCCCTCATTGCTTCTCTTGACTTCAGCCGGAGTGGATATCTTGCTGTTGGTAAGATTGCTTTGCGACATTAGTGTGTGTGGGGTGTGTGTGCATGTGTGGGTCAATGAGTCAGAGGTTTGTGTGTGTGTATGTGTGTGTGTGTGTGTGTGTACGCGAAAGAGAGAAATAGTGTGAAATTACTGTGCAATTATGCTTAGCATTTAAGAGTATGTGTTTCTCTGTGAGCTTTTAGTGCTCATGCAAAGTGCCAAATGTGTACCGTTAGGTCTGTGTGACTACGGGTTTTAGCGTGTGTGTGTGCATGCTGCTGTGTTTGTGATGCAGTATGGCTCTTATTCCAGGAGAGCTTAGCCTCTGTTAGACAGACAAACAGATACACCTCCAAGTTTGCTGTTATCAATGGAGGAAGTGGGCTTCTTTGAAGAAACTAAATGAGAAAGAGAGAGAGAGACAGAGAGAGAGACGAGAGATAGAAGGGGAGAGCGAGAGAGACGGACAGAGAAATAGAGAGAGATGAGAGATAGAAGGGGAGAGACAAGGAGAGAGAGCTATAAGGGGAGAGTGGATCACTGATGATAACTGTAATGCGTATAAACTCCCAGGACTGCAGGCAATTATTATCAGTCTCGCACATCGCCGTCACATAAACACATATACCGACACATTAACACAAAAACACACAGACACACATATGTGCTCTCTCTTTCAGACACACATCCTCCCTCTTTCTCTCATGCAAATACAAAAACATACTCTCGCACGATACAGACAAATACACTCACTCTTTGTTTTGTTCTCAAACATTCACCCATCCAAACCGAACAC
Source organism: Plecoglossus altivelis (assembly GCA_036571765.1). Taxonomy (NCBI): domain Eukaryota; kingdom Metazoa; phylum Chordata; class Actinopteri; order Osmeriformes; family Plecoglossidae; genus Plecoglossus; species Plecoglossus altivelis. The sequence continues at coordinate 11,176,551 of BROE01000001.1, forward strand.
GCGTTCCCTCCCTCTCGCACGCACACACGTGTTTCCCAACCCCTCCGCTGCATGTGGAGAGACTGAGAGGGCTCTCTGGGCTAACCACTATGGACCTCCTGCCAGCCCACGCCTCAGTCTGCCTCTTTCACACTCCCTCACTCAGGTGGATTGAAAGGAGCACCCGTCTACAGCAGCTGACACTGCCTGAGCCGCCGTCGGACGTTCGTCATCTATCTTTGCTGCCGTCTAAACGGCGAGGCCTGAGGGCAGCCGACGGTGGTCCTGTCTCTTCTGATTGCCCCGGGACCGAAGCGAGCGGCGGAGAGGACTTAACCGACCAGCTCGCTTCACCACAACTCCTCCTTCAACAGGTCTGACGACAGCCGAAGCTTGAAGGCAGAGGAGGTGACCACTCTCTCGCCGCCACCCCTCCCCCCCCCCCCACCCTCCTCCTCCCCCCCCGGACCTCCACAGACTCACCCGCCGACGTCGCCGCACCTGACTCCGGCAGCGGGCCATCATGCAGGTGTCCTTCGCGTGCACGGACCACGGGCTGAAGGCGCCCCGGAATGGGGAGCACAGCAAGCAGAACGCCACCAGCCCCAACACGACCAGCCAGGCGCGGGCTCGCTTCCGCACCGTGGCTCTGATCGCCCGCAGCCTGGGCTCCTTCACCCACCGCTACCACCACAATCTGAAGGAGTCCACTGCCAAACTCACCGGCATGAAGTACCGGTATGTAACCTACATGGACAGACGTTCATTCGTGTTGCGAGGGAACTACATTATCGTGTTGCAACGTAATTTGCAAACACATTGGAACATGCATTCTAATTAAAACAATTGTTGGAAATGCATTGCAACACAGATATATTTTAAAACATGACTTGAGTGTTGATAACTCGGATACTAGAATGTGCTGGAAATTCTGAGATTATTCATTCACTATAAAAAGAAGTATACTAGAGACTCAACTGAAATACCTGTGAGTGGGCACATAGTATTTGATATGACAACATATCATACAAACCCATCAAAGGATGCAATAGTGCACATATTGTATGTCTGAATATCAGAATTATTAATAAGGGAAAAGCAATTAATTTTAATGATTGTAATATATTACGTGCAGCTAGAGAGCCAGCCTATCTCTTCATTTAAAAAGCATAAATGCTGTTAAACTAGTAGTCCTTAATGAGCTTCAGTACATGGTGTAGTCCAGGGTTGTAGTTGATCAGATTGCACTGGACTGTGACACCTCCACATGTTCGCCTCCATCATGGTCTGTACAGCTCTTTGGATGGAGTTGGTTTGCAGCTATTTATTCTTCCAGCAACCACCTAGAGTGCTGGGGTCTAATGAAGGTGTTCAACAGTAGCCACTGCATGCATGAGTCACTGTGGCACTGAGAGGGCTGTAGCCGTGCAACCATAATCATCCACAAAGGCCAACCACGCTTGTGGAGACTCGCGACCTGAACGTGTTGAATGGAACCCAAGCCAGAACCTCTCTGGTCAGTGTTTGAAGTGGATGACATCATCCCTAACGTTGTGCGCCACAGTAGAGAGACAGAGAGGGATGGAGAGAGGGAGATGGAGGGAGAGAGAGAGAGAGAGAGGTGGGGGTGGAGAGAGAGCGACGGTGTTGGAAATGAACAGAAGGCCATGAGAAAGATATGGAGAGATGGCAAAAATAGAAGGATGGAGAGAGGTATGAAGAGAGGGGGAGGGAGTCGGAGATGGACAGAAGGCCATGAGAAGGGACAGAGGGCTGGGAGAGAGGGATGGAGAGAGGGCTGGGAGAGAGGGATGGAGAGAGGGATGGAGAGAGGGATGGAGAGCGAGAGGGGTAAGGGGTCGAGGGACGGCTCGCAGAATGGAAGCAACTGTGGGAATGCGAGCGGAGCACGTTGCGGAATGTTTCAACAATCTGCTTGTTCTGGAATCCTCTTCAGTTTCCATAACAACATTGTAATGCCACATCTCAGTTCATCCGTTGGCTACAGGAAGCCATATGAGCTGGTCGTAACTGGTATAATTTACCAGTGTACTCTGGACAGAAGGTATGATTCAGTTGAGAAACCGACCGGGTCCGAACGTCCTGTAGGTCTTGACTCTGGTGTCGCCCCGGTTCGTAGACTTTCCGGCAGCGCCGGTTCCTGTATTTTTACAGCAAGATTAGCTCTCATCCATCATCCCAGATCGTGTTTAAGGGAATCGTAGCCGAGCACTATCCAAACCTCTCGAAATCTCCACAGTAAATATGATGAGGCAGAACTCCCCAAGCCCTCTCAGTACGTTAGCACTGTAGACGCTGCAGAGTGTTATTCCTGAGCTTCTCTCACTTTCTCGCTCCCGTTCTGCCAGTCCACCCCCACCCCTCTGTCTGTCTCCCTGCAAGCTCCGCTGAGCTGTTTTCATTGCATGAACCTCACATGCCTTCAGAAAGACAAGACTAGATAGAACCTCTCCCTCCAGAAAGGAACAAGAGATGATGCTCCAGCCAAATCTGAAAAAAAAATTAAAAAATATGAAATTCATGCCAAGATTGATTATTCTTTGAAGTCCTTATACTCTGTGAAAGTGATAAGTCTAAGATGTCTAAGTGAGTCTGCCTGTACAGCAGAGAATGAAAGGAATCAAACAGGCAGTAGATCCACTACACGGTTGTTGTGGAGACATGAAACATGTTTATTTCAACTGAAAAGTCTCCGCATGTCCCCATCACTGACAGTCTCAGTTATATTCCTGTCAGCAGCTTCAATAAAAAAAGAAGAACCATCACCACTATCCCATCATATTTTTCTCACAGAAAAAAATACCAAAAAACATAATTATATCATTTGCGCGCAATTACGCATCGCTGTCTTATTATTCAGTCAGCGAGTTACCGAGACCCTGTATCGTTTTCTGAACGTGAAACTCATATCCTTTGGGTCTTAACACTACACTTCCCACACTGCATCAGAAATGTTGAATGCAGTTGTCTTGGTGATTTCTTTGAGTTCCACTCCAGGGCTTTGTGCTGCGCTGCAGATGGGACCGCTACAACCCCCTCTGCCATCTTGGAAAGGGGCCTATCACTGACTTGCAGTGTGTCTGTTTGTGTTCTGCATGTGCGGGCACATATAAGGGGGTGCGCATGCATTCATGCGCGTGCATGTGAGTGTGTGTGTGTGTCTGTGTTACTGTAAGTTCACAGTCTCCGTTTCTGTGACTGCATGTGCCAATAAATGGAGAGAGGTGAGAGAAGAGAAAGAGAGAGAGAGACTGGCAAACCAAGAGACAAAAATAAAGAGAGAGAGAGAGAGCAAGAGCGCATGAGAAGCCGAGAGACCTAATCTCTTCGCATGCTCATCCACTTCTCCCCATCCGGATACCTTGCGACAGCCCCTTTTGACGAACAACCTCATTTACAGTCGCACAACCTCCCAAGGCTAATCGAGGACTTCCTGTGGTCTGAGCGGCCCAGCTCCAGAGCATCCCATTACACTACTGCTCTTTCATGGATGACCCTCCGAGCACACTCACTCGACATCCACAACCAAGACTCTCCCTTCACGACAACAGGCCTCGTCCATTTGGCTTTGCCCACTGACCTTTAATCAACTACTGAGCAATGACACCATCCCCACCCTCGGACCCCCCTCCACCCCCCCTCAGACCCCCGCCCCCCCCAACCCTCTTCTTCTCTTTCTGTCATGAGGGAACCTGGGCCTCCTCACTGTAGGATTGCAACTGTGACAATGGCGCTCATTTTATGGCAATACTTTGGAGAAGCATTGGACAAGGCTCACGGATTTTGGGTGTAATTGCATCCAGGCCCAAAAGAGTGTTTAGTCATACATATATGTCTAATGGAACCCCGCCTAGATGTGAGTGTCTTCCGTACCATTAGATATTCTGCTTGCACAGGTCTCTCTGCCTTGGTAAGCTATGATTCATTCTACGCCGGGATGCAAGTGTGTGTTTGTGTGTCTGGTTGGTGTGTGCTTGTGTATGCGTGTGTGTTTTGGGGGTTTGTGTGTGTCACGTATCCAGTGAGCTGATTTATTTTTACATTCCACTATTTCTATTACCCATCAGAAGCCGTTTTCCGTCAATGAAACAGATCTCTTAGCATTCTCCACTCACTCTACTTACAACCTTGACTGGTGAACGGCAGCACAGTGATGAATAGATCTAATAACAGTCTCCTTCACCACTTCGGGGTGTCTGCAATGCAGAGCTCAGCTCCAGCCTTGGCCCAAAACACACACGAAGCGAATAGCCCGCCCCTGCATCGCTTAAGCTGCACACGGCTCTGCTAAACACGACCGCGGTATTCTCCAAACCGGAGCGTCAGTCCAGCGATGTATGTTACACTCCACTACCTCCAAGCAAATCCCTCCTGCCATCTCACGCAGTGCAACATTGCAAACGTAGTCGGATGCGGCATCGGTTGCGTTGGTTGGGATGATGAACACGGAAGCGGGTGCCATTTCCTTGTACGTCCTCCGTGTGGCCCCCTAGAACGTCAGCTGTTGCTGAGAGCAGAAACTGTGACCGCACGGTCCCCTAACAGCCTCCTCACGGCTCCTTAGCCTGCTTCAGGACACCCTGGGGCCTCTGTCTGCCATTAATTGGGTTTTAAGTATGTAGAAAGCAGGAGGCACTTTCATTCTTTCTTTCAATCCGTCACACACACACACACACAGAAATTGAGTCCTTTCGGGGGATCCAGCCATCCTTTCACATATTCTATTCCGTGTCATTTAGAATACTTTATTTGTGGCGACTGTTTCATCTGCTCAGAGTTGGCGTTGAGACTTTCGCGTCACTCTCTCGGCTCTGCGTTCTATTGTCTCCGAACACTTCTCTCTCTCTCTCTCTCTCTCTCTCTCTCTCTCATCTCTTCCTCCCCTCTCTCTGTTTCTGTACTGTGCACTTATCACTTGCTCTCGCTGTTTCTCCCCCTCTCTCTCTTTCTCCTGACCTGCCTTCCTTCCCTCTCCTCTCTTCGTCCTCGTCCTCCAATAAGCAGTCAAGGACAGTTTTTGGGAGGATTCAGGCTGCAGGCTTCATTCTCTACTGCAGCTCTGCCTCAGCTTCTCTCAGGGCATCCTAATGTCCACAGTTTTCCTTCTCCCTCACTCTCTCTTTCCCTCTCTCTCCCTCTCTCTCTCATTCCCTCTCCCTCTCTCTGCCTCGCCCCTCTCTCTCTCTCCCTCTCTCTCACTCCCTCTCTGTCTCTCTCTCTCTTTCTCACTCAGAATGCAGATTAGTGCTCTATTCCGACTGACTGTCTCTTTTCCTGTCCGTCATAAAGGGGATGGGTGAGTGCCCAGTCAGAGAGTTTTCTGTTGGGATCAGTAACCAACAACAAGGCTTTCATCCTTTCAACTGAAAGCTAGAAACAGCGGAAGGAATATGACTGATCGTTCCAACGCTGAGACCACAGTCGTTAATAGTTGGGGCGCGAGACTGCAGGTAAACAACCTTTGTCTCGACAGTTGTATGAGCGTGCGTACTATAAGTCTATCTGATCAGCTATTTTGCTTGCTGATGATAGTGGGGGATCCACGCTGAGAATAACTCCAAGACACGACAGCCGAGGATGCTTACAAGTGGTGACAGGCTGGGTTGAGGGGGTGGCTCCGACTGACTCATTTGTCATTTCGCTGCGAGGCGTCTTCACCACGGCCCGTGACAGAGAAGTCATGTTTACGACACCCCTGTTTACACACGGTCGTCTAAACTTGTTTTTGTTTTGTTTTTATATTTCGTGACCCGTAACCACTCCTGGGTCAGATCGTCCCTCCTCCTCCGGTGTGTCTGCTTTCACAATCCTCCCCTTTCTTCCACGTATGTACATTTACCGTTGATTCAACAGATACTTTCATCCGAAACGACACACAAAGACGGGTGTAAAGCAAGAACAAGCTGTTCTGAACAGATAAAGCTCAATGCAGATCAAAGGTTCTGACAGCGTTTCGCGGTCAGAGCCCAGAGACGCTGTTTTTCCAACCTCTTCTAGGACCTCCACCAGGATAGAGGCTGAGGCGAGGCTGATCTGGTGCGGCCCTTTGTGAACACAGCTGGCTTTGGCAGTGATGCTGCACACGGCCTCTCTCCAGCCTCCAGCGCTCTAGACTCACTGGATCACTAACGAGGGACAGCCTCTCTGAAACGGTCTGTTAGAGCTCCAGACACGCAGGGAGAGGAGGGGTGAGGTGAGGGGTGAGGAGGGGTGAGGAGAGGAGAGGACAGGTTAGTTGTGAGTTTGTTCTAGTACTGAAGGAGGTTAGGGTTCATGCTATGTCACTGATCACTGACACCAAAACTGATTGTATAGATATAAAGAGAGGTAGAGAGAGAGATGGACAGACACTGACAGAGACCCCCCCTTCCCACCACACACACACACACACCATTAGACATGAAACCCCAAAAGACATCTTGAGATCAGAGCTCCAGTCTGAATCCATAATTCAACACAGGAGCTCATGATATCTCCCTCCTTTGCAACCCTGCACAGTCTCCTCCACAGCTGCCAGGCTCTAACATGTGAGGAGGGACACCGTCCAACCAGATCCTTGGCTTGCCACATTATGGTTTTGAGTGTGATTGGGTTGACCCCTGGGGTGTTCATTTAAAATGTTTGTCTTATTTACAGTGCATTAGCTACATTTTCGGATAGCTCCAGAGAGTGATTAAGTGTGCAGGCTGCATCTAACTGACGATTTTGCCACTGTGTCTGTGTTAAATGGGATTCGGATCAAGTTGCATCGGTCTCACTTCGCCACAGTCATTAGCGGTCTGTTTAGCTGCTGAAGGGGCCTGCAGTTCTTCATGAGGTCATTAGCGGTGGTGAATGGATGTCGGCACCGAGAGCTGCAGATGGATTACGTTGTCTCTTAAGTCTCAGGAGTTGTAGCTCATCCTGGATTTGATGCCGTTGTTATTGATGATCTTTGTGGCTCAGCGTCGGAGGTCAAAAGGTATACTGCTGTGTTAACACCCAACGCGAAGCAAATGATAGAGAATGAAGTGGATTCTCGCTTCGCGTTCATTTGCGTTCATTTGCGCGAATCCCTAGGAGCCAACCGTTTTCTCACGCCGTTAACCATGCACAAAATTACTACAATAAATAAGTAATATGCTACAGCAGGTGGTATAGTATATGTAGTTTATAGTACAGCGGGGAACCCTTTAAAGACAGCTACAATACTGATGCCCAACATTTCTAATAAAACGTTACTGACATCTGAACATAGATCAACTTTCGCGACACAGGGTCATGTGAATTTTTCGCTTGGTTGAGGTAACCTAACGAAATGGGTACTAGGTACCTACTTCAAGTCTCCTCGTCTTTCCTCATATCGGAGGAAGTAAGAGAGCCTGAAAAAAGAAACAAAGTTGCGAAATTAGATGTGATTGCTTCTACAGTAATAAAACAGCAGTCAGTGTTTATATTAATGCACACCACAGACGCCTTGATGGATCTATTTTTCATGAACCAGACAATAAAAATGAAATCATTTCACAGCCAGTATGTGACAGCGGAGTCCTGCTGGTACCATGTGGATTTGTTCGTTTCAAGTCTGAAAGTGAATTAGTGAGTCTGAAACAAAGTTTCCAAAAGTGAAAACATTCCGTCCTCGACGTAAAGTTTAGTGTCCTCAAAGGGCAATTCGTATCATGTCAAGCGTCCGCAAGGATCGCTAGGCACAATATGTAGTGATAGATAGGCAACATGAACTGCAATTTTGCAGTCGTCTATAAACTTTTGATTCACGAATGCATTAAAAAGACAACGTACCCTGCAGTTTTCAACGCTACTGGTTGGGATGACTATTGATTTGGAGGTGGGAGGTTATTGTATTACTTGTTCTGCTTCGGGCATTACTGTCAGGACAACACATTACTGCATGTTACTTAAATGGGCCATTTATTTACATTATTCCAGTGACGCCAGCAGGGCGGATAGCGTGTTAGACAAACCACACTGTGTCTGTTAGCCATTTACATATAACTTGCGATTTCTCTCCGTAGGAATCTGGGGAAATCAGGCCTGCGTGTCTCCTGTTTGGGGCTGGGTGAGTACATTTCATTAGCAAATCGCTGTTGATTTGATTAGCATCCGTGTGCATTCCTGATGGGCCCAGTGATTCTCTCCAGGTGTAGGGATGGATGTGTCTATGAGAGTGCGTGTGAGAGCGCCTCTGTGGAGGAGGGGTTGCGAATAAAGAATTTGAGAAAATATGACGTCATGCTGCAGTCTTCTCACTGTAGCATTCTCTCCCTTGACTCTATCGACTGCAATGATGTGAATGGTCAGGGCAGTGCACAGCTGTTTAGAGACTGTTTCATCTTCAATTAGTTCATTTTGACTACAAACATGAATTCTTGTCGCCATCGCACAAGCAGCTATACCGCCCTTGATTGCCACAAGCCACCTGTCCTCATAGCGTCATGGGTTTGCTAACAGCACTGATAGAGGATGTGAGATTTGATCACTTCCTGTACTTTGCTACACCAGACCAATGTGTTATGTTTTTCAGTAAAAGTATAGAGGAACATTCTGCTAAAACACGGAGATGCTCATAGTAAATACTTGTTTTCCCCACTTAGGCAGGCCGGTAGGTTGAACACGGCACCTGAATACATGATAGCGTATAGGGCCCTTGAAGAAAAGACAATCTGCAGACACTGAGGGACTGGAGGGTAACTGAGGGTCAAGAAAATAAACCCAGCCCAGCTCATATACCAGGGCCAGGGAGAGACCAGGGAGGGCTATGTTTGGTGCCTTCATTATATCTTGTGATGCTGGGTGGTTGTGACAGCGACAGAGGGAGGCTGCGGTTGGCCACAACACAACTAGACCCACAGTCATTCTCATGAGTCACACGTGCACACACACACACATGTACATGCAAACCGAAAAGAGAGAGGGAGCGCTGGAGAGTGCGATAGAGAGGAAGAGCAAGCCAGCGAGCGAGAGACGCAGATCTGCCTCGGAGGTGATCTTGTCGCTGTGCACCATGGGTAAGTACAGTCTTGAGGGCGGGAACGTTTCAGCGTGGGGCGGACAGAGGAAGGCTTCCGCTTGCGGGGATAGAAGGTGATGATGAGTGTCGAACACGAGGGTTGGCCCCGCCTTTCTCTTTCAGCGGTTCCCTCTCTCACCCCCCCCCCAACTCATTTTATTTGAAACGACTAAGAAAAGTACGAGGTGAAAGCATACAGGGGAGTCCGTACTCTAATGCCACAGCGATTGCTCAAGCGTGGATAACTGCGCTCCTGGTCTTGGGGGCCTAGAATGAAAATGAGTATTTTCAGCATGTTCCAGCCCATCTGTTCCTCTTTGCCGACTCTGGGTTTTTCTCCACAGGCACTTGGGTGACTTTCGGCGGGCAAATATCAGATGAGGTAGGACATCCTGTATGTTCCTCCCTGGTATGTAACACACATAAACAGTGTACTGTAAACACCACATCGTCTCTGAAAGCAGCGGATACTGCGAAGCCACCCGATTCATGTTGCCATCTGAACCCGTGACCTCCGTGTCCCCAACTTCCTGTTAGAACGTTTGAGGAATGAGAACATGTTCTGATTCTATCTCAGCCGTTGACCAAGGGAGCTCTGCCTCCCAGGCACTTCCGACTTGTCATATCAGGCCGGTCTCCTTCCTGTCAGAGCCTGTTAGGGAGAAGGGCTGTTCCCATGCTGTCAGTCTCTCAGGCTGCCTGGGAGGAGGACAGCCCTGTCTGGCCTGGGTACTGGGCAGAACATCAATCGAAAAAGACACACAAACGCCCAAGAGGATAATACTCTTGCTCATCGTAGTAATTTACCAGCGATGTTTTTATGCAGCACACACTTTTACTTGTAGCTAAAACGCTGCACAGGGGTGGTGTTTGAAACTGCCACCTTGTGATGTGCTGTCAAATGTTCTATTATTGAGGTACTAAATCACACTGGAGTCTGGTCCAAGTTGGTTATTTGACTCCTGTTTGTGGTATTCTTGGGTGTTGTCAGGATCTATAACGGGCAGTACCAGGCAATCAGCCAGTCATACATCCAGTCAGCTAGCCAGCCAGCCAGATATCTATTCAGCCAGCCAGATATCCAGTCAGCCAAACAGATATCCAGCCAGTCAGATATCCAGTCAGCTAGCCAGATATTCAGTCATCCAGCCAGTTATCCAGTCAGCCAGCCAGATATCCAGCCAGCCAGTCAAATATTCAGTTAGTTAGTCAGATATCCAGTCAGATATCCAGTCAGCCAGTCAGATATCCAGTCAGATATCCGGTCAGCCAGCCAGCCAACCCTCCCCTATCTCATGTCTTTGTCTCTCAGGTGGCGGAGCAGCTGATGACAATAGCGTATGAGAACGGCGTGAACCTCTTCGACACGGCGGAGGTCTACTCTGGGGGGAAGTAAGTGACACATAAGATCCAGGCTGCATCAGGGCTGTCCTGTCCCATCTCTCCTGGCCCAGCCCTGGCCCTGCTCCCAAACAAGCACACAGGAACAGGACATACCGCTCAATGCTAATTGTTTTAACAATGCATCTCCGATTTCAGTCCGGCCGGAAAAAATGATCTTGGAAAATATGTTTGTTCTTTGCCAGCCCAGCTTAACGTTAATCAGATTAAGACCTGATGCTGGGAAATGATTATAGACGCGGGCTCACCCTGCATGTTAATGTCAAGGTTAAGACAGAGGCTGTTTCTAACATGACATGGTGGACTGCTGCCTTTATCTTCTGCTACTTTCTTAAGGATTTTCATCTGAGATTAGTGGTGCAGATATGTGGGAGATAAGCACATACAAAAGACACCCACACACACAAATTACATACACACAAAAGACACACTCACACAAGACACACACACACAAATGACACTCACACACAAAAGATACACTCTCACAAAAGACACACACACACACAAATGACACTCACACGCAAAAGACACACTCACACAAAATACACACTCAAACTAAAGACACACACACTTACACAAGACACACACACACACACAAAAGACACGCTCACACAAAAGACACACTCACACACAAATGACACACTCACACAAAAGACACCGACACACACACACTGTGCCGATGGCATGAAAGTAAATGTCCTTGCTTTGTTACAGAGCAGAGATAATCCTGGGAAACATCATCAAGAAGAAGTGCTGGAGGTAATGTGAAATCTGGTGTGTGTGCGTGTGTGTGCGTGAGTGTGCATGCGCGTGTGTGTGTGAGACAGAGAGCTAAAGAAAGAAAGAAAGAAAGATTGATGTTGGATCCAGCATCCCATCTTTAGTGTGGGTTGCAATGACAATCTTTGCTTGAGAGGCAGTTCACATCATCCTCAGGAAATCTCAGTGTATCGCTGCTCCATTGCTGAAGTAGCCAATCCACCATCTCACTTTTGCTATACCACGCTGTAACCATGACGATCCCAGGAAAGTTTCGAGAAGCGTTTCAGACCATAGCCACGTAGAGGCTCAGAAGCGACCGAGTCTGTAGGCGGCTGCGGCTCCGGCAAATATTGATCTCCTACTTTTATGCTGCGCTACACCACTGAGAATTTCCCATCGGAAATCCCTTCCCTCTCCTGGTTCCTCTCCTCATGTTCTGCTTAGACGGTAGTCATGACTCCTGTGTAACTCTGGATGTTCATTATTCATCGTGGATGGGATTGGATCTGCAGCGTGTGTCTCTCAAGCTCAGAAACATCCTCCATGTTTTGTCTCCTCCCGACGTGTGAACGAGTCTGCTTCTGGATGTAGTGCTGTCTCTCAGCCTCCGGATGTCTGTCTGCTCCTTTAGGACTCCATGCCTGTCTCTGCCTCCCTTTTCCTTTGTCCATCTCTGCCCAGCTGGCAACTCATTATCTGTCTGTCTCTCCCTCTGCCTGTCTCTCACTGACCTTTTCGTCTGTGTGTATTTCTTTAGGAGATCCAGTCTGGTCATCACCACCAAGCTCTACTGGGGAGGAAAGTAAGTATCCTCTGCCTGAGCACCACACACACACACACCACCACGCCTCCTCCTCCACGCTGTCGCCCGCCTCTGGGCCATGAAATTGGCTCCAAACCACTTCCAGACATGTCAACCCCCAAAAAGCCCCGTCAGCAACAGGAGAGAGAATCGTTCAAAGGCTCCTAACTGCCCAACGCATGCAGTCTTGTTGTATCGACAGTCTAAAGAGCTCCTAGTCTGCGTTAGTCACGCTCGCTTCGTCCCCCCGCTGCGGGAAGGAGTTAAACAAGTGAGTGCATCAGACCTCTCGTATGCTGCTCAGCTCTGGAGGAGGGTGAGACAGGTCCCCTAAGAGACAGAACCCCTAAGAGACAGGTCCCCTAAGAGACAGGTCTCCTAAGAGACAGGTCCCCTAAGAGCCAGGTCTCCTAAGAGCCAGATCCCCTAAGAGCCAGGTCCCCTCTGAGGGACAGGGATCGTTGTAGGGTCAGGACCGGAGCGTGAGGCTGAGCGTAGGGCCAGAAGATCCAGCTGGGTCTGAGGAGGAGAAAGGCAGCCTTTAGGAGAGCGGAGAGGCTGACGAAACAACCGTCTAGCAAGCCGTCTGAGGACCAGAGAAGCTATCTGCCTGTTTGCAGACATGTACACACCTAATGGAAAACGCACACGGATAATAAACACACACGGATAATAAACACACATACACACATGATAAATACAGAAGCACACTGAGATACACACGCATACAGCTGGTGGAGATGATAACCCGCTTGAGTTCAGGTTTTGCAGTGGGATGTTAATTGGAGAGTCTCCTCTGAGCCAGTATGAAAGAGTACAAGATGTAGAAACTGCCTTTGCATGTGTGTATGTCTGCTAGACAAACAGACATCTGTGGACAGACAGACAGACAGGACGACACTTTGACAAGGTTGTTTAGTCCATAAAAAATAAAAATGTATATGCCAAAGAGTTATTGATTTGTAGCTTGTGATAGTCTTGCATGAAGTATTCTGGTGTGTGAATGTGTGTGTGTGCCACGTCTTTTCCGTCTTACCTTTCAGAGCTGAGACAGAGCGAGGCCTCAACAGGAAACACATCATTGAGGGTACGGTGTTGATTTTCTCTGCTTCATCTTCTCCTTCACACCAGCCCATTACTCCTTGCTCCAGTCCTTGGCCATAATCCCCCTCTTTCATCTCACTCCCACTCTTCTCTCTCCGGATTGATTTTTTTTTTTTCTTCTTGAAGCTGTGCGCTGGCCCTTCCCTCTGAAACACCTGTGCTGATCTCCCCTCTGGCCCACAAACACTCACCCAGGCTCAGCTTGTCTATTTGTTTTGCTTGTCTCCAACCACCACGGGTGATACGATAGCACCCACAAACCTCATCGAGTCCTCCCCCCTCCCCCCCTCCATCCCTCCCCTGTCCTCCCTTCCCATTCGCTCCCCATCTCCCCCCTCGCTTGCTTGCTTTTCTTCCCCTCCATTCCTCTGCCCTCGCTGCCCTCCTCTTCTTCTCCTCCCCATCCCTCTCCTCCACGTCTCCTCCCTTTCCCCTCCTCTGGTGCCCTGGTGCCTGGCGGTCCTGTCCAGAAGGCAGTGGTGCACTTCTAGCAGTGACTCAGCTCTTCTACACTGTTATTAACATTCACATCAGACTCCCCAAAGTAAAGCGCGACAGATGGGTTGTCACCAAAAAAAACAAAGAGAGCAAAAGGAGTTCCAAGTTTTTAAAAAATGGCCAAGTTGATAGGAGAGAGAAAGAGAGGGGTGGGAGGGCAGGGGGGGCTGAGAGAGAGGTGTGTGTGTGTGAATTGGAGTGTTTTGTGAACGTGGATGTTGAGGGCATGCAAGGTAAAGAGAGAGAGAGAGGAAGAAAGAGAGACAGCGAGAGAGAGAGAGAGACAGATTGCACAGACCATTAGCTATAGCCCAGCTGCCTTGTCCAGAGGATCGATGACTGTGTGGGGATCTCTGCCTCCCTGTCACTGCTGGTGTAGCTGATGTCACTGCTGTCCTGATGGATGGACCACGCAAACATGGCTAGAACAACTCCTGCCCGCATCATTTTTTTTATTGAGTCTTAATTCAGGATGATGCCTGTTGTGTCCAGCGGTGCCCAGCAGTTGAGACTCCAGCGGTAGAACAGCAGCGAGGCGGAGGGAGAAAACAGCAGAGGTTGGGTTGTTTACTAGGAGGAAAATCCTGACACAAAAATATGATCAGGTATCGTTGCAGACAGCACTGAAAGCCATCTGTGCGTAAGGTTTTCCCTAAAGACAAATCTGCATATTATCCTCGCAGCCCCTGTTTAAAAGCTTCCTCTCGCAACGTGTCTTTGTTTGCCTACGCTTTCCAGAAAGAAAGTTACTTCCGAGCTGTGAAAACTGCAAGTCATGGATGTGTAGACTGAGATTAGGGTGCGTGTAATAGGTGTTTCTGGTATTATTGGCCCTCTGATGACAGTGCAGGGATTAAGTCATTTGAGGAGTGATGGGGAGAGCACTACGCCCTCTCTGGATTAACTCTGACGACTTTGACACTAATCTCTCGCACACATACAGAATATACACACATTTACACATACACACATAGAAAGAACATACACTGATTAAAGACATGAGGCAAGAGCTTCCCTTTCTCCTTCCCTCCTCCTTCCTCTGCTTCTCTCGGGCTACATCCCTCTCCTCTCCTGTCATCTCTCTGCGAAATCCTCTGTTTGTGAATGGGCCCGATCTGTCATACAATACTTCATTCATCTTTCTCTCCAGTCCCTCCTCTCTTCTCCCCCCTGTCTCAGGATTCCCAGAGTCAAGCCAAAAAATAACTAAAAGCGAGAGAGAGGGTGGGAGAGAGAGAGAGAGCGCGAGAGAGAGAGAGAGAGAGAGAGAGAGAGAGAGAGAGAGACAGGAGAGATAGAGATAGGAGAGACAGAGAGAGGAGAGAGAGACTGCCACATGTCCTCCTTCCTCGTCTCTCTCTGTCTTTCGTCCTCGCTGGTTTCCCTCTGTCTCCCTTGTCATGACCCTGTCTCTCCCTCCCTCACTCTCTCTCTCTCCCTCCCTCTCTCTCTCTCTCTCTCCCTCTCTCTACCTCTCTCTCTCCTACCCCCTCCCTCTCTCTCTCTCTCTCCCTCCCTCCTTCTCCCTCTCCCTCTCTCTCTCTCTCTCGCTCTCTCTTCCTCCCTCCCTCCCCGTCCCTCTCTCTCTCTCTCTCTCTCTCTCTCACACTCTCTCTCCCTCCCTCTGTCTCCCCCCAGGTCTCAGAGGCTCCCTCCATAGAATGCAGCTGGAGTATGTGGACGTGGTCTTTGCCAACAGGCCTGACAGCAACACTCCCATGGAAGGTGAGTGTCAAGGGGCAGGGAGCTGGGAGTGGGATTGTGAGGAAGACACAGTATTGTGTCTCCTCTGGTTCTGCATCCCTGTCTCTGTCTGTCGTCCGTGCACGTGAGTGGATGCGTGTGGGCGTGCATGTGCGCGGCGTTGTGCCAACACGTACTCCTCCCTTTTGGACTGAACCAGGATTATCTGCCCCCTCAGGGTAGCTGGTGTATTTTTGGGTTGGTCTCAGTGGATAGACAGGCCCTGCTGTGCTCTCTCCTCCTCCTCTGCAATCTCCCTACCTCTTCTCTTCCTTCCTCTCACTATCAGGCTGAGGATCTCCTCCCATTTCCCCATATACTCCTTCTCTCCGCACCCCTCGATTGCCTTTCTCCTTATAGATCGCCTCTTCACCCCCCTGACCCCTCCCCTCCCCCACCCACCTTCTCTCTATGTTCGTCTTTCGCTTTCATCTCCGTGTCTCTCCGGGTGTTCTGGCATATTCAGAGGACCAGGCCCCCGAACAAGCTCTCTAAGCTCCTTGCCTCTCTCTCTCTGAGCCCCGGTCGAGCCAACAGGAAGCCAATCGGTCATACTTAGCATGCGCAGACTCAGCCTGTCAGCGCCACTGCTGGTGGCTGGCAAACAGTTGGCCGGAGCCTTGAGTTCACATGAATGATAGTCTGCCTGTCTGGAGACGAGCTCCTCCCACAACACACTGGGACACACAGAGAGACGTCCATACCCCTGTACTGATGATACTGATGCTGATCTGTCGAGACTCTGGGACGGACGGACGGACGGACAGACAGACAGACAGACAGACATGCATGCATACATACATACATACATACATACATACATACATACATACATACATACATACATACATACATACATACATACATACATACATCAAGTCCATTCACCAGTATAGTACAAGGTAACTGTCTTAACTCACCATTCTGAAGGTCACTCTCTTTAACCAGACATAGGGAGCTGAAGAGAACATACACACACCAGGTGATTGACCAATGAGACACTCAGGATTACACTCAGATTCACACCCACACACTCTCTCACAGAAAAAAAGAGTTCAAATTACTGTAATTTATCGCACTGTGATTTCTCTTTTTTTAACACACATAGGCCTGCTCACACCTACACACATACCAACAAACAAAGAAAAAAGTGGGAGTTTGAAGGAAGACAATGCTATGAATGTCAAGTACATAATTAGATACCATTGAACAATTAATTATAGCTTGCTGACATTGATGACTTTTTGTATAATTCCGGCCTGCACAATGGTTACTGTTACAGGATGTGAGAAAAAAATGCTTAAATATTTATTTACAGAACGCGTACAGAGTTTACAAACGATGAACATGTTCTCACATGTTCTGTTTTTGCTACTTTAACGGTTTCTGAGCGTGTGTGAGAGACGACTCGTGTCTCCTCCGGGGCACTGGGTGATGTCATGGGTAAAAGTCTGACTTTGTTACTGTCATCCTCTCCCCGGATTCTCTCGTCCCCCTCTCCCCATTCTCTCACCCTCCTCTCCCTGCCTCTCTCTCCCCCCTCTCCCCATCCTCTCACCTTCCTCTCCCGGCCTCTCTCTCCCCCTCTCCCCATCCACTCACCTTCCTCTCCTGGCCTCTCTCTCCCCCCTCTCCCCATCCTCTCACCCTCCTCTCCTCACCCTCTTTCACCCTCCTCTCCCCACCTTCTCTTGCCCTCCCTTCCTGGCCTGTCTAACTCCGTCCTCCCCTTCCTCTCGCCCACCTCTCCCTGGCCTCTCTCGCCCCTCTCTCTCGGTCTCCCTCCCCTCTTCCTGGTCTATCCTCCCAGTCGCTACAACAGGGGAGCAGACCAGAGACACACAGCATTCCCAGGGCCGATGCTGTGGCTCTGCTGTTGATTCCAGTAAAGCTATCAATTACCGAGTGTGTTTGACTTAAGGGCCGCTGGCTTCAGGCAGAAATGACATGTTGCCAATAGGGACATCTTAGTGTAATACACACACTGAACAAACCCACGAAGGGCTGACTGGAGCATGGCATACTGCAGTGGCTGATCAGAGGAACACACTGTCTGAATCCGGTCTCAGGATTCTAGTTTCTTTGATAAAGCTTGCCGTCTTTAATAAGTCCCTGGGAGACAATATAGTGTATGCGTCAGAAAACAAACCAGACTGGAAGGAGAGGAGGTAGATAGAGCCACTGACAGAGAGAGAGTAAATAAAAACAATTTTTTTCCCCGTAAACACAACGAACAGCTGCTATATCCTGCTTCCTATTTCTCTCCCTTCTATATATAAAAAAGCCATACTGTCACCGAGAACTGATACTGTTCCTTCTCCACCATCTGGGGCTGAGGGTGTGTTCCCAGACTCGTTTTGTCCTGTTAGCTCCTGCCTACACCACCCTCTCTGCCCTCCCTGGATCCTCACCCCAGCAGAGAGGCAGGCAAATGAGGAGTGGGAGTGAGAGGAGTGAACATATGTTAGAAAAGTGCTTCAATTAATAAGGCAGAGTGTGGAAGAAAACAAGAGTTAAATGAAAAGTATCAGCCCACAGATTCTTGTGTGTGTCTATGTGTGCATTTGATGTGGCTTCGGTTGCAAAGGCAAGTGAAGTGGCTTAGAAGACCAAAGCAGGACAAGCTCTCTCTCTCTCTCTCTCTTTCTCTCACTCTCTCTCTCTCTCTCTCTTTCTCTCTCTTTCTGTCTTTGTCTCTCTCTCTCTCTGTCTCAATCTCTCTCTGTCTGTCTCTCTGTGTCTCTATCTCTCTCTCTCTCTCTGTCTCTCTCTCTGTCTCTCTCTCTGTCTCTCTCTCTCTCTCTGTCTCTATCCCTCTCTCTGTGTCTCTCTGTCTCTCTCTCTCTGTCTGTCTGTCTCTCCCTCTCTCTCTGTGTCTCTCTCAGATTTAATATTACCTCCTTGGAGACTGTGAAGGACACAGTCTAGTTCTGTTTACCAACATCTGGCTGTAATGATAAACCTCGAGCACACAAAGAACAAACAAGCATATATATATATATACTGTAGACACACGCACATACACACACTCCTAGCAGTGTTCGTTTTTGATTTGTTGCTCTCCAAGAGGAATAATTCTTCTGCTGAGGATCCAGAGACAAAAAAAAGCACAGATGTTGTCTCTACCACCTCCCTGTTCTACTCCAGTCTCGTGACTCGAGATATTTTAGCATCGGTAAAGTATCAGTGAAGCTGGATTTTGAAAGTGCTGATTTTGTACATTTTTTTCGGAACTGTGTCTGGAAAAATACAGACTGTCGTAAACACCAACCTACCGTTGGAGCTGCTCTCTCTCTCTCTCTAATCTTTAAAACATATGTCACTGGTGCCTAAAGAAAGCAGTATCCACTGCTGAGACCTGTATGAAGTGCATGGTTTCCGGTTGCATTCGCTGTGCATCTGATTTGATCACAGCCATGGCAGTAATAACCCATTGTGCGTCACTAGCTTAGCCCAGGTAAACTTAACCACAAGCGCTCACATTCTGATCAGCAGTGTTTGTTTCAAGATCCCTTCCTTGTCATCCTTCTCTGCCCTTCCTTCCTTCCCTCCCTCCCTCCCTCCCTTTCCTTCCCTCCCACCCTCCTTCTCAGAACAGATGTACTGTTGTTCTTCCCTGACATTCTCTCCTCTCTACCTCCCACCTGCCTCACCCACACGCGCTCGCTCGCTCGACTGTGTTTTGGCTCGGAGAGCGAAAAGACTGGGGGAAGGAAATGAGGTGGTTTTTTTGGTAATCACACACTGTAGGTTCATGGCTCCATGTTCTTTCGTTTCTTTCTCCCGTTTTTCATTCCGCAGTTACCAAACACGTCAGGATCACCCATGTGCAATAAGAAGCAGGAAATGCCTCTCTCACCTTCCCTAATCCCATTCTGAGAATAGCATGTTTTTGGTGTCCTCCTGGTTGGTTAGACCCCCTTGTTGTGTTGCTGTTTTCCCCAGAACTTGAGTTATTTCAGTCTCCTATTGGAAGTGCTAAGAGTCGTCTCCTTCATCAGCTGAACGAACCTGCTGCCAGCCTGAGGCACAAACACAGGCTACGAAAGGTTCCCTGACTTCAGCCCCCTCAACTGTTCCAACTGTGATAATGATAGCAAGATGCCTCTTCCTCCATCGCCCTTTTCTTACCCAGGGCACTCAGTCTCTTCTCCCTTGCAGCACTCAGTCCCGTTAATCCTTGCTCTGCCTTATCTGCCACGAAGCTCTGATGGTTCAACTCAAGTCAATCAAAAGAGGATGATCCCTCTCTCCTTTTTTTATTCCTAGTTTTTTTTTCATAATTTCCCTCTGACTCGTTTGCCCCCAGGCTGGTATTGAATGGCTTCCAACTGGTTTGCTGTCATTTGCTGGGACTTCTTCGGCACTTATATTCCAATCAGAGTAGAACTGATTGTAAATTGATACTGCATCAGCTTGATATGTCTGCCTGACCTTGAAACAAAAATAGAGTGCCGATTTCAATCAAGTCGGAAAAATCTCTTTAGATCGTAATGGGTGGGAGGGGGGTGGGGATTGTCTTGTGAAGTTCCCTGTGTGTATTTAGGCTGGTGATTGTGAAAGATGACTGTGTGACTGGATAATGAGGAAGTTGGCACCCTCCACTGTCTAAACCCTTCCCCTACAAGTCTGTTCGCACGACAGCCCCCTCTCTCTAGGATATCCACACAGCTACCAGCCATCTGTTGCCTTCAAAGCAGAACAACACAGACCTCCTCTGGTATTGCAGAGGAGGTATTGGGGGTCTCTTCACGCTGTGGCTCTCTTCTGTCATGTGTGGGTTTTCTGTGGAGAGTGGGTGTGTGTAAGAGCGTGGGTTCTGTCTCTCTGCAGAGATCGTGAGGGCGATGACCCATGCGATCAACCAGGGCATGTCCATGTACTGGGGGACTTCCCGGTGGTCTGCTATGGAGATCATGGTAAGTGAGAACAGCATGGTTTCATGAGGCGTCAAAGTAGGTGAAGCAGAATTTCCTCGTTGAGCAAAGAGTAGGATTTTTAATGGGACGGTACTTCGGAATGAACAAAAGTGACTGAAGTCAGTAAAGTTCAGGCTCAGTCTTAATAATGCCAAGTTATTTTGAAGCTTGACATTAACGGGAGGCCGCAATTACCCGTGCGGTTTGAAAAGGTGAGATCGCTCCGGAAACTTCCGATACGTTTCCTCTGTGTTCGACCTCCTCAGTATCCCTCGTTCATCTCTCCTCTTTCTTCTCATCCCTCGCTCCATCAGGAGGCCTATTCTGTGGCCAGGCAGTTCAATCTGATCCCGCCGGTCTGTGAACAAGCCGAGTACCACTTCTTCCAGAGGGACAAGGTGGAGACACAGCTGCCTGAACTCTACCACAAGATAGGCAGGTGGCACCTCTCCTGAGCCCTCATGCACCGGCCTATTGTTCTCCTCTGACAGAGTCGCTGCGTATGCGGAAGCCAGCCTGAAACAGAGTTCCATGTGTTTGTGTTTTTGTTGTACAGGTGTGGGTGTGGTCTCCTGGTCTCCTCTAGCCTGTGGAATCATCACAGGGAAATATGAGAACGGTGTCCCCGAAACCTCCAGGGCCTCAATGAAGGTACACCGTGGTACACCGTGGTACACCGTGGTACACCATGGTACACCGTGGTACACCGTGGTACACCGTGGTACACTGTGGGTCTAGGGACGTGGTGTTCATATTAACCGTGCTGTCGAACCCACTTGCGTATCTTGTTTTTGAGACATGGGGCACCCAGTATGGCTACTTGGGGCTATTTGAGTTTGTCATCCCCTTTTCCTCCCCCCTCTTTCTTGTGTCTTTCTCTTGTCCCAGCCCTACCAGTGGCTCAAGGAGAAGATAGTGAGCGAAGATGGAAGGAAACAGCAGGCCAAGCTGAAGGAGCTGGCTCACATTGCAGAGAAGCTGAGCTGCACACTGCCACAGCTGGCCATAGGTAGGACGGCCTGGCCTCCTGGCATCTGGAGCTCTGGACAAGAAAACTCTCAAGAAGTCCAGAAACAAGATGCTCTTGTTGTTGCAGAGATACTACCATCCCTAGTCCTTGGTAGATTTTTCTTGACTTTCAAAGTCGCTGTTTTGTTACTAATGTAGTCGCCAGGCAGATAGAGTGCGGACAGCTCATCAGCACCAATCTTCGTAATCACTTCTTCTTTGAACGCTCTAGGCAAACCCTTATCTGTTAACTTCCCCTTCCCCTCCAGTTGATCCCTTTTACGGCTTGAGACCCTCCTGAAAAGCTTTTAATGCTCTCACACTCTCCATTTCTCTCTCTCTCTCTCTCTCTCTCTCTCTCTCTCTCTCTGCCTTTCTGTCTCTGTCTCTCTCTCTGTCTCTCTCTCTCTCTGTCTGTCTCTCTCTCTCTCTCTGTCTCTCTATGTCTCTCTCTCTCTCTGCAGCTTGGTGTCTGAGGAATGAAGGAGTAAGTTCAGTGTTGCTTGGAACATCCAACCCCACACAGCTAACAGAGAACCTAGGAGCCATCCAGGTAAGGACAAAGCTTGGCTACGTGTACTTTCTTTTTTTAGGTCACCTTTGGTTGCTGTTTTACTTACCAAGAAAATATCTGGTGCAGAGATAATGATTAAAAAGAAGGGACTTTGACCAAACAATGACATTTTTGAACCTATTACAGCAATCGATTTACCTATTGACAGCGTGCAATATTTAAGTGCTATTTGTGTGTTTGTCTTTTATGCACGGACTGCAGGTCATTCCGAAAATGACAGCGAATATTGCGACAGAAGTCGATCACATACTGGGGAACCGGCCTCACAGTAAGAAGGACGACCAGCACTAAGAGAATACACGCAAAGACCTGGAACCCAAGAAGCTGGAGACACTCTCAGCCATAGCACCTCAAAATGTGTGCCCAACCTCGTGTGTGAGCGTGTGTGTGTGTGTGTGTGCGTGTGCACATGTGTGTGTGCATATGTGTTCTCCTGTCCTTACCGAGGTCAACCAGTACTCAATGTTGTGGTGTCTGAGCTCTCTAACAAAGCATGCATGTTAAAGCTATGCCGGTCCCAGCTAAAGCCAGTCTGTTCAATCTAGGATGCTAAGACGCAGGTCGTGACAGACAACTATCATGTCAGAATAATCCAAAGACTGTACGGTCATTTCAAACAAGTTCCACCCATTAGGCTACATTCTGATGCTTCATGATCAACTTCTATGATGAATGTGGATGCTGTATCAGTGGGGTTCAAAGCCAACAACTATGTCCACGAGGAAGGGACCTTTGATTGGTTGGCTAGACACATCTTTACATTACATTTCAGAAATTAGTGCAGAACAAATGATTGAGGGGAAAATACGTCTGGAATACACTAATCTACTACCCTATGTGACCCTGCGATGTAATGGCATCCTGTTTAATTTTTTATTGTCATATCTCATATTGCTAAAATACCAACAGAGCAAAGTTGGATTTGAAGGACATTTCGAAACAACTATAAACTGACTGTTACACTGACTATTTTCATTGTATGTGCAACTGCAGTAGCTTGTATATCGAGCAGTGAAATGTATTACAATAGCATATTTTTGATTGAAAGAATTTGTCATCGTTTACCCTTGTGTAAGCATTAAGTAAGCATAAATAATTGTAGATAATACCTGCCCAGAAGCTCCTAAATGTATTTTGTTGTTGTTCATTTGTACATATATAAATAAATATATAGTGTGAAAGTGTCTGTAGCCTGCGAGTTTTAATGTAAACGTGGTACTAGCTGGACTCAGGGCTCTAATTTTTGGGCTCCGATTTTATCGATAAAAATGTTTTTTGGCCTCGAATATATCTCTTTGAATATATCCTCTAAATAAAGAATCAATCCTTCTAATGAAACAAAATGTCTCTCCCAAGTCGTAACCATCTCATATCATGATTTAATATCGTTCATGGCCAATCATTCAACGATTTAAACACTCAGATTTTGTCATTAATTTTCCTGACTCCTCCTACAATGTCGAGGAACTATCCCGATTGGTTGATTCCCCTAAGTTTCTTTGAAAGCGCCCGCGTGCCTTGAGTGATCCCCGCGTTTTGTAAAGTATCCAAGTAGCAAACTAGCCTAATGCATTAGTTGGATTTCAAGAAGTCAGGATAGCTTGTGATGTGCTCGCCTAAACGAGATACATTTTTTGTCAAATGAGAGTGCCTGTCTTCCAAAGAAAAGCATGCAAGAAGTCGTCAAGTTACCAAGGCTAACCTTTCCCGTCTCCTCCTCCTAGCAACCACCAGCACCAACCAACTCGCGAGCTAAGACAATAACAAAAGCTCCAGCTTGCTAGTAGAACTAGAGGGCTATTCAAACGTCTTCCCGTTTTAGTTGATAAACAAGAAAGATATAAGATACTTTTTAAGCCCAACTAACTAGTGAGTCAAAAGGGTGAGTGGTTTGAGAACTACGCTGACTTTTTCAAGAGAGAACATTTGCAAGAAATTAATGCTATTAGGAGTAGCGAGTTGTGTACTGTAGCTAGCTAGCCTAGCTGCAGTATGAATCGCTTTTCTGTGTGATACTACATATAGTATTGATCTATTTCTTTCACTAGAGCCCACTACCATGTCAGTGTGGTCAGAGACTCCTTTTGCGGAGCTCGGGAACATCCATCTGAGAGAGGACAGCGCGTGCGGGGCCCCAGACGCGCTGGACATGTTGAAGAATGACTTTGATTTAAACAAGTCCTATCCTTCTGCCCAGCGTGCGTTTCACAGGAAAGGTCAGCTGTCTCTGCAGCACTGGCATTACCCGGGATCTTTGACGGGTAGGTGTGCAGGCAGAAAGCAAGCTATGCCGAAAACAAAAGGCAGAAAACGATACACGAACACAAGATGCTGCTTTTATTTATCAGTACGAATAAGCCTAATGTTTTAGACTGTATATTGTTGTACACTTACCGCTACTAGATGAAACAAAGCAACGGCAGTTGAGATTGTCTTCTTCCATACGTTTTTATTTTTTATTAATCAGTCACTTTCCTGCCAGTCACTTTCCTGCCACAGTAAATTTTGTGCTTGTATATATTGCATAGTGAATAAAACTGATTCTGGTTCTACCGTTTCCCCACACGACAGGTGACCACGTGAGCTCTGGTTGCTCAGTGGCAACCAGAGACATCCAGATGAGCGGTCTGCATGGCTCTCAGTCCCTGACGCGGCCTGGCTCCCTGCCTCCGCTGTCAGCCCTGTCACACTCTGACTCCCTGCTCAGCAAGCTCACCTGCGGCGCTCCCGCGTTCCACAACCCCAACAAGGCAGTTCTCACAGTGGAGCTCAAGACAGAACAGGTAGAATGCAACCAGGAAGATGTCTAACCTTATGAGTCAGACTTTCATTGGCATCAAAAATTATTCCGTTCTTGAGAAATGTTTTCCGCACTCAGCAAACTTCCATTTTAATAGTGAAGCGACATCCGCCTGGCAGACGAGGATGTGATAGATTTATAGTGCACGTTGAATTGACTTAATCTCTGGCTCTTTGCAGATAACAGCTGCCAATCAGCTGGCTTGCCAGCTGTTCGACTGCTGCAGTAGTGAATTGATCGGGCAAAAGCTGTCCTATGTCCTGAAGAAAACCAATCAGATTCTAGATGAAGCTTTGAACGAAGAGTACCTCCAAGCAGATGGACACATTGCCGTGGTAACCGGAAAAGTGGTAGGGGGACATGTTTCTCTGGAGATTGTTTGCCGTCCATCCACATGATTACGGTGTCTTAAATCCAGTGTGTTAAGTGTGAGTGACCCTCTTCCATCCCGCAGTTGGACGCGGTGAGTCTGTGTGGTGCGGAGGTGCCGGTGTCAGTGTGGACTGTCCTGCCGTCTGGAGAAGCAGACCAGCACTGCCAAGTGTTGATGGAGCGGGTTCGAAGGATAGCGGCCCAAGTCTCTTTCTCACAGGAAGTAAGCTGCCTGTTGGGGGTTGTCGAACGTCCCCGACCCTCTGAACACCGACATGCCATTGGCAGACAGATACCAATTCTAACCGCGTCGGCGCCGCTGCCTTTATTTGCAGGGCGGCATCCTTAGCTGCGACCAGGCGTTCGCCCATCTCCATGGTTACCACCAGGCAGGGGAGTTGACAGGGCTGTCCATTAGTGATCTGATGCCCTCCCTGCAGATGCCCCTCCACAGCCAAGCTCTGCCTAAGGTAAACCCTCCAGCTCACCACAGACCTTCTCTGGGTTTTCATATTCCCTGCCAGCATCTAGACACTCACACATGCTGCCCTGTGCAGGGCTGGAGTCTGATAACATGAGGTCAGCCTGTCCAACCAGGTCACAGAAGACACCATTTCATTGGGGAATGCATTTCTCAACACAACTGTTTCACAGAATCTAGAGAGCATGCCTTGTCAGCGATGTGCATTAATGCCTCTGCCCTCCCTAGGTACTGCGGCTCCAGAGAGTGTGTGGTCGAAGCAGGGGGGGCTCCTCCTTCCCCCTGTGCATCAAGCTCCAGGGGGCTGTGGTGTGTCGGCGAGCCCAGCCTCAGGGCCTCGGGTCTGACCGGGCCGAGCTGGCCTGGAGCCCCGGGGGAGCAGCCAATCAGGAGGGCCCGCCACGGCCTCCTCTCACCTCCCCGGGGTGTCCAACGCCCGAGCTTGATGGACAGACGCAGTCGCAGGACCTGTCCTCTGGTACAGTCTCCACAAAAATGATATCAGCGAGTTGGGTTTTCTGGTGTCATACTTAACAGAACAATGCACTAGAGAATACTGCCATTTGACTATGTAAAATTCCATTATTCAGATCCATTATTCATTCTCTATCTCTAACCCTCGGTGTCTGTCTGTCTCTCTCTATCTCTGTCCCTCTCTCTCTCTGTGTCAGTAGGCAGAGCTGATGGGGTCCTTTCCCCTGGCTCGGCTCTAATATACTCAGGGACAGTGTGGGCGTTCGCTCCCCTCAGCGCCCTCCTCACCCTGCACCCTGACGGCTCTCTCCTCAGCATCCACAGCCACCTGGCTCTCAGCCTGTTTGGCTACAGCAAAGCCGAGCTCGTGGGGAAGGTAAGACAAGCGGCTGCTGGAGAACCAGACGAGTCTTGATGACAGTCCTGACCAGCTGTGTCATGTCCCAGGCGATCCGACCCACAGAAAACTCCATCGTGTTGCTTCGAAGTCTATCCGGTGCCATTAATTGACGTGCTCTTTGTAGTCCCTGTTTGAGCTGGTTTCCAGACTGTTCTCGTGTGACCTGTGCCCTGCAGACCATCACCTTCCTGATGCCTGGCTTCTATGACTGGATGTGCAGCTTGGAGAGGACAGACGGGCCCCTCCCCCTCGCCCGGTCCCCAGGAGACGGCCTGCTGCTGACCCTGTCCTCTCACCCCTTCAGCTGTGACACGGGTACACAGGGTCCCCCTAGCCTAGCAATGTTCTGGATTCCTATTAGCAGGTCCAGGGGGGATTTGAACCTGCAACTTTTTGATTGAAGACTCTCCCACTGAGTTAAACCCATCCCCCATCCCTGTAATAGTAAAAACATCATTTTGAAACATCGGCCCTAGACTGAACCTCTGACACAGCTGGACTGTAGCCTATTAGGTGTCGTGGGGTTTGATTTCTGCATGCTGCCTGCATAGTGATCTCTCTCTCTGTCTCACTCTGTCTTTCTGTGGCCCTTGCAGAGCGCTGTAGATCCCCTGCTAGTTCTAACCCTGCTCCTCCTAGCTGCATGGTGCCCTCGTCCTGTCAGTCTGCTCTCTCTGGCAGACACAAGCCCCAGGACAGGAAAGGTTAGCACCTGCTGACAGGGATATTCAGGTCCCGCTTGCTTAACTCTCATCCCTTCTCATCTACACTGCTGCCTGCATAGTGCCTGGGTGCCGATTTTGTTTTTCCATAATCAAGTATATGGCGTGGAGCAGGCCTAATGGGAGCAGGTTGTAAAGTGTGTGTGTGTGTTCAGACCCCTCCTCCCTGCTGGCTGGGGACATGGCCATGGTCCTACAGGCCCTCCACACCCCAGGCTCCTCCGCCAGGGGCCGGATCTTCACAGGGACCAGCGCCAGGCTGGAGCAGCAGGGCAGCGCCCCCTCCACCCTCCATCCCCCTGCCATCACCTCCACCCCCACGGTCAGGTCAGTGTTTCCTCGTCTCAGACCTGGGGGTCCTGGACCCTCAAGGTGGGCTGGAGCTCGGTGGTGGAGCGTATGACCACGGGTCAAGAGTTCGCAGGGCACTGATATTGTTTTTACCCCATCCTCCTCCTCCTCCGCTCCCCAGGGTGGAGGACACTTTGGAGCTGACAGGGGAGGTAGGAGACAGCACCGATGTGCTCCTGCAGACCTTTGCCCTGGTGGAGTACCCAGAGGGCCTCACCATCTGCCTCCCCTCTCCTGCCCAGCCTTCCTCCCCCAGACAGCAGCCCTGCCAGGCCGAGGGGACACGCTGTCAACAGCCTCTCAACGGAAGTCAAGGTTAGCTTGTAGCGTTGAGAATGGATCACCTGTGTTACTATACGGATAAAAGGATGTATTAGAGGTAAACACAAGTTCAACTTCTTTCCGCCCCTCATTCAGGTGCCCTGGATGCTGGTGGTCCTGCCAGGCCGGGGGCCTCCAACCATCCAGAGAAGGAGAACCAGCGGACGGACCTCTCTGTCCTCCAGGACTCCAGCTTTGAAGTCATCTCCCTGGGGAGCAGGTGAGGGGATCCTCCTCTGTTGAGGAGACTGACTATGTCCATGTTATTTATCACTGGGTCGGAGCAGGGAGGAACTCTGCCAGGCCACCTGATCAGTGTGATAGAATACCGTTAAAATACCATTAGAGCTACCGTTAGAGCTATGCACTGCTGACGCTTCCTGATTGAAAGTAACAGATCAGCCAATGTTGTTCCAGGTCCTCCTCTGGGTTCTGTGAGAAGTGGGCAGGTCAGGGCGGGTTGGGACCCGACCGCCTGGAGGAGTCTGCAGCCGTGTTGGACTCTGCCAGCTGTTACGTGGACCTGAACGCAGATGGCGAGCAGGTGACCCGGGCCATGGCTGACCTGGACCTGAGCGGCAGCGTGGAGCTACCCCAGGGGGAAGAGCCCGCTGACCTGCTGTCCCACACCTCCTGCGACACAGCCGAGCTGCTGCGCACCCCTTCCCCCTACGTGGTAGAATCTGACCAGGAAGCAGAGTCTCCACGTAAGGAGGGGGCCAAGGTCAGGAACAGTCCATTACTGGAGCGGGAGAGGGGGAGGAGGGAGGATCATCAGGAGTTGGAACAGAATCAGTGGGGAGCTGAGATGAACCCGGCCCAGACCCAGGAGTTCACAGGTCACATGACTCAGGGGAAACAGTCAGAACTAGATGCTCCCAGCACGTCCACCCCTAAGAAGACCCAGCTGAACGGACGCAGCGACTCCCCAGTCCTCAAGCAGCAGATCCGGGAGGGTCGATACCAGGGCTACGGTTACCACAGAGATGGCTCCAGAATAGGTTGGTACTGATCTTCCCATTCGTCCCAAGCAGCAGACTTCGTCTTCCTCAACGATAGCTCAGTGTAACAGCACCTGGACTCTGCCTGGTGTTTGAAGGGCTCTCCTGTGTGACTCCCCCTGGTCTCCCCCTCCTTGTCTTCAGAGATGCAGTGTGAGGTGTGCCGGGCGGAGCTGTCAGAGGGTCCCTCCATCTTCTGCGTGTGGTTGAGTCACCTGGAGGCGCTGTTGCAGATGGAGCCCTCCAGCATGACCTCACAGGTGGACTCCTCTGCTCTGAGCCTGGGGGAGGTCAGCTCCAACACTCATCCACACTACAGCCCCAGTCACAACACTCATCCACACTACAGCCCTGGTCACAACACTCATCCACACTACAGCCCCAGTCACAACACTCATCCACATTACAGCCCTGGTCACAACACTCATCCACACTACAGCCCCAGTCACAACACTCATCCACACTACAGCCCTGGTCACAACACTCACTGACGTGTGATTCCATTGGCAGATGCTTCTATCCAAAGTATGCAGGCCCATAATGAATCCAGTGTGTTTGGTCCTCAGCCGACCTACGAGGCGAGTCACGGGGATGCCCTGCGCTCCACGGTGGACCTGGAGCAGTCCCGGGCGTGCAACGGCCAGTTTGACGAGGAGTATCACCCCATCCGGGCTGTGGGGAAAGGGGCCTTTGGCTTCGTGTGGCAGGCCTGCAGGCGCTCGGACGGACAGAAGGTCAGACTTGAAGCCCTTCTCTCTGTGCAGACTGGGAGCACTGGGAAGACTGGGGATGTAAAAGGAAGAGTCACTGGAGGACTCAAGTAGCCAATATTCTACTGTTTGGTGAATGTTACGTTGGTGTCTAAGCTTTTCTGAATAGTAGCAGTTTAAGCATGGGCTCTTTAGTGCGTTGTCTGTCTGAGTTATGGTGTTCATGGGGGGAATGTCATAACGTGCGTGCGTGCGCTTGCTCCAGGTGGTGGTGAAGTTCATCCGGAAAGCCAGGGTAGTGAGTGAATGCTGGGTGGATGACCCCATGCTGGGACGAGTCAGCCAGGAAATAGCCATCCTCACGCGCCTACAGCACCCCAACATCGTCAAGGTAACGCAACAAGACTCCCTAACGCCGTCACGGGTAACACCCTGGCATTGCTACACTCGACTTGGCGCATTTCCTCTCTGCACACATACTGGGCCCTCGTGAAAAGGTCATTCCTGACCCTCGTGCGTGCTTGTGTGGCCGTGCTGCCTGCAGGTGCTGGAGGTGTTTGAGAACGAGGGCTTCTTCCAGATGGTGATGGAGAAGCACGGAGAGGGGCTGGACCTGTTTGAGTTCATCGACAAGCAGCCCAGGCTAGACGAGCCGCTGGCCAGCTACATCTTCAGACAGGTGAGGAACCAACTCTGGCAGGCAGAACACCCTTTTACACTGACATACACACAGTCTAGGGCTTGAAAGAAACATTTCTTCTGGCACAAATGGGTACCAATTCCCCCCCCCCCATTCTAAAAGAAACGTGTGTGTGTGTGTCTCCCCCTGGTTGTCAGTTGGTGGCAGCTGTGGCCTACCTGAGGAACAAAGGCATCCTGCATCGTGACATCAAGGATGAGAACATCATCATAGACACGTGCTTCCACATCAAGCTCATAGACTTTGGCTCTGCTGCCATGCTGAGTCCAGGGAAACTCTTCTACACCTTCTGCGGCACCCTGGAGTACTGCTCCCCAGAGGTGCTGCAGGGGAACCCGTAAGAGCACACTCACACACGCCATCACTCACTTCCTCTCGTTCACTCACTGTTCTACGTCTCTCTCTCTCTCACACACACACACACACTGTCTGTATCTCTGTAACCCATGTGATGTCACCCTGTCCTGTGTTCTTGTGCAGCTACGAGGGGCCAGAGTTGGAGATGTGGTCTCTGGGGGTGCTGCTGTACACGCTGCTGTTCAGTGAGAACCCCTTCTGTGGCATGGAGGAGATCCTGGAAGCCAATCTCAGACCCCCCTTCCCCCTCTCTCCAGGTACAGACCAACCTCCCCCACCCTTCCCCCTCTCCCCAGGTATAGACCAACTTCCGCCCCCTTCCCCCTCTCCCCAAGTACAGACTATCCTCTGACCCCCCTCTATAACCTGCATTCTACCCCACTAATGTTTCCCTGTCAGGCTTCTCTGAGGTTGTTTGTTTTCCAGTCTTTGGTTGACCTGCTATCTTGCCTGTACTCCCTGTGATCCAGAGCTGCATGCTGACATCCTGTCAGGCCTGCTGCACCCAGTGCCCACCCAGAGGATGACCCTGCCCCAGCTCCTGCTCCAGCCCTGGCTCCGCCAGCCCATCTCCCTGGCCGAGTACAGCTGGAGCGAGGTGGTGCCTGGGGCCCACAGCCAGGGTGAGTGAAGGACAGGAAGCCCACTGGTTCTCACTGACCCCCAAACTGTCTCGGAGGAGATGAGGATTGGTGTTCCCATAGTGGATAGTAGATTGCTCCATACAGTTAATAGTCGTGTTGCAGTCAGAGTTTGGTGGTGCTCTGACTTGTCAGACAGAGGCTGATAGATGGAAGGCATGATGTCCGTCAGCTTAATGATGATTCAATCTTTGTCCCTGTCAGTGTCTCTCCAGCACCACATGCTCAGTCCTGGAGGATTCCTCGGGGACAGCTTGTATCCGGACGTAGGGGAGGAGTCACTTCCTGATGAGGAGGAAGAGGATGAGGAAGAGAAGGCGTCCATGTTTGCCTTAGAAACGGAGCTCATGAAGTATCTCTCTGACGACTGATGAACTGAACTACGGGGGGGGCGGGGCTTCAAAGACATGGAAACCAAGAGGAGTTTGAACATGTTCACCACTAAAACCAAATGGAGTACTGGTAATGTAAGAGCACGATTATTGGGCCACGGAGCAGGACAATATTAAGTAAGGAAATGCTACCAAAGAGAAGACCAAACAAAAAAGGTTATATGAAGGATTGGATAACTATAGCAGCTTTATTTGTATGTATGTTTATATGTGCCATGTCATTAAAATCATATATAAATATATTATAGTTTTAAACATCTAAAATGCCAGGTAATCCCAGTTTGAATATCACAAAATCATGAGTTATATCACAGAGACCATGCTGAAATAAAACTGGGTTATTATGCTTCAAAATGGACTAAAACCTGAATGAATAAGTTCCTCCAGGTGCTTTTCATCTCATGACCTAGACACTCTTATTACAATTGTGTTGGTAGAAATACTAAATGGCTAATGGCTTGATTTTGGTTTCATTCCATTGTAAATATGTTTGCAATATTTTAATATGTATTTAATTCACCCGAATAAATGCTTTTATCATAATCCTTGCTGTTTTGTGGCCTTTTAATATTTACACGATTGAAAATAATATAAACGTAGCTCGGAACTAATGTTTGGAATACGTAGGATACAAGAACATGTTTTGAGGACGGACAAGCATGAGCGCTCACATCGTTAATCGGCAGGTAAACTTGTCAAGTTTCACAATGTTTATAGGTAATCTAAAAACCAGCTCATACTACAGAGTACCATTAACAGTATTTAAGTAACTGTATGCGTTTGTGATGCAAACTAAGGTCAATACGTTGCTAGTTGAGTTGCAAGCTAATGTCGCCACTAACAGTCGGTAGAATTATTCATTGACCTTCGTTTTGCCTTGTTTCTCTCTGTATTTTTCTGTACTATGTAGCTTCTCAGATGGACTCTTCGAAGTGCGAGCCGCTTTGTATTGAATCAAAAAGTACTCGTCAGATACCGTGTGCAGAATGCACTTGCTACGACCTCCAGAGTCCTGTCTTCCAACCACTACCAGACAGCCGTACAACACAACGCAGACACGTCTAATCTTAAAACGGGCAAAGAGTTATCCGTCCGGTCACTAATCGATATGGGTTTCACGGATACCCAGGCAGAGCAGGTCTGCGAGGCTGTTACCAAGAGTCGCGGGCATTCTGACAATGCCTTATCAACTCTCACGGCACTGTTCCTACTCGGCCTCAACCCTTCCAGTGTGCTGAAGATCTTGGAGAAATGCCCGGATCTGTACAGAGTAAAAGAAACGCAGTTTAATCAACGCATTAGCAACCTGAGGAAACTAGGTTTGCTTGAAGGTGAGGGTGTTCATCTTTACACGACAGATAGGAACATTAACGGCTGTGTACGGACCCTCTAAATGTCCTCTCAAACCTTTCGCATGCAGGGAGTCTCCAGAGGTTGGTGAGCTACCACCCTCAGATCCTCACCTTCCCCATGAAGAGGATCAACAGTGTGGTGCGCTTGCTCAGAGAAAGGTGCCTCTTCACGTTCCCGCAGTCCACAGACATCCTGAGGGAGTCTCCAGCTGTGGTGGAGGAAGACCTGGACAAGCTGGAGTACAAGTTCCAGGTTATACCTCGTCTGACTAACCATTATACAGCCTACAGCGTGAGGTCACCAACTCAGGTCTGGAGGGATACCATCCAGACTGTTTTCCCTCCAACCTCAATTTAGCACACCTGATTCAACCAATGACTTGTTGAGCTGAATGAGGCTACATTGTGTAGAGTTGAAGTGAAAACCTCCAGGACTGAAGTTGGTGACCCCTGGCCTACAGTGTCTATGACCGGTTTACTATTTAGATATAGCTGTGACCTAGATTGTGTATCCGTATAATTCACTTCTTCTTATTTCTAGACATACGAAAATATTTTTGTGGGTTAAATGTTGTCTGTAAGAATGTCAAAAATAGTGGCTTACTTAATGCCCTCCTTTCCCCCTCAGTATGTGTACTTCCGCATGGGTATCAAGCAGGCAGAGATGGTGCGGTCCAAGCTGTTCCGGGTGCCCTTGGAGGAGGTGCGCTGCAGGCACTGCTTCCTGGAGAGGAGGGGTCTGTACCAGACGCCCGACAAGAAGGGCCAGACGCTCATCCTCAACCCCAAACTCAGCGACATCCTCAACGTCAGCGAGGAGAGCTACCTCGCAGACGTGGCCATGGCCACGCCAGAGGAGTACCGCGTGTTCCGGAAGCTGATGGAGAGAGAGTGGCAGGAGGAGGAAGGGCGGGAGAGGGACGGGATGTCTGAGGGCGACGAGGAGGAAGAGGAGGAGGAGGAAGAAGAAGAAATCGATGGATACCAGAAAAGGAGGAAGAGATGAGGCTGGGGATATGGACTTGCCATTCATGTGTTTGAAATTGATGTAGTCACTTATAACTAAAGCATCAGAAAAGAATAAATCTCATAGTTGTCAACGAAAAACCTGATATTTTAGATTTTATCATCTGTGACTACAGATGTGTGCGCTAAAGAACTGGGGTATTGGATGAAGGTAAACAAGACCTTGTAGTGTAACATTAAGTCAGTCGTGTTCTTGTAACAAGATGGCAACCACTCTTTCCTGTGGCCATCGCTCCGCCCATCGCACACTCACCTTATCGGACGGGCTACTTAGAATGCTAATGCAGGGTTGAGTGAACACTGATCAGAGACCGATATTGAGATGAACACGGACTTGGCGTTTGTGTTCGTCATGACTGTCAATGTGTCAACTGAGCAGGATATGACATGAGATGTTTGTCAACTGAACGACCATGACTCATACATAGAGGGTTGGTCGGGTTATTGAACCTGTCTGGTGTGGGAGCAGATGCTGAAGGACTATTTCAATCAGGAAGGGTGTCCTTTTCCCCTTGAGGGTTCGAATCATTTGTGTTTTATTAGACACGATGGGTGGATGGAGTGAAAATGGTTCAAAATCAAGTCCAGAAACAAGCCCCCGGGGTAAAAAGTTAGGAAGTCATTATTCAGTCACACATCCACGAAGGGGAGTGAGCGAGAGTCGCTGCGTGATCGACCGCCTGAGCTTATATTCAGCCTGTGCTTCTATGGGACAGATAAGTGGCTATAGCTTTCTACGTCCCTGTGTTATCAGCTATGAGTCAACACATAGTACATCTGCTGATAGCCCCAGCAGAAGAGCGTCAGGAAGACATAGCTGACATTGATTTCTAAAAGCATGAAGGCTAATGGATGCTCACCCCAACTGCTGTGGATATTGGCTGTGAAACCCCTTGCTTTCACTTGTTGCTGGAGGAGATTTCATTACCTTTGGTAAATCAATAGTTTTTGTCCGTCGTCGTGTCTATGTGCTAATAGTTGTTGCTGTGTAAACTCGAGTATTTTGGCTGGTACCGATTTGCAGGCTTCGAGGGAATAACAGCTGGCGTTTAAGAGAGGAGTCGGATTCCTTATTTAAACACTCGACTGTTTCGAAAGATTGGAAGTATCGTTGGAAAAGCCAACGTCAACATTAGTTCAATGATGTTTTTGTGAATGTAGTCAGTTCCACTCGGCTGTCAAGCGTTGTACAAATTATGCTAAACCACAGATATTTGCCAAAGGAGCCCCGTGAATCAGTCCACCTGAGAAGGGCTTTATGATCCTGATTTGGTTTGATTTGAATAATGATCTCACTAGGAGTGAGGTCCATAGAAGACTGTTTGGCAATAGAGACATTCTCTATGTGAAAAGCTGCCTTTAACGTTTGCCACCCTCATTACGCTGTAACTACGTCGTTAAAGATGTTAATTGAAAAGTCAGTATAATGCAGATAAGAGCCGGTTAATAGAGATAAGATCCTTCGACATAACGCACCTGT
Organism: Plecoglossus altivelis; assembly: GCA_036571765.1. NCBI lineage: Eukaryota > Metazoa > Chordata > Actinopteri > Osmeriformes > Plecoglossidae > Plecoglossus > Plecoglossus altivelis. The sequence goes on from BROE01000001.1 coordinate 11,211,952, forward strand.
TTGTTTTAATAAGTCTGTTTTTGATACTTGAGATACCCCCTTCTGCCTTGTTCCTTGGGAAAGCGGTGGGCAATGTGAACCGCACCATCTGTGCACACCTCTGCACAAACGCACAAGCAAACAGCCCTACGCTGTAATCAAAAGCACTTTCTCCCACATCCCTCGGTCAACACACAGACCAGCCCTTCCTGTCAACATGGCCAACATGCGCAACGTCTCCGAGGAGTGGTACCAGAGTCTGCACAGCTGGCGCCTGGACATGTTCTTCATCCCCACCACCTTCCTCACCATCGTCACCCTCCTGGCCAACCCTGTCCTCCTAGCTTGCATCCTCCACAGCCACACCCTGCGCCAGGAGACCCGCTACCTCCTCGTGGCCAACACTCTGGCGGCTGACATCCTCTTCCTCCTTCTCAACCTCACCACCGTGGTCTGCAACGCCCTGAGAGTGGAAATGCTGCGTCTGATCTGCGAGCTGGTGTCCGCCGCCACGGTCACCGCCTACTGCTGCGCCATCTTCACCGTCACCCTCATGGTGGCCGACACGTACGTGGCAGTGCGCTGGCCGCTTCACTACCACGACCTGCTCCCGCTGGCCCGTGCCCGCTGCATCCTGGTCGCCGTGTGGGTTGCGGCGGCCATGTACCCGCTTGCCCAGGTCATCCTGACGGAGGTGACGGGCAAAGACGGACGCCAGAGGCCGGCCGTGTGTCTGGTCCTCATCTCCATGGGCACCGTGGAGGGAAACACTATGGTCGGCGTCCATTTGTACTTTGCCACCGGCGTTCTCCTGTGCACCTTTTTGATATTTTACTGCTATATCCGCCTTTACATGATCACCAAGACCCAGGGCATCTGGCAGAACCGCTACTCCCGGGCACGGGTCACTCTGCTGGCCCACGGGCTCCTGCTTCTGCTTTACTTTGGGCCGGGGGTGGTGTTCACGGTCGAGCTCTTCCTGTTGAAGAGCGAGGGCGTCAGCCTGGACGTCCGAGTGTGGCTCAACACGGTCAACATGTGCGTGTTGACGCTGCTACCTAGAGCGTGCGCCCCCTTCCTGTATGGTCTGAGGTACAGGGAGATCTCTGACACTATGCTGCACCTGCTGCCTCGATGCTGGAGGCCCAGTCAGGTCACTGTGGCCTAGACACACACACTCACACACACACACACACACACCTGCTGCTGCTGAAGAGAGCCTTCAATAAAGGCAGCAGAGCTACATTTAATTAAAACACTGATATACTCTGTGAAAGACCAATTGTCTTAAATGTATTAAAAGTTTAATTCAAAGTATTTACCCCAATCGTGTATTCAGTCACAGTCCCTCGTACATAATTGTATCCAATAAGCCTCCCTTTCTGATTCTGTCCGAAATGAACAAAATATTTCAAAACTTTATTGAGAAATATTGCATTTTATTTTCAGGATGTCTCTACTCCAAGCTATGATTTTGTATTGTCCGTTTCCGAACGTAAACCACAGGAGGGCCGTACAGAAACCGTCAGTTCGACTCCCTTCCCATAATCGACTCCCTTCCCATAATCGACATGCTCTGTTTGAGCCATCGCCCTGTTGCAAACCAAACAGAAATATTTGCGATATACACAGTTCCTCATTTCGCGACAAATAACATTACGTAATGTTAAGGAGCCCCGGACCGCCTGAGCACTGTGTTTATGGCCATTAGCCACCTAGACCTTGTTTGACCACAGGCAGGTGTCCAAGGAAACCATGACCTAACGCACCACTGGGTGATAGAAGACACCAACAGGACACACGCACTCAAACCCCACCCTTCGCCTCGGTGCCGATGTCAGAATCGACCGAGCCGGCGATGGAGAGCGTCGGTGTTGACGAGGCGCTGTCCTCCATGGCAGGGAAGGAGAAGAACGTAGTGCTGTCTCTGCTCTGCACCTTCGGCAGCTGGTACAACAGCTCTGGGAGCGCCGAGAGACACTCTCACACGTTTGGTCACGGCAACGCCTCGGACCGGCTGCAGGGGCAGAGGGAGCACTTCACCCGAGAGTGGCGCGTCTTCCTGCCTCCGCGCCACGCCGGGGCGCTGCAGGTGGGCCCTATCCTGGCCTTCGTAGCTGCGTTGCTGGTGGTGCCTGTCCTCCTGGGTAAAATCTTAAGCAGGTGAGTGCACCCCTCGCGTACAGTCCACCCGCCTCCCTGCACTGTCCCCTGTACACACAGTCCAAGGTAACTATGTCTCCTCCATGTATCTTCTTCTTCCCCCTCTCTCCTCCCCCTCCCCAGCCCCAGAATGCGCCAGGAGACCCGCTACCTCCTGCTGGCCAACTCGCTGCTGAGCGACCTGCTGTTTCTGTCTGTGTACATGCTGAACACCTGTCTGATTGCGGCAGGTGTGCTCATGTCTCAGTGGACCTGCGCTACCATGCTCTTCCTGATGGGGGCGCTGTACAGCGTGGGAATCCTCAGCACCAAGGTCATGGTCCTGGACACTCTGCTGGCTGTTCTAGTGCCGCTGCGGTACCTAGCCTTGTGCCCTGTGTCAAGGTAATTTAACAGATTTCTAATGTTATACAGGCTTTTTTTTTGCGTTTGCTTGTTTGAAGTCCACGATCTTTTGTTCAAAAGGTTCTTTCTGCACTTTCCTCCACATGTATCTGTCTTTCCATCTCTGGTTCTCCTCTCTCTCTCTCGATGTCACTCACTCCTCTCCTCTATCTCTCTCTCTCATCCCCCTCTCTCCCCCCCTCTCTCACCCCCTCTCCCCCCCCCTCTCTGCAGGACGAGGCAGGTGGTGGGCTGCATCTGGGGCGTGTCAGTCTTGTTCCCGGCAGCTTCAGTGGGGGTGTTGGTGTGGTACCACTCCACAGACCCCTGCTCCCATCACATCTGCTCTTTGCCCCTGCTGCTAGTCCTCACCGTCAGCCACTCCACGCCCCTCCAGGTACCCAGCACTCAGTCACCAGCCAATCAATCTGCCACCTCATCAGCCAATGAATCGATCGGTCTGTCGGTAAAACCGGTGATCTACAACCCTATTTCTGGACAGCTGGCCTCCTGCACAGTTTTTGCTCCAACCCCCAACTGATTTTTCGATTCCTCTTTTCAAACTGTTAATTAAAGAGCTTGATTAGAGTTGGAGTGTAGCCAAGGAAGGGTGGCTGTCCAGAAAGAGGTTTGAAAGGAATCTGAAAATGTGTTTGATCGAGGCAAGGTAATTACTGCCATAATTCCAACAGCAGGAGCGTATTCATCCTCAGAGCTCATTCCCATCCGCAGTGTTTTCTGATTCGTCTACGTGTGTTCGCTGTGTAACAACCTTCACCTGACACATACGACATTCATATGAAAGCACTTTGGCTCACAGCTGGTTTGTTATGTCCCTCCGTCCTGTGGTGTGCTTGTGTGACCAGGCATCCATGCTCCTGACAGTGACCAGTATCCTGCTGATCCTATTCCTGGCTTTCTCTGGATACCTGGTTCTCTACTGCCACACGCACATGTCTGGGGTGTGGAGAGAGGAGCGCTCCAGCCGCGCCAAGGGCACCTTCCTCACCCACTACCTCCACCTCTTCCTCTCCGTCTGCCCCATGCTGGCCCTGGTCATCGAGCTGCTCATCTACTCCATCCACAGCATCCAGGACCTGCAGGCATATCTGTGGGTGTCCCTGGTGGTGTGTAACGTGCTGCTGGTTCTGCCCAAAGCCCTGGCACCGTACCTGTACGGGCTGCGCTACAGAGACCTGCGGGCCCCGTTGCATGCCTTCTACAGCCTTAGAAGGCCCGCCAGCATCGCCCCCATTGTGTGACCTGGATGGCGGTGGAACCACACCATCAAGGAACCACGGGGTGGTTAAAGTGTGCAGAATGTAATTGCTTGGGAATACTAAATGTTCCACTAGAGGGCACTGTTGATTGAAGCAGGCCTAGGCTTGTAATATGTTCTAAGGCTTGGCTCCACTAACTTGGAAAGTCACAAAAAACTGTGGAAAAGGGTCAAAGAGGATGTGGCAAGGCAGTTCGTAGAATTGAGGAAGTTGCTTTGTGCATTACCGGTAATTTGTGACGTCGCTGTACCTCTTCCCTCACCTGAAAGAGTGCCGTGTGCAGCATGTTATTGCTCCATCCACGTGCTCCATATCAAATTACGTTCCCTTTGTTTACCACTTTTAAAGCGGAATTTTACAGTAATTGGGGTATTGCGCTATCACATGTCTCGATAAACAACATTTTCTCGCAGATGGTTGATAGACGGATAGTGGTATGGTTTTATCCAGTGGTTCAAGATGTTCTGTAAATAATGTAACTTTTCCAGCATCGATTGGACATCAATTGCTCATGTCAAAGTTGTGTATCTACAAAATGTAAACTCACACTCACTCAAAAATGCGTTGCCTTATTAGGCAACATTTTACTTTACGGCTAATATCCAGATTATTTCACAATCTGACTTGGCAGTTTTAAGGTTGACCTTTTTTTGTCCTAAAAGCTGTTTTGTTTGCAAACAAAGAATAGCCACGTGGAGGACGGGCGTATCTTGGGAAGTGCTGTTTTTGCCCATCCAGAAATATGGACTTTCCTCTCATATAAACTACATTACCCATAAGCCCCCAACGTCTCCAGCTGACTTGGAACACGATGTTTTTTAAGGATGTGACATAAAGCCCAACTCTGTTCTATGTTTACAGCTCAGTACAGTTTCTTTGTCCCTGCCATCATAACAAGTCACAATGTCTGGTGCATGATTGATATAGTTTAGTTCCCTTCCTTAAGAAGTTTAGCGAGTACGCATCAGTATAGTCGTTATTTTCAGAAAACTTTTTACTCTTCTTTTTGTGTGTTCTTTCTCCAATACAAACCATCCTACTTGGACTGTTTTGTTCGGGAACATCTGGATAAGGTATGATTCTGTAAATATTTTTTTACTGCCTGTACTCAGGAGAATTGCATTAGACGGTCATGTCCAAATTAATCTCAATTTAATATGGATCTAAATGAATTTAAATGTATTATGTATATAAATATTAAATCTAGATTATTTGCATAAATCTGCAAGTCGTTGTACTCGCTACTTATGCCACTATTGCAGCTTTGCTACCGTAGATTTTTTTTAAGAAAGAAAAAAGTGGGAACTAACGGCCAACTTTGACTCCAAAAAAATAATTTCCATGGAAACATTTACATTATTATTGGACGTTTTAAAATATTTACACTGAGAAACGTTCAAAATGTAACCTTGATATGACTTCTTAGGTTTTGTTTATTAAGCTATCGCGTGCTTTGTTAAAAATTTCTTATAACTGTCGGCTACAAGATGATGCATGAAATAATGGTGTTATGAAGACAGTACAATGCATAAAGGAATATGGAGTACATCATTGAATATGTAGGATACGATGAGGGGAATCGCGTGTCGGGAGCACTGGCATAACCTGTCCTCATCATTTCTGCTCTAGTCCACCGACGCACTAACACGAAAAAACGTAAATAGGTGTGTTTTGTTTGAGCTAATGGGTAGAGCAACGTTATACCGACGTCGACGTAATCATTCGGTAGAAATAGGACCTCACGTCATATTTTTTGCCCTGTTGTCTGGTGAATGTAGGATCCTGTAGACTACTGTGACTATTGTCCACGATTAGTTTAGGCCACTGCATGGGTACGCGCTCAAGCAGTTCATCACTTATTCATGTTTAATAAACACTAAGCAAGTTTTAGACGTATGTATTAATACAGTTGTATTTTATGAAAATAATGATAGGCAACATTGTGTTGTTTTCGTGTCTTTGCCCGCAATTATTAAAATATTATACACGTCTCATATAAAATTCGTGACTGTTTTATGGAGGGTAACTAGAAGAAACTTGAGCAAGAGGAACCCTGTACAATTAAAATTAATTGACAAGTCTGCTGTCTGTTTGGCAGTCAAACATGATCATTGTCGTTCAGTCTTCAAACATCGCGGTTGAAAACATGGTATCATTGCGCTGTCTGCCCTAACTTGCCTTTCACAAAAAAAGATTGACATGTGGGTTGGCCTTGCCAGTGTTGCCTCACTCGTTTCCCCACTTCGGTTTTTGTAACGAATCGGTTGGCCTACCTTTGTCACCTACAAAGCTCTAGGGAAAACTGTAACATCGCCCCAGGAGGTCTTCACAAGTATTTCCTTTAGCTTAAAATTCAAGCCTTAAAACTACCAGTTTCTAGTCGCAGTGATGCAAAACACTGTAACTCTATCCTAGGGCTCAGTGCTCTGGAATTGTTTGTGTAAAAAAAAAATTTCTCTCTTATTCCGTTTCACATACTTCCCTTGTGACTTCTTAGACTCTATAGCCTGCAGTTCCTCTAATGCTCCATCTAACCCCCCCACCCCCACCCGCCACATGACAACAACAGATTATGTTATTAAGTGAAACATTTCTCACACACACTTCAGTTTTGCCATATTAAATAATTAGCGTACGTTACATGATGCATTGAAACAGTCTGTCTCCCTGTCCGTCCATGTCCCTCTCAGGACTAGAGCAGATCTCTTTGGTGAGACAGCAGCCATGGTGTTGATCTTAGGCAGAAGGTTGAACAGGGAGGACTCGGGGACCCGGGACTCCCCTGCCGTCAAACGCAAGGTGAGTCTCTACAAAGCTCACCGCGCTGGACAAGTCGTTTTCTATGCTCGTGGCAAACTTGTTTAGTTTTGTAACAGTTAAGATGTCTGTGGGTTTGAACTATCCTGACTGACCAAACGGGAAAGAATACTGTGATATGACGTGTCCAGATCCTCAACTTTGAAACGCAACAATCTTCTTTTGCCATGACTCCCAAGGTGTTTGAGATGGACTCCAAAAATCTGACTAGTCAGGACATCTTGGACTTCTCCTCTGGCTCCTCCCACTCCGAGGCCATCCTGCAGGTGTTCAATGAGTTCCGCGACAGCCGGCTGTTCACCGACGTGGTCATCAGCGTTCAGGGTCGCGAGTTCCCCTGCCACAGGGCCGTGCTCTCCGCTTGCTCCTCCTACTTCCGGGCCATGTTCTGCAACGACCACCGCGAGAGCCGCGAGATGCTGGTGGAGATCAACGGCATCCTGGCCGAAGCCATGGACTCCTTCCTCAGCTACGTGTACACCGGCCGCGCCAAGATCACCACCGACAACGTCCAGTTCCTGTTTGAGACCTCCAGCCTCTTCCAGATCTCCACGCTGCGCGACGCCTGCGCCAAGTTCCTGGAGGACCAGCTGGACCCTTGCAACTGCCTGGGCATCCAGCGCTTCGCCGACGCCCACGCCCTCAAGCACCTGGCCAGCCGCTGCCGCAGCTACGCCCTGGCCAACTTCCCCGAAGTGGCCCTGCACGAGGAGTTCCTGGACCTGCGGATGGAGGAGCTGGAGGAGTACATCGGCAGCGACGAGCTGGCCATCGGAAAGGAGGAGATGGTGTTTGAGGCGGTGATGCGCTGGGTGTATCACACCGTGGAGAACAGGAAGCCCTTGCTCAAGGAGCTGCTCCACCACGTCCGCCTGCCCCTGCTGCACCCCAACTACTTCGTCCAGACGGTCGAGGGAGACCAGCTGATCCAGAACGCGCCGGAATGCTACCAGCTGCTGCACGAGGCTCGGCGCTACCACGTGCTGGGAAACGAGATGATGTCGCCCCGGACGCGGCCACGCAGGTACCATAAATAGGAAGAGTAATCATGTACTATACAATCTCACAGGAATGCTTAGCTATTTGACTATGAGATGGTTTCTTGTTGGGGGTTTTTACTGGACCCTCTGTGCCTACGTGCTTTGCATATAAGGAACATTCAAATTCTGGACGCCAAATTCTTTGGTCAAAAGACAGATGACAGATGTAATGAGAGGGTGAGGAAAAGGGACAGACAGACACACAGAGAAAGTATACGTTCCACTGTGTACTCCTGTATGGTAGGAGTTTCAACATACTCATGCACTCAGTTACCCTTGGAGGTTGTGTGTGTGCGCGTGTGTGCTGTGCGCGGATTCTCAGGAAGCACACAGAGCCTTCATTGACTGAGAATAGGTTTATAAGACCACTTTGTAATACATCTGTTTGATGGCAAGCCTTATCTTGTCCAAACGCATTCGACTTCTTCTGAAATGTGGATAAGTTGCAAGGTGCTGCTTTCTCAGGAACACCGTAAAAAATTTTCTCGTACCAACATCGGAAGTAGAATCGCTGACGGACAAAGACATGCATGAAGACATGCATTGGAGGCGTTAACCTTGTGTTTTAAGACCAGATAGTGTTAACTCTTTGTACCCCAACTACCCAAAGAATCTTTTGCCACATAATTTCCGTTTTATATTTAGGTTGGACAGTGTGCATTGAAAGTTTGGTTTCACGTGTAGTAGAAAACTGTGAGACTAAAGCTAGACATCCCTTAGTTGTTGCTTGTGATTACAGATGGACCGTCTATGAAGGGTTAATCCGTATATATGTATTTATTGGTTCCACGGTAACAGTGGAGGGTGTCAGTTAGCAAAGGGTGTCAGAGTTCGCTCTTGCCAGTATCCAGGCAGACAAAATGAGATCAGCCAGGTAGCTGCTCTGGTGTGCGTGTGTCTGTGTTTGCATAGCCCTGGGGCCCTTCAAGCCTGAGAGAGAAAAGGGAAGGCCCCACAGCTGCCAACAGCTTCTCCACTTCTCCTTTCCTCCAACTGCACCCACCTCACCGTGGCCCCAAATCCACAGGGACATCCCCTTGGGCCTAATTGTCCCCTTAGCTTTCCTTGGAACTGCCTGTGCTTTGTTACTGGGTAACACAAACGTGAGAACTGCCCACCCCCCTCCCCTCCCTCCGTCTCCACACCGCATACCTCGAAGCAGCCGGCATGAATGAAGGCATTCGAATGTAGGGGAAAGTGCACAAACACCATGCAGGTACTGAGAGGGTCATGGAGAAGAATCGGCCAGCATTCACTTATGGCAGCATGTCTATGATGCGATACATGAATGGTGTTTCAGTGGTGTTGCCAGAAGGCTAGCAGTGGATCCACTGTCCCTTGTCTGAAGGAGAGGGAATGTATCCAGCTGAGTTTCGCTTATGGCAAAAGGAAATCAGATATAGGGACAATTTGACATTCGGTTTTATTATTTTCTATTTGTCTTGAAAGTATTATATGCCACATGCAAGCCAAAAGGAATCATTTCGCCGTTCGTGTCTCCACCTATCCAGGCATATCAAACCATCCTCATATTCTGTTCTTGTCGCAGGTCAGGTTGCCTTAGTTGTTGTATAGCACTGTGGCACTGGACACCTCCCCCCTCACCTCTCTCCCCCTCTGTCACCCCCCTCTCCTCCTCCCTCTGTCTCCACGCAGGTCGACCGGCTTCTCCGAGGTGATCGTGGTGGTGGGGGGCTGCGAGAGGGTGGGGGGCTTCAACCTGCCCTACACCGAGTGCTACGACCCGGTGACGGGCGACTGGAAGTCACTGGCGAAGCTGCCCGAGTTCACCAAATCCGAGTACGCCGTCTGTGCCCTGCGCAACGACATCCTGGTGTCAGGTAAGAGGCGCCGCGATCGTGATGCACGTAGACGTTGTAGACTTTGGACAACAATGCTTCATTTGTCGTTATTGACATGAAATGCAGCTACTTCCTACCTGGCTACATCAGAATCCTATTTCCTATGTTCCTGTCTGATGTTTGTTTTTCCCAGTAAGTGCAGTTTCAGTGTTTAACACAGGCACGGTCGAGAAGGAAGACAAACTGAGAGGCGGTGGCTGCTAGCCTGGTGTGTTTTATTTAGCCACGGGCCGTTTGAGTCAGAGGAAAATGTGAGAACAACATCTGGGCTCTCACTCCAGGCTCATTGCCCAGGGAGGCCCTCATTGGCTAGTTTCTTTCTCGCTTTCTTCCCCAATTGGCCAGTGCTCAGGGTCATCCAACTTGTTGTTGATTTCTTTCTAGGAACTCCGTAGGTTACTGATCACAGGTCAGTTGTGTAGCTGGCGAGAGGATTGCTTAACGGGAGTGCAGCTGATTCTAGATCAGTCTTTTCACGGCCGCTGTGACTGGTAGCCTTCTGACCTGACTGATGCATGCTGGGGAAGAGAGGACGAGCCAAGTATGGTGCAAGCCTCTCTTTTACTAACCTCAGCTGGGCCTGGAATTAACAGGGCAACTGCCTCACGTCATCCACTGTTCCTAATGAAAGCAGCATGAGCTAACAGCATCCACCTCAAGTTTGCAATGTTTAGTTTTCTTCTTTTGTTTTCATTTATTTACGGAGCCATTATCTGACGTTATTGCTTATCAGTGGTTTTGTTGAGTAAACCTTCACGGGTTATGGTATTATAATGTGACGGACTGTTGGAAGGTTTTTGCAACAAGTTTTTTCCATCAACTATATCAGTGTTTATATGAAAACATGGATGCTTGATATACTGAAAGATTCTTTTTATGACCTAAGAAGATAGTGAGCATTAGAGAGAGCTCTGGGAGAGAGCTTAAAGAAAGACTCGTGTTTATAGTCCGGGCTGCCTTTTTGCCAAGTCCTCACGTGCCTGCTATCAATCAACGCAGAAGCAGTGCCTGGAAAAAGTAAACATTGCTCTCTCTCTCTCTGTCCCTCTCTGTTTTTCCCTCTCTCTCTCTCTCTCTCTCTCTCTCTCTCTCTCTCTCTCTCTCTCTCTCTCTCTCTCTCTCTGTCTCTCTCTCTCTCTCTGTCTCTCTCCCTCCTCTCTCTTTCTCTCTCTCTCTCTGTCTCCCTCCTCCCTCTGTCTCTCTCCCTCCTCCCTCTGTCTCTCTCTTTCTGTCTCTCTCTCTCTCTTCCCTCTGTCTCTCTCTCTGTTTCCTCTCTCCTCCCTCTGTCTCTCTCCCTCTCTCTTCCCTCTATCTCTCTTCCCTAGTTTTCTCCATGCCTCAGTCCTGGCTTCTTTTTTGTTTCTTAAAAAAAAAAAAAGTATTTTTTAACTCAAACCGAGACCTATGTCTCGGTTTAAATCTTCCATGTTCTTCCTTTTAACCCCCTTTTAACTCCTGGTGTGTTCCTCTCTATCTTTTCCCTTCTCCCCCCCTCCCCCCTTCCTTTCCTGTGGGACACATACTTTGGAGGCGCTGCCATCTCAGGCACAGCTGCAGTAAGCTGTGGACTGAAATAGACTCGGCAGAATCAAAAGGGCACCAGGGTTCCTGCTGTCGGTCATGTCTGGACCTGACTGGACCTGTGGTTGTCTTTTTATCTCAGACCCCCCCCCCCCCCCCCCTTATACTCACAATTCTGTGCCGTCAGCTACCATAACACCTGACCTAGAAGTCCCGTTGAAGGATGATGGGTTGGACTCCAAAGTGTTGTGGTTTTATGACAGCAGCCAAAGGCTAGAGAGCCTTAGTGCTTGCCTGAAGTAGAGGTTTTGAGGTAATGGCAGCGTGTACACAATGATTGGAATTCCTCAACGAATGACCATAATGACAGCTGCACTGTATTGAAATACATGTATGCAAAAGAAGAGTACTTCTGTCACCTAAATCATCTAAGACCTCTTTCCCACTCAAGGGAACTCTGAGAATTCTGTTCACACAGTCAGTCCATTAATCGTCCATAAGTCAAGATGTCCACATAGAAAAGCAGGGTTTTTAAAGCGTCTCTCTCCTCTATGTGAACCGACTTAGCTGACAGTAGCCATAGTAACCCTGGTTCCTCTGCCACTCATCCATTAGACAAGAGGCCAGGTCGAAAGGACATAGTTCATATGGACTGGATCAAAACTTTGATCGTGTTTGTCATGTTCAGAACACAAGGCAGTTTTTTCCCCTGTGAACACAATACTGTTAATAGCCATGGCTGACAACGTGAAGAAAGAGGCCAATGCTCATATGAATGTAACCAATGAGCCAAAACGTACGTTTTGTTTGCTGTGATATATAAAAGGGATTCGTTATCTGTTGTCTACTACCAAACAGGATAGCACCACCCACTTCAGCTAAAGAAAACCACTCTTCCGCGCCACAGAAATGGTACCACAGTGGTGTAGACTGGAGTGGGTTAAGAAGGATGTCGGTGTCATAGTAGAATGTTGAGTCCGTGAGTAATGGGATCAGGTGTGGTGACCCATTGTTCTGTGGAAAACTCCTGCTCGAAGGAACACGTGGGCCTACTACATGGGGGCGTTAAACAGAGAAACGATGTCCTGCTGTCATCCAAAACAACAAACACGACTTGTATGTTTACTACAGAACTCTCATGCAGCGGGCAACACTCAACGCACTCATCCGATTCCTCAAGAAGTATCCGGAACCCCTCTCAGTCCCTTAAACCAAACTCCACTCCGCCTCACGACACGGCCTGTCTCTAGCCTCGCCTGCGCACCACGACACAGTAGTCGACCTCAAGCCTGCCGGCGGAGCTTTCTATTTTACGCTGTTCTATTTTCTGAGCTCACAGCCTCAGAATCGTCTTTTTTTTTGTTGCTCTGCTTTCGCCTCACGCCAGGAGGACAATGTTGCTCTTGCATGGTTTTGAACCGTATCCTTGTCTATATGTTGTTCAGTTGGTTCACTGCTTTTTGTTGTCGCAGGGATCAACCGGGCCTTTTGATTCAGACTGTGTGGAATCAACAGGCAGGTGTGGAGAACTCGAGAAAAAGCACGAGAGAGAGAGAGAGAGAGAGAGAGAGGGATATAGGTAAAGAGAGAGGGAATGAGGGAGGGGGTGTCGCGTTGAGACTCGTTCTACACGTGTCTGGAACACGCCATGTTGAATGTTGTTTTTCTTGCCAGTGGAGGTAGAGGGGGGAAAAAAACCCGTTCCTTTGAGTACAGGTTTGCCCAGAGACAGAGGAAGAAACCAATCAACATCTGCTCTGTCATTACCGAAGGATCCACGCTGTGTGTGTGGGTGCGTGCATGTGCGTGCGTGCATGTGTGCGCGCGCGCACGAGCATGTGTGTGGGTGGGTGTGTGCGTGCGTCCAAACGTTTGTATGTTCAGTAAAACTCGGTGACGTTTGCATGGTATGTACCCAGGCGAAATACAAAGAAATGATGTAGTCAAAGCTGTGTAAAGAGATGGCAGGTGTGTGTAGGTGATGGCTGTGTTTGGTTAGCGAGGGACTGGACTTTGATTACTGGCACACCTGAGATAAGCCTTCCTCAGCTGTCTGCTGGTGAACAACGGCCTTGACATGTCAGACCCAGAACATCATCTTCTCATGTAATATATACGTGTTTTATCTCTGAAGACAGCTTGACTTTTAGAGTAGTTGTTTCATGCATTTGTTCAAATACGTTTACAGTTGAGTGGAAGGCTATTCTTAGAAAATGCCTCAGTAGTTGACAGGTTAGTCATAATATATACATATTTTATATTGTGTCTGTGTGTTGGCACGTGCTGTATTCTACACGCGAGTGCTGTTAAAAAGCATCTGTAGAATGAACCCAATCTCCTAAAGGCTGTTGCGTTTGTGCTGTTCCAGGGGGCCGCATCAACAGCCGCGACGTGTGGATGTACAACTCCCAGCTCAACCTGTGGATCAGAGTGGCCTCCCTCAACAAGGGCCGCTGGAGGCACAAGATGGCCGTCCTGCTGGGCAAGGTGAGGACCTCCTGCCTCACACTGTCTCCATAGTCCCCAAGGCCAGCCTTGTACACCTGCCTCACACTGCCTCCATACTGCCCCACAAACACCCGATAACTGTAATTTTCATATCGTCTCAACAATCAGTAAAAGGCATAATGCTAACCAAACCACCCAAACTGCTGTTGGTATTTGATATTGTTTGTTTGGGTGTTATTTAGTCACGACATCCCTGCAGGAGCGACTGTAGAGACAAAGACTTAGACGTCATAGCGACACACAGGCTTCAGTGGAAGTACTTCCATCAGCAGTTCAAGGCTGATTTTTGGTAGATAGTCCTCTACAGAATGTGGATGGCAGGTATTTGATGCCACTTCTAGAGAAACAGGAAAAGATCACTGCACAGATTATTCGACTGAGCGCCTGTTTTGTTCCTCTAACAAAGTTACGTGGAATCGAGGGCTTAGAAGACGTCATTTCAAATGTATGTGAGCGACAGGGAATCGAAGGCTAAGGCGATGAAAGACAAACCCTGATCGCCTTCATTACAGTATCGTTACGCGCACGTATCTGCCCACACCCAGAGAACTGATCAGTCCCGGAGGAGACCTCTTAGATGACTGTTATTCATGTTATCCAGCACACGCTTTCATCCAAAGCAACATACAAATAGATCAAGTGGTAAGTACAGCGTCTAATCAGAGACCAGCCGAGTTCTAACAACGTTCCATTGTTCAGGTCCTCCAGATCTGCTGTCCTCCTCACTGATCGTCTTAGCAACATGGCACGCAGGCATGTTTTTCCATCTTCCCTCTTGAGAGAATAACAGAATGGGAGAGGTATGCAAGGCAGCCTCCAGGGCTTAGAATCCGTCAGCTCAGCCAGGTCCCCCCGCAGGCAGCCGGCTGCAGGCTGCAGGCGGGTTGCCCCCTGTTATCAAACAAGCGCATCAATAACTTTCACAGTTGGTGGAACGGTTGGCTCGGGGTATGGTGTCAGTTCAGAAAAAAACAACTGACAGAGCATTATTTATAGCCGCTCAGTGGAGTGTTTTGTTTCACATCCAAACTGTATTCGTCCCCTCTTACCCATCCTCTGGTTTCTCGCTCTCTCTGTTTTGGTCACCTTAATGTGAAGTTTATGAGTTCAACATGTTCATTATCACCACCTCCATCATTGTCCTCAGCATCAAAGCCATTCTTGCCAAGAGTTAGAGACTTCACTAGCTCCCTCTGGTTTGATAGTCAAATGGAATGAAGCAGTCTTAGCTGCAGTTAAATATGGGTGGATCTACCTTCTTTTCACCACGCAGCCATGGTGTTCTGGTGACATCACCGTGCAGTGGATCCCCTGGGCTCTGTGTAAAAGGCCAGGCCAGACCCAGCCAGTCAGGCCACCGCGAGGCCTGGCAGAGTCAGAGGGCTTGCGCAATCGCTGCAAATCACAACAAACCACCGTCATTATTGAATTTAACCAGAGTCGCGTGACTGTGCTGGAGTGCGTATGTCTGTGTGCTCGCACCCGTGTGTGTAGGCCTGCGTGCGTGTGTGCGCGTGCGTGCATTGACTAATCTGTCAAGTTTACCGTTTACAACTGACAACCTGTGTAGACTATGCTAATTACAGGGCCACTCATAAAGAGCCATGTAAGATATGTGTATTACAAGCACTACAAGCACCAATAACATTGGTCAGCACAAGTAATGTTTTAAGGAGGAATGTGTGTGATTTACCAGCATGGGCCTGTTGAGCTAGTTTAAGAGCAATACAAGACAGCATAGAAAGGTTCCTACAGAAAGCTGCATGTGCTCTTACTGTCCTTGAATGTGCGTGTTTACAGTACAGCATGTACCAACATAATGAAGCGTTCAATGGTTAGAGCACCTGACTGCAGGTCAAAGTTCAAATCTCCCACCCATACTAGACATTGCTTTGGCTACAAGTGTGTGCTTCATGGGGCGAAACACACATTGAGACATTGTGTTCACGTTTGTTCAGTTGCCCCTGTGACCAGCTGTAAGTAGGGGGGTTGTTAAGGACAAGACTTAGATTGGTGTGTCGCTTGGTCTTGTCATTGCTGGGCAAAGTAACAATCACCCATTTTGGACCAGAGGCCTGTCTGCTGCCAGTGCTATCTGATAGCTGCCGTCATTACAGAGACGCTTTCAATGACGAATGGGGTGCATCTGTAATTGACATTTGTTCACAAACTGGAACACTGCCTTAGGGCCTGAGAGACAAGGCAGGTTTCGTGTAAGACTCTTGTTATTTGACGTTCACCACCACAAAGGCACACTGAAGGGCGCAGGTATGCAGTCTACAGGGACAGATTAAGACGTCTAGTCTTTGGAAATCGAAGAAAAAACTGCTCTCTTGGGATAGATCTTTTTCCGCGACCACTTCCTGTGTCTGCTCTGCCCTTTTCTGCACCGTGTCGTTTCTTCTGCTCTCTTTTCAGCCCTTTCGTCGTGGTTTGGATCCTCCATGCGATGGGGTTGAACTCTGCCTTCTCATGACACGCTGTCATCTGGTAGACCTCTCTCTTCCGTGGAGAGTAGGTTTGCTTCAATCTGAGATGAACGAAAAGCCTGTCAACCCTGTTTTCAAATCTTCTTCTCCCCTTATGTCCTCTTACTGTTTCTGTTACTGTTTTTCCATATGTTCCATATGGGGCTCTGGGGTTTGGGCTTGTAGAGGATGATTGTTTATAAATACATTGACTTCCTTGCTAGAGTAGGTCATTTCCTGTCCAGGTCCCTGCTGCTGAATGTTGGAGAGCTGACGCCAGAACCTCTGGCTATGTTTCCATGTGTTTGATGGAGGCGGACGTTCCCTCATGGGATTCATTTCCCATCCGATTGCCTCTCCGCTCACCTGAGGAAACGCTCCTCGCTGCACACACAGAGTAACTCATCCACTCCCTCCTCTATGCTGTCAGTGATACCTACTTCCTCCCATGTCCATCTGGTCTGGTTTCAGAGAAAGCAGGGGAAACTAGGTCACCGCTGTTTTCCCCTCCTGAAACGAGCTCCCCTCTCCTGTCATGTGGCGGAGAGCCCGCCCGCCCGCGCACGCGCGCGCGTGTGTGAGTGCGGTTCCAAAGTGTTTAGCATCGAATAAGTTTGGAATGTTGCATGTGTGGGTACGTACAGCTGTCTCGCTGGAGACGGGCGCGTTTCGATTTAGCCGTGTTTGGAACAAGGCCTGTTATTTATGACCCAATAACATTTGGCAAGTGCGTGCAGGGTATCTATTGTCTTCATCGAGCCTATGCGGAATGTGCTTATATAGACTGCAAGTCGTATCTTTTTGCATGTATAACGAGGGAGTGTTTATGGGGAGAGTGTTGAGGGCTTGGAGAGAGAGAGGAACAGCCCTTTCCTTCCTTCCAGTCCCCTGGGTGTCAGTGTGTCCTCATGGGGAACGTCTGTCCTCGCAGGGTGAGGGGGTGAGGGGGGTGAGGGGGATCTCCGCCCCTCGGTGACCTGCGGTTGCTCTCACTTACATGCTATCGACACACACACACACACACACACACACACATTTACACAGACGCTCACATTCATCCGCACGCGTGTTTACGTGCGCCCACATGTACACACTCCGCCTTTGTCCCTCTGCATACTGGCGGCTCGCTATGGCCACGAGGGTGTCTTCTGACTCTTGTGGAACACCATGGGAGTGCTGTCGGCTTTCCGTCTCGGACGATTTCTCTCTCTCGCTCCGATTCTGTCTCTCTCTCCCTCTCTCCCACTCCGTGTCTCTCCTTCGGTCTGTCTCACCCTCTGTCCCTCGCTCGCTCGCTCTCTACCCTGTGTTGTGGTTGGATTAGTGCCAGCTGTGGGCGACTGCAAGAGTAGTTGGAGGGAGTGTCAATAGGTTTGTCTGTTTTGCAGTTTGGAGAGTCGGTAGAGCTGAGACTGTTGCCATGGAGATATGTAGGTGTCCCGCGGCCTTCCCTCTGTTTCTTTATATATTTTCTCTTCCACCTCCACTCTCTATCTCTGTTTCTCTGTCTGCATTCACCACCCCCCCCCCATCTCTCTCTCCTCACCTTCTCTCTGTCTCTCTCTCTCCCCCGTCTCCCTCTCCCATGTCTTTCTTGCTCCCTTGTTTATGATGGGTTTTCTGTATATAAGACAGGAACAGCCTTAAGACATCGAGTTGCACAAGAACGTCTTTTGTTTGCCTAACCTGTCAGACTGTCTGATCGCTCTGTCTCTGGCACAGAATGTAAAACACACACACATACATCGCTCACACATATGGTAACTGTCCTCCGACTTTCTGCTCATATTAACTCTTGTCCTGCATTCCAGCAGTAAAGACCCCCCCCCCCCTGTTTCGCCTCCACGCTGAGGTCTTAAATATAGGCTGTTATCGGTCACGTTCTTCAGGAGAATGTGGAGATAAGAGTGTGTGTGTGTGTCTGTCATCCCTGGCCAAACCGGGCTTCAACAGAAGTTTGCTTGTTGTGACACATCACATCATTTTTACCGTTAACCTGATCCACCGGTTCTGTCCCCACCATCCCGGTGAAGGGAACAATGCACTTGGATTGGACTTCGCACCGATGTTTCAAAGTCACCAACACAACAATACTTAGGCTTACTCTACTCCGAATTCTGGATGATGAATGACTTGTCATCTAACCTGTTTGTATGTGTGTGTTGTCAGGTTTACGCCGTGGGCGGTTATGACGGCCAGAGTCGTCTGAGCAGCGTGGAGTGCTACGACTCCTTCTCCAACCGCTGGACCGAGGTGGCCCCCATGAAGGAGGCTGTGAGCTCCCCTGCTGTGGCTAGCTGTGCCAGCAAGCTGTTCGTCATCGGAGGAGGACCCGACGACAACAGCTGCTCCGACAAGGTGGGCGGAGAGACGGCCCGTGAGGGGGTCTCCCCAACAAGCGCTTGTAGGGGGCGTGTCAGGAGAGCTGAGCAAAAACATCATGTTTTTTTGTCTCACTGCGGATCCACCTTTTAAAGGTCGACAACATCGTCGGAAGTGTTATATAGACGGCTTTAGGTGAATCATCTCACGGTGTTACGGTGTTGGAGGTTGCACACATGAACCTTGTCACACCTGCTGGTGAACACCCAGTGACCGTCAGGTTGTCATAGAGTCACTATCAGGCTGAAGGGACAGATATGGCTGCACTGGAACAAAACAGTCAGCTCAAGTCGAGATTGATTATACATGAGGAGGGAGTCAACCATTTAAAAAGGCTTTGCTTCACCTGAAGATTTAGTTACCTCAGGGCACAGCTTCTTTTATCTGAGTATTATTTATTGACTAATTCCAAGCTGATCTACTGTGACTATCTGGCGTAAAGTATTCCTTTTAACATCACAAACAGGTTTTGTGTGCGAGCTAGTTCATTGGCATGAACACAAAGTATTTTTGTTTGTGTCTTTGTCTCTTTCTTTCTCCTCTCTCTCTCTCTCTACCTATTAATCTGTATGTCTCTCCCTGTCTCATTTTCTTTTGCTCCATCGTTATGGGGAAGGTGTGTGTGTGCAACTTTGTGTCCCTGCCCTTGGGGATACTGCCAGTAAATTAGAACACGTAGAGAAGCTAACATAGCTTGACTAAGACCTCTCGGATGGCTGCGATTCCCCTCCAAACGGCCTGGAGTCATTTGGAACTGGGCTTGAAGGGAGACATCGGGCTGCCGTCGATACCGGTTCACCTCCTTTATCAAACGCCGCTGAGGTAGAAGAAAGAGATGAAAGAGAAGGAGCCTGTCTGGGGCCCAGCGAGAGGGAGGTGGCAGACAAAAGACAGGGCTTGGTGTTGAGGGCCAGATAGAATGCAGACTACCTGACACACAAAGACCTGGGAGTCAGTTAGACCTGCTGCTTCTTTACTGAGCACAGAAGAAAGCAAGTCATGCTGTCTTCATCGTTCTTCCAGGTCTCCAGTGAGGGCACTGTGTTGTGTTTAAGATTATGATCTATTCAGCTAAAGAAGTGACAGATAAACCCTTCCTCCTCTCAGGTTCAGTGCTATGACCCAGAGACTGATTCCTGGTTGCTAAGAGCCAACATTCCCATTGCTAAGCGCTGTATCACAGCGGTGTCCCTCAACAACCTGATCTACGTGTCAGGTGGGCTCACCAAGTCCATCTTCTGCTACGACCCAACAGAGGACTACTGGATGCATGTGGTCAGCACCTTCAGCAAGCAGGTAAACAACAACAACAACAACAACAGCACAATAATGACAACGCAACCACACAGCCACAACAATGTCAGTGTCAGCCCTCATCTCTCTGTCCAACTCTCCCCCTCCCTCTCTATTCACCCCCCTCCATTTCTACTCTACCTCTACATATATCTCTCTCTCCCCTTCCCTTTCTATCCTCCTAATTATATTTCTCTATATAAATCTCTCCCCCTCCTCATCTCTCCCCTCTGTAGGAGAGCTGCGGTATGTCAGTGTGTAACGGGAAGATCTTCATCCTTGGTGGGAGGGGCGAGACAGGGGAGGCATCAGACACCATCCTGTGTTACGACCCAGCCACTGGGATCATCACGGGGGTGGCTGCCATGCCAAGACCCATCTCCTACCATGGCTGTGTCACTATCCACAGATACAACGAGAAGTTCCACAGGGCATGACAGCACACATGCAAAGACACTCAAACGCACGCACATACACACACACTCACACACATCACACATGAAAAAAAATTTGTTGACACGCGCAGGGAAAACGTTGGCAAACTTTGGGAACATGCAGTGTTGTAGAAGCCCACATCCTTACCAATGTCTTTAAACGTCTCTCTTCTTGACCTCATCAGACCCCGGCTCATTCATTTCCTCATCGTCTCATGTAACAGTAGTCTGTCAACATGCTTGCATTCCAGCTATCCAGCTCTGAGTTTCCGAGGAACACCACTGTTGTTTGATGACTGGCAGTAGATACTTCCTCATCCTGGTATCTGACGTATTTCTCTCGTACCTTTCCTAAGAACCAGACATCCGCCAATAAAACCGAAAGCTACAGTTATACGAAAACCAAACATCAATGGAAGTACAGATAAGCGTATAGAGATAGCACTTGACATTGACATGGCGCCGATCCCATTTGGTTGCGATCCCATCACGTCCACTCTTGTTCAAGATCACCAGGGCTCACTGTTCATCCAGGAGCCCCCCCCCCCTCCATACACACATAGCTTCTGGTCCAGGCCAGGATGGAGAGGAGCCAGGGAAGGAGGCCCGCTCAGAGGGTACCACCTCACTGTGGCTGTCGACCCCCTGCTGCTACTATCTCTAATCTGAGACCCATGATGAGGGTGGAAACCTGGAGCACTGCTCAGTCTACATTATCTCCCTTCCCTTTCCTGTCCAGGCTTCCTACTTCAATATTTTTTTATCCACTCTTCTTCCTATATCCAATTACCCGTCAATGATTTATGCTTTGTAGTTTTATAACTTTCAGTCGTGTCTCACTTTAATGTTTTCCAGTGCTATATGTGCCGCGCTACCTACACACATGTTCATATTTTTAAATTATACTTGTTTGCTTGTTTTTTTTACTGTTGGAAGTTTGTTGAAATTAATGTTAACTAGCTGTACCACTGCACTTGTTTGCAATGTATACATAGATCATTTGGTTTGGATGATGGGTGTCTGGGTGATTTTTAGATGACAGGATTTCGTAGACCTCAAACGACTGTTCTAAGTTTGGCGGTTATACTTTGGTTGACGTGGACACACCATGTAGCTAGTTACCCACCTGTAGCTGGTTGAAGCGTGTTCTGTTGTGCATCTTCATCAGTTTACCTGGCCTGCAATAGGCTCAACCTGATTCAGACTCAATGTAGCTATCACCCGCACTCACATAAACAGTGTGGCAAGGGGTAACCGTGAATACCTCCTGGTGTGAGTGTGTGTGTGTGTGTACACTGTTTAGGAAAGATCATGTATTTTCTCCTGTACTATTCAAGCTGGAGCAGATATGGATGTTAGGGATTTAAACAGTCTGGATTGTGGTCAGTAAAAGTCACCTCTTACTTTTGCTGTTGTTAGAATAGAGATATGTTGCTGTGAATAAGGTAATTTCCCTTTTTATTTAAATGTATCTCTTTTGTATTTTGCATAATGTTTGAGTTTTTTTGTAACAGAGCCCCAAACGTGCACTTTTACAGTATGCTGTGGAGTAATATGACATGTGTATATGATTGTGATGTCTTTTTTTTACTGTATCAGTAAATGTTCTTTGCTTTCATGCGACGTATGTGAGTGAGTGAGTGACTGAGTGAGAGAGAGACAGAGAGAGACAGACAGACAGAGAGAGAGACTGAGAGAGAGAGACTGAGAGAGAGAGACTGAGAGAGAGAGAGTGAGCATGTCAGCACCTTATACTGGTCTCGGCAAGCTTCTGCTATGAAAGGCCACAGCCCCACCATGAGTAACACACGGGCGACACAGGGAGAGATGAGAGGAAGGAGAGTCTGACAGAGACTAAGGGAGAGGGCTCCTTTAAACTCTGCTTAGGTTGAAGGGTGATATTGGGATCATTCGTTTCCACGATCAATATAAATCATGAAGTCAATATAGCACCTGACGTATACATATGACCTGGCATGTTGACTATGCATTTTCAAGACGTTCCAGCACCGTGGATGTTTGTTTTGATAGTGGTGCCACGTGCAGGAATGCTGTTGCTGGACATTGGAATGATCTAGAATCCCTCTGGCCCACCCACAGTGTGTCTTATAATGTATCGCTCAGGGTTTTCAGTTTGGGGGGGGGTGGGGGGCAACTAGAGTAGACTGACATGCGAGTGAGAGAGAGGGGAATGAGATGAAGAGTATGAGAGGGAGTGAAAGAGGCTTGAGTGTGCGCGCGCGTCTGTGATTTCACTGAGGATTTACTCATACAGGATGCAAACATTGCTCTTTACCTTTTAGAACACGTTGATCGATTGATTTTCATTTGTAGCGTAGAGGTTTTCATACAATGTTTTGCCTGGGTGAGATTATCCATGGTTGTTTTTTTTTCAGTTTCTAACTTTCTCTTCCTTGCGGTGAGTTATGGGATTATGTGTGATGCTTGTGTTATAATCTTCTGCCACATACGGTTGATCTGCAAATGTTTTCGAATGACTCTCAAGGGCTAAACAGGGAAACTAATTGGTTGATTTCAAGGCAGGATTCCAGTTGCTCCAATCAGAAGCCTGGGGGCAACAGCTAATGCTGCCTTCATGGGAAAATTTATATTTGTAAGTGTTCAAGATTGGGGCCTTCATTTGCTTTGTTTAGAAATATCAGCCATACGTGCCTTCATTGGAATGTACCAATACCTAGAAATGTATCATTTTGATTAAAAAATAAACAAATTATAACCTACAGTATAGTATGTATGATGCGCTATTTTAACCTGTCTTCTCATCTTAGTGTCTCTTTATCAGACTGAGAAATATATCTGACTCTATGCAACAGTTTGTTGGACTGTAATTTCTGACATGTGTACTGAAGCATCAATAAAGTCCCTATCGATATTGAACCGTGTGGCTGGCTCTCATGCTTATAGGTTACCTGACATGAACGAAATAATCAGTTTCCTAGTCTTCCATTCCATCTTTCATCCCTGAACCTTTCATTGGAATTCTGGAATCTTGACGTGGGCCGTTTTCCTCGGTTGTATCTCGTCAGGTGCTCATGTGAATGAGGAATGTAGATGAGACTGTGTACGTGGCCTAACTGTCGAGGCAGGTTTCAGTTCTGCTGTAGAGTAAGATAAGCATGTATTTATATCAGGGGGTCATTATTCACCAACTGATACGACAATGAAATATGCAAGCATCGGTGAAAGCAGAAGCAGATGTTATCAGTTCACACGAAGGAAGAGCCAGGAGAGGGGGTGGAGGGACAGGGACCAGGGACGTTAATGTCGGGTTTCGGAGAGCGTTTTTTTTTCTTCTCTGTCTCACGTTCATGTTGTAAAGCAAATAGCTAGCTAGAGGCTGTGCAATTACAGACTGGTGAGAGAGAGCTGGCCACAGCTGCTGCCCCCTCCACAGGCCTCAGCTAACCAACGACTGTAAACACCAACAAATTATATTTCGAGACTAACATGTCCTCCCCCATGAGCCATTTTGAAGTTGTGTAGCTTAATGCAAGACGTATATCATACAGTCATGGCCAAAATTGTTGGCACCCCTGACATTTTTCCAGAAAATGAAGTATTTCTCACAGAAAAGTATTTAAATTACACATGTTTTGCTATGCACATGTTTATTTCCTTTGTGTGTATTGGAATAACACAAAAAAACACGAAACTCAAAAGATGGGCCGGACAAAATTATTGGAACCCTTAACTTAATATTTGGTTGGACACCCTTTGGAAAAAATAATAACTGAAATCAGTCGCTTCCTATGACCATCAATAAGCTTCTTACCCCTCTCACCCGGAATTTTGGAGCACTCTTCTTTTGCAAACTGCTCCAGGTCTCATTGGATGGGTGCCTTTTCCCAACAGCAATTTTAAGATCTCTCCACAGGTGTTAAATGGGATTAAGATCTGGACTCATTGCTGGCCACTTCAGAACTCTCCAGCGCTTTGTTGCCATCCATTTCTTGGTGCTTTTTGAAGTATGTTTGGGGTCATTGTCCTGCTGGAAGACCCATGATCTCGGATGCAAACCCAGCTTTCTGACACTGGGCCCTACATTGCGGCCCAAAATCCTTTGGTAATCGTCAGATTTCATGATGCCATGCCCACAGTCAAGGCACCCAGTGCCAGAGGCAGCAAAAAAACCCCAAAACATCTTTGAACCTCCACCATATTTGACTGTAGGTACTGGGTTCTTTTCTTTGAAGGCTTCATTACATTTTCGGTAAACAGTAAAACGATGTGCTTTACCAAAAAACTCTATCTTGGTCTCATCTGTACATAAGACGTTCTCCCAGAAGGAATTTGGCTTACTCATGTACAGTTTGCCAAAATGTAGTCTTGCTTTTTTATGTTTCTGTGTCAGCAGTGGGGTCCCCCTGGGTCTCCTGCCATAGCGTTTCATTTCATTCAATTTTCGACGTATAGTTCGCGCTGACACTGATGCACCCTGAGCCTGCAGGACAGCTTGGATTTCTTTGGAACTTGTTTGGGGCTGCTTAACCACCATCCGGACTATCCTGCATTGCAACCTTTCATCAATTTTTCTCTTCCGTACACGTCCAGGGAGATTAGCTACAATGCGATGGGTTGCAAACTTCTTGATCATGTTGCGCATTGTGGACAAAGGAACATCTAGATCTCTTGAGATGGACTTGCAACCTTGAGATTGTTGATATTTTTCCAAAATTTTGGTTCTCAAGTCCTCAGAAAGTTCTCTTTTCCTCTTTCTGTTCTTCATGCTTAGTGTGGCACACAAAGAAACACAATGCAAAGACTGAGCCAACTTCTCTCCTTTTTATCAGCTTTTAGGTGTGATTTTTAGATTGCCCACACCTGTTACTTGCCCCAGGTGAGTTTATAGGAGCATCACATGCTTGAAACAAACTTATTTATCCACAATTTTGAAAGGGTGCCAATAATTTTGTCCGGCCCATTTTTTGAGTTTTGTGTGAAATTATGTCAAATTTGCTTTTTTCCTGTTTTTTTTGTGTTATTCCAATACACACAAAGGAAATAAACATGTGCATAGCAAAACATGTGTAATTTAAATACTTTTCTGTGAGAAATACTTCATTTTCTGGAAAAATGTCAGGGGTGCCAACAATTTTGGCCATGACTGTATATGGCACCAATTATTGTTCGGTCTTGTCAAACCACAGATATTTTATCTATGTAACATGGCGCCAAAATTATATTTGTCATGTTGATGAAATTGGCACGGCAAAGAGGGTTATCGGGTTCACTGTCTCGGAACTTTTATAGATATAGATATACAGATATAGATCTATGCTGTAGGTTCAGTCGGTGTATTTTTTAGATATTCCATTTGGCACTAGTTGTATTTCTGCACCTGCATTATCTACTTTCTATATTTAAGATTCGTAGACTATGTTCATCGTTTCACCGTCCTACCACAGTAAATTACTTGTTTGGAGTGAATTTACAGGTCAAAAGCTCATTCTGATTCATACCCACAGACATTCTGAAGAAAAAAAAGTGTTATGGTAGTAAAATTGCCCGCTTCTTTGTTCATTCTCTGTCAGTTACTGTCAATCTCAAAGTGCCTCTGGCTTTCAACTGAATCCAACAGTTATTGTGCATTGCAACATTGCAGTACTTTATCGTGCAAGATTGAGGTGTTTTAGCACCCTCTGTTGGAAGTCTTCAGAATTACAAGGCCCATCTCCTCAAAGCCCACGCGAGGCTCTAATCAAAACATTAACATCTAAGCTAGCTAACTATTCTAGCTAGCTAAGTTAGCTAGCTAGCTTCGAATCAAAATACAATTGATACAGTAACGTCTCTTTACTGGGCTTCGAATGGCAGTAGAATAATTAAACTGTCTTGTTTGTGTTTCCAGAAACTGTAAATTTGATAGCTGGCGAGCTAACATTAGCAGGACATCTGTTTCGCCTCCCGGGTCCTGCTCAATCGCGAGGTAGGGTTGATAATCGAACAGTTTTGCGATGCTCGTGCCAGTGTGCTTTATGAATTGGAAAAAACACAAATCCGTTTTTCGCAGAGATGTTACATATAATGAAAGCTGCAGATAAAGTTAATTGTAGCAACGTGCACATTGAAATAGTCAATTGCAAGAAACAACGCTAGTAGGCCTGTTTCTGGACAACGGGTTAGAGTAGGGATAGAGATCCGTCAATATAGTGCCACCATGCTAGCTAGCTAGCTAGTTTATTTTAGCAGTGAGCTAGTTAGCACCCTGCTTTTAATGTGAGATTTCTGCATAGACTATTCGAAATGGTAGAAACAGTCTAATATATTTAATGCTAACGCCATAGTGAATTAAGTGCATGTGTTGTTAGTTATAAAGTTAAGATACCCGTGGCATTAAAATGAAGGTAACGTTACTGACAACGTATAGCTATTAGTTACCTAATTAGCAAGTCATGTAGTATGTATGAAGTTTGGGGTACAAATAAGAGGTGGTAATATTATTAGTAATACTTTTCATATGCTCATGGAACTTTGAAGTAATAATATCTATGCATTGGTGTTATTACAGCTGCACATGATTGTATGAACAAATTACACGAGTGATTACAGGTTAATTCAGCTAATTCATCTCAAACTATCTGGACTTTTCTCAGGCAGTCATGTCAGGTATCAAGAGGAAAATAGAAGATAATGATCCGGATTATGAGGACATCTCATTGGTCCAGGAGAGCAAGCGAAACAAAGTAGCGGAGCACAATGGTAAGGTACAGCTGCTAGCAGTATGAGGGTTAGTCCTGGAGTACAGAGTATGGATTGTAGCTAGCAGTACGATAGTGTAGTGTGCTGCATGTGGATAGTTTGGTACTGAGATAGTTGAGACCAGTTTGGTCACTACGAATAGTGTAATTTCTATGATTGTTGACATTGTTAGGTAAATGAACAGAACTATCTACTGGTTATTTATGATAGGTTTAGATTGGTTGCCAGGAAACAAGAGAAGAGCCCACGAATGCCAATGTAGACTACCTGCACCTGTACATGATAGAAATGGCCCCTAACAACTTGAATTTGAGTTATACAACAGCAAGTCTTTCTGAACCATTTACCAGCCCGAGAAGCGACCGTACAGAAGATTGAAGCTATCATCAAAGAACAATTTGCCTTGGAAATGAAGAGCAAGGAGCAGGAGATTGAAGTGATCGGCCAGGTACGTGAACCGCGTTTGGGATGGGCTTCCCTATTGTTGGAAGGAGACGCGCCAACATCGCCACTCCTCTTTGACCTTTCGTTAGGAAATAACCTTTCCAAGCGGCTTCTCCTAAGAGACGCTGTTGGTGGTGAATTGTCTTGTGTCTCTCCTGACAGCGTCTGAATGAAGCCAGGAGGATGATGGACAAGCTCAGAGCCTGTATTGTGGCCAACTATTATGCCAACGCTGGCCTACCTAAACTGTCTGAGGTGAGGCTCCTCTGAGCACGGGATGCGTGTCGACAGAGAAACACTTTCAAGTCGAATGTGTGGAAGTAGATCGGTAATGTGGGGGAGGGAGAGGCTGATTCATCTGTACATCTGGATGATGTCGTGAGGTGGATACTGCTTTCCTCTAGACGCGTGTCCTCCTCTCCCCAGGACCTTGAACCAAACCTCCATCTCCCTTCTCTTCCTGTCCGTTTTCCATGCAGGCCTCTAAGAGTGACCCAGCCGTGCTGAACCATCCAGCCATCAGACGCTTCCTGGACTCCCCCTCGCGCTCCTCCTCGCCCCTCAACCACGGCTCGGACGCCACCTCCCAGGGGCCCTCGGAGTCCGAGTCGCTGTCCCAGCACGGAGAGGGTCCCGAGAGGGACGGAGATGGGTCCTGGAGGGGGGACGGGGACCGGCCAGAGGCCAGACCTGGACGCAACACCGGGAAAGTGAGTGAAGAAGGAGGGAGGAGCTGGATGGACGTTCCTCTTAGATTGACCATGTGATATGAACCAGCGCTGGGATTCTCAAGTGAATGTTTGTGTGTTTTCAGGACACGTTTGGCGTGCCTGCGTCAGCATCGGCAGAGCACCGGGTGACCTACCTCACGACTGGAGACGAAGCCTCCAGGCTGTACGTGAAGAAGACTATTGTAGTTGGGAACGTCTCCAAGTAAGTTTCTCTTCATTATTTGGGGAATTTCGAGGCCACCAATCATTCTGCTTTAACCTGTCTAAAATACCACGAGAAACCAGGTCAAGTGTAAAGGAGTCAACATGATCTACATGTTCCCAGTGTACAGGGATTAGAACTGCTCTCCTGAGTGCTGCTAAACATATTGAGCCCTGACGCCAACCTGTTAAACGTCTGTGTTTGTGACTTTAACCAGTCATGATGGAAATAAGTCCCAAAAATGAGGCAAAAAAGGGATAATAGAACATCCAGTAACTAGTAACCAGAGAATAGAACATCCAGTAACCAGAGAATAGAACATCCAGTAACTAGTAACCAGAGAATAGAACATCCAGTAACCAGAGAATAGAACATCCAGTAACTAGTAACCAGAAACTGGAGAATGGAACATCCAGTAACTTTTCCCACTCTCTACCTCGGTGTCAAAGCAGTAGGTCCTCAGCCTTGTTTTTCACAGGAGTGTTGGCTGAGCAGTGGGCCTTGTACAAGCTCAGTCTTGATCAGTGGGCTGACTTCCATCATCCCTGTCCTCAGACCCAGCAAGTGTGCCTAGTAACTGCCAGACACTGAACCCAGCCTGGATCTGTTCCACAAACAATCCACTCTTTCCTTATCTCTACCTCACACTCCTGTGACCTCCATTTTGAAATGTCCAACATCAATATTTCTCATCTTTATCTCGTGTCTTTTCTTCCCCCACACCCATTTCCTCTCTACCTCTCTCACCTCCCCACCCCATCTTGACTCTGTCAACTCCTCCGCTCTATCGCTCCCCTCCTTTTCTCCTGCTGCTCTGTCCTTCCCTTCCAGGTACATCCCTCCTGACAAGCGAGAAGAGAACGACCAGTCCACCCACAAGTGGATGGTCTACGTCCGCGGCTCCAGAAGGGAGCCCAGCATCGACCACTTTGTCAAGAAAGTCTGGTTCTTTCTGCACCCCAGTTACAAGCCCAACGACCTGGTAGAAGTCTGGTGGGTGTTTGACTTGTCTACGCTAAGGAAATGAAGGCAGGGCTTGAGGAGTCTGAAGGCTGAGTTGTTGAATCCATCTACAGGCCTCAGGCAAGGGTAGAACGTTCCAGAGAAAGAGAACAGCATGTTGTCTTGATCAGGCATGTAGCATGTGCTCCTGTGCTGCAGGAGCGTTGGCCTGTAGAGACCCAACAGTTGACAGGTCACAAGGAAGAGCAAGTCTCCCTGGCACGCACTCACACGCGCGTCACGTGGTCCACAATCAAAACACTCAAGCGAAAACACTCCCCCGTTCGCTGATTTCATTCGTTGGCTGCACTGCCGTCTGGGTGAATTTCGCAACGTGAATGAACGAAGCAGTCAGGGGGGCAGGAAGTGTCTTGACAGACTCAGCGCGAGGTTACTCTTCGAAAAACACCGATGCACTATCAGGTTAAACAGACAGCAGGCAGAATCCTTGCAGCTTGACTGCCCTCTGGAGGCCTCATTACTACAGCAGCCCTCTAGTCTGAGACAGGCAGAAGAGGAGGCAGCTCTTACACACCGCTCTATAATTGGTGTTACGCTGGGGTTTTTTCTCAGAACTGGGCCATGAGAAGGTAATCTATTGAGGCATGCGAGGGCGTTCTGCAATTAATAGACCTCATCTCACTGCTGCTAACTAGATTTGGTGCTGAAATATTGAGAGAGAGAACGCAAGGTTGTAGCTTGATGCTGGTTATTTGTCCTTTATTATCACGACAGGGACTCTCACATTGTTCTGATTCCAGAGCTGGACTTATATAGTGCCAAGGGTCTCCCACCATCTCCTCACCTTCCATCTCCCACCATCTCCTCACCTTCCATCTCCTCACCTTCCATCTCCTCACCTTCCATCTCCCACAATATCCTCACCTTCCATCTTCCACCATCTCCTCACCTTCCATCTCCCATCATCTCCTGACCTTCCATCTTCCTTCACCTCCTCATCTTCAATCTTCCTTTATCTCCTCATCTTCCTCCATCTCCCCCCAGCCCCAGTCTCCAGGCCTGTTCTTCTTAGCGTGGGTGCCCTGGTTGGCCCAAGGCGTGGGACGTTAGTCGCAAGACAAAGCTGACTCACGACAGTTGTCAACAACCTGTGACTCGTTGCTAGCCACTTGGCACACCCTGCCATTCCATACAGTCAGGCTAATTTGAGCTCGTATATACACCTTAGAGAGTTTCCCTCAGAACAGGGCGCTGACGTGTTAAGACCAGCACACAGCGCTCACACACACATTCAAGACAGGGTGAGGCTGAAGGAGCTAAACGTCAAAAGCGCAGTCAAACGAGGCCGTGCCATTAAGAACTTGCACAACATGAGTGTTTCTTAGAAATAATGTCGTCTTTGCATTTCAAATTCTGTGAAATGAATCGTTCTGCGTCTCAGCAAATCAGAGAGAGTTTGAGAAGCTTCCAGGAAGGCTGTTTTAGCTGACATGCAGCAGATCCCTAGCTGGCCCAGCTAAGCTCTGGCTGAGTGGAGGAGGCCCTCTGACTCCCTGATCCAGACGCATCCAGACACGGAGCTCTCTGCTGAGCTGACACATCTTCCTCCCTGTCCCTCTGTGTGTGTGTGTGTATACTAATGATCACACAGTGGGACCGGCAGGCAGATGAGGGCCGCAGGGATCTCTACCCCTGGTGAGAGATAGAGAGAGAGAGAGATAGACAGACAGACAGACAGACAGACAGACAGACAGACAGACAGACAAAAAGAGACAGAGAGAGTACATAGTGAGTGACAGAGAGCGATGACAGCATTCTTCAAACCAGTTATTTCGAAAAACTCATTTAGTTTGTTCTGAGTGAGGAGAGAAATATGTTGTTTTCCTCATTGATATATATACTGTCTATATGTTCAGTTAAGCCAGATAAGCACATAACTTTTGTGTTGTTTTACTCTCAGTGCATCTCTGTGGGTGTGGCTGTCTGAGCCTGCAGGTGTGTGTGTTTGTATCTGTGTGTGTCTGTCTAACGTCTGTGCGTGCGTGTGTGTGTTCTCAGTGAGTCTCAGTTCCACCTGACCCGTCGTGGCTGGGGGGAATTTCCTGTCCGGATCCAGATTCACTTTAAAGATCCCCGCAACAAACGCATCGACATCATCCACCACCTGAAGGTCTTCCCTTAAACGCTGCTTTATTTACAGTGTGACTTTTCACAGCAGGCAGGAGGCAGGGCTGAGTTACAGCTTGTCTTTACCGTCCCATGTTTTTCTCTGTCTATGTCTGCAGTTGGACAGAACCTACACAGGCCTGCAGACCCTCGGGGCAGAAACGGTAAAGAAAAAAACATGCATACACACACAGTCACATGCACACAAAAACACACACAGTCACACACACGCATACATACACACAGTCTCTTACTCAGTCACATATACACAGTCATACACCCCCCCCCCCCCCCCCCCCAGACCTTAAGAGTGTGTCTGTTTCAGGTGGTGGATGTGGAGCTCCACAGGAGCTCTCTAGGGGAGGACTACCTCCCTGTTCCCTCGTCCTCTACCCGGGCTCGCCGGGCCCCCAGCCCCTCCTCCCCCTGCTCCCTGGCCCAGACCCCAGGCCCTGTGTCTGGACGTGCCATCACCCCAGAGCCACTCTCACAGGACCCCCACCCCTCAACAGATAAAGGTGGGGCCTCAGGAAATGCCTGTTAAAGCTCTCTACGACAACAAACATGTGTCTGCAGTGGGAAAATAAAAACGGCAGTCTCTCTCCCTCTCTCTCTCCCTCCTTTTTGTCTCTCCTGCTCTCTCTCCCTCCTTTTTGTCTCTCTCTGTCTCTCTCCTTCTGTCTTTCTCTCTTTCCCTACTCTCTCTATCTCTCTCTCTTTATGGGATGGAACCACAGAAGTATCATTGTTTACTTGTAATTCATTTCCAACCCCCATCATCATTTTATCAAACCCTCTTGCCTCGATTAGCACATCAATTTATTTTATTCACCCCTCGCCTCTTTTTGTGATCCTCTCATCCGCAAGCTTCCACAAAATTATTTATGAAGCAGGGCGTTAAAACTGTCTCTTTCTCCATCCATATCTCTTTCATGCTTTTCTCTCTCTCTCCCTCTCTCCCAACCACACTCTCGAGCTCTCTTGGCCAACTACAGCTAATTATCTCTCCTCAAGCCCTGGAGCGTTAAGGATCATCATCCGTCTCACCACTTACTTCGCAGGTCTGGCCATCAAAGCAGAGGCACCAAGATCTGCAGGAGGGCACACCGCCCCTCCCGCCCCCGGCGAACGCACCCCGACCAGGCCCCGAGTAACAGAAATGATCACCCTGGGTTCCCATGGCAACTCGGCCTTCCAGCCAATCACAGCGAGCTGCAAGATCGTTCCTCAGGGACAGGCGCCCAGCCCGGCCGAGTCCCCTGGGAAATCATTCCAACCAATCACCATGAGCTGTAAGATTGTGTCAGGTAACTATCTCCTGCTGGACTGTACATCTCCTGTTGTTGTACTGGAGGGAGAGGAAGAGAAGACTAGACTGTTTAAGAGGTTTGCTTTATTTTGTCACTTTGTTCTGAGCTCCAACAGATTCCGACTATCTTTTTGCCCGCGGGGAGTTTGGCACCTCTTCACATGAAATGAATCGGAAACAATTTCCCAGTCAATGTGTTTGAAACCTTTTGAATCTTAGATAGTTGCCAAGCCGCAGACTCCACAGAGACGGCAAGGGAGCTCTATTACACAAGCCTCAGAAAACACAGTTAAAACAAGCTTTTTCTATCAATAATTCCTTTGTTGAACTGATGCATAAATCCGATTTAGATTCTCATTTAACTTCTCCTTTCCATGTGTGGCAAGTGCTTTTATTTAGGGCGGAGGGGTTAAATAAGAAGAAACAACATGATACTGAATGGGATAACATCTTCTTTCTATACAAAAAGTTGCTTTTTTCCCTTCCTCCATGCTAGTCATTTGCAAACATAAACAGCTGATTCGCCTGTTTTGCATCCTCCAGGTTCCCCCATCTCCACCCCCAGCCACTCTCCTCTGCCCCGCCTCCCCACCTCCTCCACCCCTCTCCATGCCAAGCAGGGCTCGTCCATGCTCAACAACCCCTACATTATTGTCGACAAGCCAGGTCAGGTCATTGGCATGGCAACCACTTCTGCCTCCTCCACAGGTATGTGTTCTGCTTCGTCATGATGTCTCCCTAACTACTAAAACTACTATAGATGTCCCTAACTACCAAGAAGACTGTAGATGCCCAAGTACCTAGACTACTGTAGATGTCCCAACTACCAAGACAACTGTAGATGCCCTAACTACCAAGACTACTGTAGATGTCCCTAACTACTAAGCCTACTATAGATGTTTTGAACTACCAAGACGACTGTAGATGTCCCTAGCTACCAAGATAACTGTAGATGTCCGTAACTACCAAGATGACTGTAGATGTCCCTAACTACCAAGACGACTGTAGATGTCCCCAACTACCAAGACGACTGTAGATGTACCTAACTACCAAGACGACTGTAGATGTACCTAACTACCAAGATGACTGTAGATGTCCCTAACTACCAAGACTACTGTAGATATCCCTATTTACCAAGACTACTATATATGTCTCCTTTCACTAGACTAAACCTTCAGAAGACTTGACCTTTAGATCATCATTTATATCTTGAAGGAAGTATGACTAAGGCACAAATCCACTAGTTTCCTGTAGACATCTGGCCGTGAACGGGCCCATTCTACCCTGAACCAGATCTCAGATGGAGGGCAGAGAGGCGCCTGTCTGGTCCTCTAGGCTGTGCCCAGCTAAGCTGGGTGCCTCCCACATAGAATGAACCATGTAGCTGAGTTAAAGCTCCCCTGGGCTGGATGTGTGCATGATCATCAGCTCTCCTGCCACCCACACACAACCTTGAGACTCAGCATGGATGATCACTCATCGCCCCACTCCTCTTCACTCCTCTGCTCTCTCCTGCTCTCCTCTTCTCTCCTCTCTTCTTCACTCCTCTGTCTCTCCATCCCTCTGTCTCTCCATCCCTCTCTCCCTCCCCATCTTTGAATTTCTCACATTTTGAATCAGTTTTTTAAAAACTTGGATTTGCTCTTGACCCTTTGTCTAACTTTCCCTCTCTTGATGTTTGTCTGGATCACTTTTCTCTGCCTCCATTTCCCTCCATCACCCTCTCTCTCTCTCTTACAAACGTGTGCCGAGGCAAGTTTGAGAGAGGTTTCCATGGCGACCAGGCTGCTGTGGTCCATTACAGAGAGAGATTAGAAGAGGGTCAGGGTGGTTAGAGAAGTACCCACAGGCCTGCTCAGCCGTGTGTGTGTGCGCGTGTGTGCGCACTTCCTGTTTGCGTGGCTCTGAAACACCCAACACTCAGTCCACAGTGTTTCTCCAGGGATTCCAGCCTCTGGCTTTTTACTGCATCTACCAGTCCCAATCAGAGCTCCAGTACATCAACACGCCTTGATTCTCATCTATAGAACTTCTTTTGAATTCCCCTCAGGACTAATTAAGCAAGTTAATTGAATTGAAGTGAATGAGTTTACGGCTCCCCCTAGTGGAGCACTTCTGTCGGCTGGGAGCTTAGGTTTCAGTTCCCGTCAGGAGCACTCTGCTCTGATACCCTAGCCTCCCCCACGCTCTGCCTCCCCCACGCTCTGCCCCCCCTGCGCTCCAGCCTCCTCCATTACTGGTTTATAAGTTACTGATAGCAGCATTTTCAGAACAGCCAGTCAAGGTCGTTCTTAGTAAGTTAAAGAGAAGAGCTGAACTCCTTTCATACTCTCACACAGTACTTGAGGATGTGATGTCTCCACAGTGGTCTGCTGTCTACGGAAGGTCAGCTTTTATCCCAAGCTTGAAGTGTAGGAAGAGATTTATTACTGGGGTTGTGAAAGGGAAGACTGACTGTGTGCATGTGTCCTACAGGAAGATGGACTGTGTGCCTGTGTGTGTGTGTGTCTTACAGGAAGCCTAACTGTGTGTGTGTGTGTCTTACAGGAAGTCCCTCTACCAAGCTGCCAGGAGCCGCCCACGGCACCCGCTCCCCCGCTCCTAAACTCCACACTGGCAACTTCCTGCCATCAGGGGTCAAGGTGAGGGTCATGTTTGTGTTTGGACCACGGAACAACATCTCAAGTTTAGCTTCCATCTAGAATTCACTCATAGGAGGGTCATGGTAGGGAGAGAAAAAACCTCCCTGACCAGATGTACAGCACTGCGCAACAGTCTCAGGCTCAAGGAAAACAATCAATAAGAAATGCTGGAAGAAATAATGAAAAGGCTCAAAGAAACTATTTCGCAACATTACAATTCTTACCCTGCTGCACAAACATAGAAGACGACAAAATGTATATTTGAGATGGTATTTCTGTAGCATAAATATTGGGTTTCTTTGGGTGCACGGTGTGTTAGCCGACCCAGATGTGGTTTAGGGACTTTTTTGGACATGAAAAAGTCCTCACAGATCTGTCACTCTGGTGCCACCTCTCTTTGTCTCCTGGTGAGACTGCAATGCTCTTGCATCGCGACGCAGTGTTGTGTGTGTGTGTAGTGTTGGTTTATTGTTGTGTGTGTGATAATATTGTATTGCCTCTTCACCATCTGTGGGCGTTCTGTGTATTAATAGTCTGCCATGGTGCTATCTTCAGCACATGTGAGCCAGGGCCTTGGCAAGCTGTTTTAAATGGGACAGCGCTTGCAGATGGGGAGGCGTGGATGTGTGTCGTTAATTTAAGTTGGAGGTGCAGGTGGAGGTGGAGGCAGTGGAGATAGTGGGAGGAATGATAGTGGGGGGAGGAGGAGGAGGAGGCGGAAGAGATGAGGGTGGAGGGGGAGGAGGGGAGGAGGTCTGAGTGATAGGCGGTTGGTCCTGGTGCACAAATCACAAAACAATTACAAGGATGCTTGTTTATCACCTTATACAGAGAGCTCAGGCACTACTTATATTCTTGTGATAATACATAACCAATCTTTCTAATTCTATCTCTTGCATGCACTCACACACACACACACATGCACACACACACATCCACTCACGCGCAGCCTTTCCGTAAACTCTAAAAGCCTGCAGTAAAATCCACTCACTCCCACTCGTCTCCTCCTTAAAGAATAAAGGCCACTACGGTACAGAAGAGTTATTCCACTTTTACTGCCGAACTGTTCAACATTCTCCTGTCCCCACCACGCTGCCCAGGCCCCAGCAACCTGTCTGTCTGTCTCCATCACGCTGCCCAGGCCCCAGCAGCCTGTCTGTCTGTCTCCATCACGCTGCCCAGGCCCCAGCAGCCTGTCTGTCTGTCTCCATCACGCTGCCCAGGCCCCAGCAACCTGTCTGTCTGTCCCCATCACGCTGCCCAGGCCCCAGTAGCCTGTCTGTCTGTCCCCATCACGCTGCCCAGGCCCCAGCAACCTGTCTGTCTGTCTCCATCACGCTGCCCAGGCCCCAGCAACCTGTCTGTCTGTCTCCATCACACTGCCCAGGCCCCAGCAACCTGTCTGTCTGTCCCCATCACGCTGCCCAGGCCCCAGCAGCCTGTTTGTCTGTCTGTCCCACACCACTGGCCCCTGAGAAGGAACACAAGCCCCTGCTGCAAAGAGACCAAACACAACAGCTCCATTACAAAGTAATGATGCTGTTAGACAAACCTTCCTGAGAGGAAGTGAGGATGCTCCAGTGTGTCTGAGTGACTTGCTGCTGTTGACAGAATGGAGGTTTAAAGGGGAACAGCCAACACAAGCTACCAGGCTAGACTTCCTGTATTTGCTTGGTCATGATGATGAGTATCAGACTGCTGGCGGTGACGGCGCGTGTCATCTCCCTGCAGGTCATTATCAAGCAGGAGCCGGGGGAGGTTCCCACGCAGCAGCAGCAAGTGGTTTCCACGGTAACAGGCCAGCAGCAGCCCGCCGCCACGGCAACGCAGCAGTTTGTCGCATTGAAAGGAGGTCATGTGATCTCCATGTCGCCCCAGAAACAGGCGGGGGCGGCGTCGGGAGCAGGGGCCACGTCCAGCAAGGTGTGGGATTTTCACACACACACCCACACACACACAGAAATACACAAACCACCTGGCACAATAGAAACAGCAGTGTAAACCTGGCTTTTCCCTGACCTCTCCAGGTACTGGGCGTCCCTGCTGGCTCTGCCCTTCAGTCTGCTGTTAAACAAGTGGCCATCAGCAGCGGTCAGATCCTGGTTGCTAAGGGCAGCCCCTCCGTCTCCAAGGTGATGGCTGGCAAGCAGGTGGTCGCCCAAGGCGTGGCCAAGGCCATCGTCGGCGGAGCTGCTAGCAGCCTTGTGAGTCAGCAGGTGGTTGCCAAGGCTACGGGATCGGCTGGAGGAAGTGGGAAGAGTGGAGGTCAGATATGCCTAGAAACACTCAAGTCTCCCATGTCTCAAAACACACTTCTCACAGCCAGAAACACCCCGGCCACACTAACCTGTGGTCTTCGGTCCTCAGTGATGGCTACCCTCCAGCTGCCGGCCAACAACCTAGCCAACCTAGCTAACCTGCCCCCAGGCACCAAGCTGTACCTGACCACCAATAGTAAGAACCCCTCAGGGAAGGGCAAGCTGCTGCTCATCCCTCAGGGAGCCATCCTCCGAGCCTCCAGCTCAGCAGGTAACACACACACGCACACATGCACACACACACTCACACACACAATCACACAGACACACACACACACTCACACAGACACACGCACCCATGCACACACACACTCACACATGCACACACACTCACACAGACACACATGCACACTCACTCACACACACACTCACACAGACACATGCACACTCACTCACATACACACATGCACACTCACACAAAGACACATGTACACTCACACAGACACAGTCACACACACATAGACACACACATAGACACACACACAGATACACTAACAGACAGTCACACATACACACACACACTCACATACACACTAACAGACAGTCTCACATACAAAATAACAGACAGTCACACACACGGACACACACAAACTCGCGCACGCACACTCAGGATTTCTATTACGTTCTCCTTCAAAAAGTCCCTTCTATTTCCCCTCCTTAAATCCCCTCTGGTGAATAACAGTTGTTTAGGTTTTGAAAGACAGTTTAAGCCGACTTCAGTTGTCTTTGTTTATGGCCTAAGGACCAGATTTCTGTTGACACCTCAAAATGCTACGTTTGCTTGTCTGTGTGTGTGTATGTGCGTGTGTGCGTCTGTGCATGTGTGTCTATGCATGTCTGTGCATGTGTGTGTGTCTGTGTGTGTGTGTCTCTGTGTGTGTGTCCTGCAGGCCAGCAGTCTCAGGGCAGCTCCTCCTCTGCAGGCTCCGGGGGCTCCCAGACCTCCTCCAGCAGTCTGCCCTCCAACCTCTCCTACACCTCCTACATCCTCAAGCAGACCCCACAGGTACGCACACGCACACACACTCACACACACACACACACACACACACACACACACACACACTCACGCTCGGCTCCCTCTACTTCTCTGTCTCCCAGAAGCCCCTGTGCAGTGCAGAGGAAGCCCCGGCTTCAGAAGCTGTCAGAAGCTTTAAACACGTCCACATGATCACTACCACCCCTCATGGCTGTGTCTCCTTCTAAAGCCTGTCTTTAGACACAAGCCTCTTGAAGTGTGACGGGACTGAGATCCACAGGCTAGCTGCAACCCAACTCTCTCTGTTTCTCTCTCTCTCACTCACACACATATTTCCATATTTAAAAGCAGAGGGATTCATCCTCATCACACCCCTATGGGTCTTTTGTATTCTGGTGGAGTAGTGCTGTGCTGCTGTAATTAGATTCTCTCATTACTGGAGCATTGATCCTGGAGTCAGCATTAGACCGGTGCTGTGTGGGCATTTCCACTGCCACTTCTGATGAAGGCAGGAGTCACACGGCTGCACACGCTGCTCCATCAGAGGCCACATGAAGACCTCATGTTGGCCCTCTGTCCTGTCTCCCAGCCCACGTCTGTCTGTCTGTCTGTCTTTGGGCGTGTCTCCCTCTCATCCAGTGTGTGAGGATGAGAGAGACACTCAAGGGCACAGTCACAGTCAGGCAACTGTTTCCACTGGTCGGTATCAAATGAACGCGGTTTGATCCTGTATGTGTGTGTGTATGCGTGTGTGTGTGTGTGTATGCGTGTGTGTGTGTGTGTATGCGTGTGTGTGTGTGTGTGTGCGCGTGTCAGACTGGGGTATTGACCTGGCTATGCTCTCTCTGTCTCTCTTCCTCAGGGCACGTTCCTGGTTGGCCAGCCAGCATCCCAAGGCTCAGGAAAGCAGAGCACATCTGGCTCTGCTGGTCACGCTGTGTCATCCCCGGCAACCGTAACCCAGCAGGCTATCCGGGTGACGGCAGGACAGAAGGCGGCCATCTTGGCTCAGGTTAGTTGCTTTGCTGGAGCCACTAGGAGGATGTCCCTGCATGAATGTCTGGCCACAGATGATAGCAGTGCTATCTGGTTGTGTCACATCAACAGTAGCCAACAGTATCTACTTTGCTGTGCAGCTTCTATTTGACTATTCTATTATTATGTGTAGATTGTAGATAATAAATTGGCTCCAGCAATGGAGTTTTGTACAGCAGTGGTTTTCTTTGGTTTTCTACATTTTTGGGGGTTACCGAAACAGTCTTTAGTCACAGCCATGGTGTTTACATCAGTGAGTGTGTGTGTGTGTGTGTGTGTGTGTCAGTAAGATTTGTTTATGGGTGTGTGTTGTTCCAGATTATGAGATCAGAGTTAATGGCTGTGCCTTTGGCAGGGGTCCGGGCTGTAATATGGACTAATTTACTCACCCTGCCAAAAGACACTCTCTCTCTCCTCTTTCCTCCCACCCCCCTCTCCTCTCTCCCCCTCTCTCTCCTCTCTCCCCCCTCTCTCTCTTTCTCTCTCCTCTCTCTCTCTCTCTCTCTCTCACCTCTCTCTCTCTTTCTCCCTCTCATCACTTCCTTTGCCAGTGTGTTTTCTCAGTGCTGTGCCCACTGCTCACAAGCAAAGCATCCTAAACTCCTAACTCCCATTAACTAGAGGAAAGTGGCGCATTGGTTGTAAAGTAGCCTTGTGTCTGAGGCGAGTTTGAAGCAGAGTGTTGGATGGTGTTGAAGGTGAGAGAGACGGACTGAGACAGAGAGAGACAGACAGAGCAAGCGACAGATAAAATAGAGGGAAAGAGAGAGAGCGAAAGAAAGATAAACAGAAAGAGAGAGAGAGAGGCCGACCAAAGGACACAGACAGAAAAAGAGACAGAGACACAGAGAGAGAGAGACAGACAGACAGAGGTACACAGAGACACAGACAGAAAGAGTCAGCGAGACAGAGAGAGCCAGAGAGAGCGAGTGTCTGAGCATGTGAGGGGAGGGCTTGCCAATGGGACAGCTGGTGGAGCTCCCCTGTGTGCAGGGCTGGACTCAGCAGGACGCTTTGTTCTCCCTCTGCTTACGTAACTCTCACACTCCTTTTCACCCCTCCTCTGTCCCTCCAGCCTATCCTTCAGTCTGCCTCCCCCCCCCATTCTCTCTCCCCTGATCTCTCTCCCCCGTTCTCTTCCTAAATCGTCTCTTCTTCCTTTCTCCCTCCTTCCTCTCCCCCTCTACCCTCTGCCTCTCCCCCCTTCCTCTCCCCCTTTCCCCTCTCCGTCCTTCCTCTCTCTGTCTTCATGTGTGCTGTAGCTGTTGCACATCAGCTGTTCACATTCAGGGTTGGACCAGCGCTATTGAAAGCTCTCTGGTGGATTCACTAAAAGGATTTGAAATGTGCAATGTTGTTGTTGTTCTAAGTACAGGGTGTCCAAGGACAACAGTGTCTCATGTAGGTCACTCCAGTCAACTAGACATACTCTGATGGATCTGCTGTGAATGGGGCAGCACAGCCTCTGTTGAACCTGTCACACTGGCCGGTGAATCATGAGCGTCGACAGCACCTGCTAGCGCTGCTGGTTAGGTAGTTAAGTTGAAGTGAAGTGTTCTGTTCTGAAAGCCCCGCTTGCAATGGGACACATGAGCTCCGAGGTGCAGGAAGTCTGGAAACGCCACGTCAGCCATCGCAACGTGTTGATGTGTGTCGATTGACAGGTCGTGGGCGGGGCCCAGGCATCCCAGGTGAAGCTGTCGGACGGCTCGGTGAAGGTTACCTCGGCAACGGCGCCTCACCTTTCCAAGCCAGGCACGACCACGCTGAGGATGACGGGCGGCGTGATCACCGCCACCAGCGCCATCCCCGGCTCCGCCTCTGCTGCTGCGGCAACTGCCACTCAACAGGTGGCAGTCTCTGTCCACATCTGGCTATTGGTTGATATCCCTGTGCACTCTTGCATGATTGGCTGACGTACATCTGTTTTTTCTACTCTAGACTGCAGACGGGGTCAAGCCCGTTACCCAACAACATCCTGTTTTAGTGGCAGCCAATCAGGCTGCAGTGATCAACGCAGCCAAGAACGCCGCCGCCGCTAGCTCCATGGCGAAGAGCGTTGCGGCAACCGTCTCCCTGGTGAAGGGCTCCAGCGGTGCTGGTGCGGTAACCATGACGAAGAGCACCTCGGCAGCATCCGGCACTGTCGTCACGGTCGCCAAGAGCGTCGCCAACATGCCCGTCATCAGCCTGTCCAAAGGGGCGGGGTCAGCGGTGGGTGTGTCCAAGACCTCTAGCACGTCATTGGTCACCGCGGCATCGCTGGTCAGTGGGATGGCAGCAGCAGGAGGGAAGACTGGCACAACTCTCTCAGGTAGGAAGTGATGTCACAGACAGCCGTGCTGTCTGTTTCCTGTTTGGTCGGTTTGGACCGAAAATAAGTCTCTACCGATTTGGTAGTTGTCATTAAGGTGTGTTCTCCAGCTGTTTCCACTGCAGTCGTGTCCCTTCAGTCTCATCTGTGTGTGTTGTGGCCCTGCTCCTCTAGGGATGTTGAAGATCCACTCTGGGGGCCCCAGCTCCCAGCCTACGGTGCTCACCATCCCAGCTAACCAGCTCAAGCAGCTGGCTGTGGCCCCCGGCCCCGGGGGCGCCCAGACCATCCTCATGCCTGTCAGCAAAGGTATCACATCAAGCTGCGGTAGAGCACATCTACACCATGCAGTCTGCCTACTTAGACACCCCCACCCAGCCAGCCGATCAAGCTATCAGGGAACTAGGTTATCTGAGATCCTAGCAGAGTATGGATGAGCTATGGGGAGGAGAGAGGGGAGAGATTAGAATGGGTGTTGGAGAGATCGACAGGGGATGAGGAGAGAGCGACAGAGCGAAAGTGAGAGAGAGAGGGAGAGGGAGAGATAGAGGGAGGGTCGGGCAGTAGGCAGACTGATGGAGAGGATGAGAGTCAGGAGGAGACAGGAGGAGGGTATGAGAGAGAGGGAAGTGGTCGCTCCCCTGACGGTGCAGTGATGGAGTCCAGGATAAGGAGAGCTGAGGCCCAGAGGACTGCAGATGAGCTGGAGCAGAGCAATCTGATGCCGCCCCCCCCCC